>JAYRBT010000082.1:26587443-26636888 GCA_036023395.1 Myiotriccus ornatus | reverse complement strand
GGTTTGGGAGGTTTCATTTTGTTGGTGTTTTGTGTTTGTTTGTTTTAAAGCAGTTAAACCGTTCAGTAGTGGCTGTCCTGTGTGCACACATACAGGAGGTCTTCATGCCAAAAAGGTGGCTGCAAGAAGGTTTTAATGTAGTGACTCGCTTTGCTGATTGTCTAGCTGAATCCAGCATAACAGTTTGAGGAATGCTAGCTCCTCAGCACTCCTCACTAATGTAAATCTGTAAAAAAAAACATCCCAGCAAAGGTTTAAACAATTTTTGACATTTTAAATTCTTGAAAAATGAAACCTCTTTTGCTTCCTGCCATTTCTACGTACAGTCACTCCCTTAAGTGCAGTTTAAAGATTTTAGTCCAAAATGTGCATCTGTTGCCTAAGAGAGAAATATAATTCAACAACATAGACATTGTTTCTGAATATGGACTATTGCTAGATACCAGATTTTAAAGAACAAATCAACTGATAAATAGTGAGGAGTTCTCTTGACAGAAATGTCAAGTTCTGTTTTCATCTTTCAGCTTTTTACTTTTTGTCATTCTGTCATTTAATGTATAAATAACCCAGGGCAGAGGCCTTTCAGTCATGTTTTTGGAGTTCTATCTTCAACTCTTGTGCAACATAAATTTATACCCATAACATTCAAATAGAATCACAACATCATAAAATAGTTTGGGTTGGAAGGGATAAAGTTCATCTAGTTCCAGCCCCCCACCGCTATAGGCAGGGACACCTTCCACTAGACCAAGTTGCTCAGAGCTCCATCCAGCATGGCCTTGAACACTTCTAGGGGTGAGATATCCACAGCTTCTCTGGGCATCCTGTTCCAGTGGCTCACCACCTTCACAATAAAAAATGTCTTCCTTTTATCTAATCTAAACCTACCCTGTTTCAGTTTAAAGCCATTGCCCCTTGTCTTATCACTACATGCTTTTGTAAAAAGCCCCTCTCCAGCCTTCTTGTTGGCCCTTCTTAAATACTGGAAGGTGCTATAATGTCTCACTAAAGCCTTCTCTTCTCCAGGCTGAACAATCCCAATTTTCTCAGCCATTCCTCATAGGAAATAGGCTCCCGCTCTCTGATCACCTTTATGGCCCTTCTCTGGACTTGCTTCTACACACATGGCAAACTTTTTCGAATGGGACTTTTTCTAAGTAGCTTTAGTCTTTACATTGGCATTGTTCCCAGCTTATGGTTGAGAGGTTCCTGGTAGTTGACTACACTATGCACTTTAAAGAGGAAGGCAAAAAAGGTCAAGTTGTTCATAAAATCATTAGTGAAATGTCAGAAACAATTTAGTCTAAAAAAATATTTCACTGAAGATAAGAAGTACCCATTATAAACCTTCCTTCCAACTACATTTCTATGCTACTGTATTCATCAGATAAGAATTGGACAGTTGACAAAAATGAAATGCCAATATGTAAGATCCGTATCTCTAGAATATTTTCTCTATAAAAGCAAAGGAGAAAAGAAGGGTTTGATTCTGTGAGAGGGTCAAGGCTTAGTTTTGTTTGAAATATAAACTCAGACTGAAACTAGTTTAACAGAATTTCTCATTGTGGCCCCAAATTTAGTTCGAGTTTAAAATTAACAGCTAGCAGGTTATAAATAACCTCAATATGTTTGCACTTTACTGTAATAGTAGCAAGTGTGAAAGTTTCCCAGTAGTTTACCTCACTGAGTCTTACCTAGCAATGGAACAGTTTGAGAGTAGGGTTAACTCCTTTTCTAGGTTTTTTTCCTCTTCTTTGGAAAGGATGTTTGCAGTTCACTCCTCTGTCTCTTGTCCTTCAACCCAAACTCATTCTGTTCTGAGGAAGCAGAAAGGAATCCATCCTGCACCAGTGTCAGAGTGTGATGACCTGTGATACAAAAGAAGGAGCAATTGATGCAGACTAAATCCAATGAGGGAGGCAGAACTTGATGTGGGAGAGCTATGAAGCCTTTGGCAAGGCTCAAATTTTTATTTGTAATATGGTAAAATACAGCTGTTGAGACTGACTTGATCTCAAAGGTCTTTATAATTCAGATGACTATGACTACTTCAGGTTATTTTAAAAACATGAGCTGCACATTTCCCCTGGTTTTCAGAGCCAAGGAAGATTGATGTTTGCAGTTCTGTTGTGCCTAAATATTCTGTATGAATAAAATATTTGGCCCTGGTTAAAAGGATTGGATGGATGGCCCTCATCTTTTCCTCTTTCATAACGAATTTGGTCATTAATAGCTCTGGGACTCATGACTGAAGTATTAAAGAACTTCCTAGTTTCAGGAACTCAGAGATTCTTATTTGAGAGATTCTAAGACTGTAAATCTTGAATGACAGAAAGTGGGGTTTCTGTTTAGATTAGTGTTTGCATCATTTTATTATTATTATTCTATTAAGCAATAAAACCTAATTTGAGACTTGGGTAAAGCAGTGTTTATAGAGCTTTGGCTTCATTTGCAGTATGCACAGTTCTCACTGAATTAGCTTTCTGAATCCAGCTGCTAATTATTAACAGTGGCTGATGCACTTATGATTCAATTATAGAGTATTTAATTAATATACCTAACAAATGTTTTGTTGTATTGAAGACTTATGTTCATTTGGAGATCATGATAAGATTTCGTTTTGTTGACATTGGCTATTAGAACAAAGGGATTGATGTGATGGATCTTAGAAAGTGCATGCTCTAGACACTCCTTTTAGGCCTGGCAAGATCAGATATGCTTCAACAGTATTTCAGAAGGCAAAATATAACTCAACAGGAGGTTTTATGCCCTAGTACAGCAAGGATCATATAGCTCAAGAGGCATTCAGATGCTTTGACATTTTATCCTTTTTAGAAATCTTTTAAAAAAAGTTTCGTGTTTACAAATGAACAGGCTCTTTCCCTGCCTTGATTGTAGGTGGTTATCAGGGCCTCAGAACTCCAGTGTGCTCTTAGATGCAACTTTTTCACAGTTCCTTGAAACTGGCATTATATATTGGGCTGCTGCTCAGTCCTGGTGCTTTTCCTTGCAAACACTCTCTTTAGTTGATTTGTTAATAACAAGGAGTGAATTCTAAAAAGTGAACCCAAACTTCTGCCTTCTGAGTTAATTTTTTCTATCGTCTGCTCCAACATGAAGATTTATCATGAGATTTATTGACGTCAGAATATGTGGTCCTTCATTCATGCCTCACTTAATGAATATTAACTTATTTGATCAAGAAATCATATGTCACTTCACAGAACTATCCATTTCATGATTAGGGTGTTATTCAGACAGGTCTTAGACACAGTGCTACCACGATTTTTCTCATTGAAATCAAAAGGAACCCTGCTACATAAACAATAGCTAATATTTCCTTAAACAATTTATACCAGCCGGGATCTTTTTATTATAGTGAAATTTGTACCTTGATGTGACATAATACAAATGCACAGATCATTTTATACTTCCATGACACAAAGAGTGATGTGTCGCTGGTTTGGTAACAAATGAAGATCTTTCTAACCAAATGACACTGACTGCAGTTTACTGCAGCTCTTCATATTTTGATGGATAGCTGCAATTCAGAGGACAAATTGTGGGTTACAAAAGTGGCTGAGCTGGAATTTAGGATGTTCTTCTCCCACAAACATGGAAGAAAACTAGGTCATTACTGTACTTGCATTTCTATGTACACAGTTTCCCATGGGTGTATTATATACTGTGTTACTCACATTTGGATTTTCTGTGGAATCGAGTATTACAAAATGAAAGCCTCAAGACCACCCAGACTGGCATTCACTTCATCAGAATACCAAATTAAACCAGGTTTAAGCAAGTTCTCCCAGAATCAAGGCAGAGGAGACAAGTAATTTTAATAAAAAATCTATTTACTTTGTTTATATAGAAGAACAGAATCTAATTTATTTGTGTGTCCATCTGGACTAGATTGCTCATTTGAAGTTAATTTAACAAATGATGGACTGCTACCAACCTTTTTTTTCCCAGGAGAAGAGGTTGACAGACAGCTGTGTAGGGATGCTATCTACCCAATCCCGGTTGCCTGTGAAGCTCCGTGCCCAAAGGACTGTGTGCTCAGCATGTGGTCTGCATGGTCCTCCTGCTCACACACCTGCTCCGGCAAAACCACAGAAGGGAAGCAGATGCGTGCCCGCTCCATTCTGGCGTACGCAGGTGAAGGTAAGGTCGCATTCCCTTGCAGGCTCTTGTTTGATTGTGAATTCTCAACTGTCTTTGCGGTGGCAAAAGTAATTTCTCAATCTACAGAAGCAAATTATTACATGGAGTTGTGGGGTTTTTTAAAATATAGAAAAATTATTTAAATGCTTATTCTCTGTTACTCCTGGTACCTGAAGCTGTTTTAAAGAGGAGATTTTATTTTGCTCATTTCAGTTAACGTTGCTATTTTTTATTATTCTGCTTAAGTTACCGTTTCTGTTTCAAATACATGGTTTTCTTCTTTTCTATTAAAATTGAATACTGCAAATGGTTTATCTGATGCCCCCTTACACGTAACTTATGTTACCCCGTTAACATTTTTATTCATAGCAGGACTTTAGCAGGACTTTGGTTTTGCCCTGCAAGTCCTCACTTGTAAATGGTTTCCATTCTTGCAAATGGTCCTTCTGCAGCAAATGTAAAGAGAAGACAGCTGGAATATAAAGGAGAAGAAAAAGGTTTTAGATGTGGGCTAATATCTATTCTTTGATGATTTCCCATGCTTCCTACAATGGGTTTTGTTTTGGTTTCAATTGCCAGGGAGGGGAGGGTTGTGGGCTGTAGAGTAAATATATTCTATATGTAAGATGGTTCTAATGTCATGTGTGCCAGGGTCCAACTGATAAAATGCCTTGTGCAACACTGGGAGCCAGGAGACATAGCCACCAAGGAGTCCTTAGAAGATGTTTGCTCACATGTATTACTGACAGAAAAGTTAAATACCATCAATATAAAGGATCAGATGCATGTGTTAGTTCTTCTTTAAAACTGTTAAGCATTTTATAACTTTACGTTAAGATAAAATTTAGCTGAAAAGTGAAAGCTGTAACATATGGAAGCAGCGAAACAGAACATCTGTACACGGCTATATGCAGACAAAGGTAACACCATTGCTAAACGTGTGCAGTGTATTCGACAGAATTTGGGTGATTGTAAAAAAAAAAAAAAAAAAGGTAGCTGAGCACTTTAGCCTCTTCCCTGAAATGAACCCTTAGTAGAAGTGTAAGAAGCAATCAGAACTCTATTTTAGTAGATGATTCAAATAGTAAGTTACTTGGATGGATCTGTGTAACAAAGTATAAACTCTTTTAAAATTAGAAACAAAATTTGGTTTATGTTGTCCTTTTTTGTTTTTTTGTTTTTATAGCGTGTCAAATGGACTCATTTCAAGGGAAACAAAGAGCCAGTTAATTCAAATAAATATATTCACATGTTTCTTGCTTTTCCATGTAGGTCAAGGCAATAGATTTTCGATACATTTTTGTAGTTTTACTGGAGACAGAAATTTAAACTCCCGAAAAGCGTGTCAAAGAAGTGAAAACCTAAGTTACTAAAAAAAATAATTCCACTTTCTTATGCTTCTTCTTAAAAAGTACTCTTTTTATTCTGACTTTGACACTTAATACAACCTAGGTTAATTTACAAAGCTGCAGATGCAGCAAAACCATTCAGCATAGCCTGGATTTTAGGTATGTGAATTTTATATGCTTGTTGTGCAATGATCAGAACCAGCACAGAGTGATCACAAAGATAGTGAGAGAGACATAGGTAGTAGTAAAAAGATCCTTGAACTAATACTGAGAAAGCTAACTCATTACCTAGGTGTTGTGGTGCTTCAGCTTTGCTCAAACCCTGGCTTCTTTACCACTATTCTGAGATGAGGTTATTCCTTGCTTTTTTTTAAGGATACAAGCTGGTATGCCTATATAGCTTATAGCAATTACTCACATGTTGAACAGATCTCTTCAACACTGTGCTCTTTTGCACTCCATACAAACTCCAGAGAATGGAAGTATATAAATATTCCAAAGCTTAGCATATTGTTACAGCTCTTTAGCTGGAAGGTACTTTTCACCTTTTCTTGTATTATATTCAAAAAGTATCAGTTTAACTGTTATTTTTTATGCTTCACTGGAATTAGAGTTATTGTCATCTTTCTCCTCACATGTCTCTTATGCCTTTTAGTCATTTGCTACATGACAAATAACTGAATGACTTTTCACCTCCAGAATTGCATGACAAAGATCAGCCATGTTCCCAAAATGTAAAACACTGACTGGTGTAGTTGGTGCTGGGAGGTCATTTTATGTTCTAGGGGTGCAGAATATACTCACATATCTGAACATCTGTATTCTGCTGATATAAAAAGGAAGCCTCACATGACATTTTTTGGCAAAATACAGTTCTCGGTTCTATTCATAACTTAGGAAAAATGCACAATACTGTAGATGAAAACTCTGTAAGCACCATGTATAACTAAAACTCTCAATTCTCGTAAATGTAAGACAATTTACAGGTTAAAACTGGGTTCTGAAAACAGCTGTCAGTACTGTTCAGGTGAACAGTCCCACAGATGTTTTCTTTTGGATTTTTGAACCTGTCCTAGACCTGTAGGTATGAGAGACAGATCAGGATAGGTAAGCTATTTCATAGTAATTTCTGTATAATGTAGCCATGATATCTGAGAGCTTTTATTCAGAACACAATAGGAATAATATATTGTACATAAATATATACTATTCCTAATATATGTCAGGATTGGATATTAATTAATGAAAGACTGTACAAGGCTGTTGCCAATCTATGAATAAGATTAAACTTGTCTTCTAAGATGACATAAGGGGTCCACATTTATCAGTGTAAGTCCTTGATCACACACATCTTCCTGCTAATCAAGGAGAATTCAATCCACAAGCATAGGAAGATCAAAGCATTGCAGGCATTACATACACAAGGAATACTGCAAACCCTCAAACTATCTGAAGCACGTAATTTTTGTTCCTTCGGGTACTTAAACACGAAAATCCCACTGAAACTTTTGAGAATTTGTAAGTACATGTGAGATAGGTTCTTTTATCTGGATCTCAGATGGTTTCCTATTAAGTATTGCTGTGATTGTTCAGGTTCTCTCTTCTCTGAAATAAAAAATACTAAATGCTGTCATTTTGCTTGTTAATGTTGGCAGATGACTGTCTGTAATAGAGCTATGTCATTTCACACACAAGAAATTATTTTTCTTATTATTTTCCAGCTATCTGTGCTGCTGATTGGTTTGAAGAAACCATCAAGTTAGCATAAGTGGCCACCAGGAAACTGCCACAGTATAATCAGTTTCTTTGGATGACTTAGAATAGGAATAATTCAGTAGTATTATAATAATTCCTCAGTGGCAAGAATAACTTCACAGGAAAAAATATAAACTGTATGTAAATTACAATAGTGACAAAGTTTTCTAATGAGCTCTGGGTTACCAATTGCCCCTCCATCACCACACTGACTTCTGCTTGAGCCAGGAGCTGACCTCGGTTGTACACCCTCTCATCATCATTTCGTGATTCAGAAGAAGACCTTTTCCTTATGGTTAAACCACATGGCTGCAGAGCCTCAAGCACGGTGTGGTCATGCACAGCTGGGATGGGCTTATTTCCTTGCATTCAGTGGAGAGAAAGAGTCTCTTTTCTCAAGATAAAGACTTACTGGTTTGTGAGATGATTCCATGTGGAAATGGGTGTCACAATAACCATTTTTGATATCTTTTCTGAGATCATTGTCCTCAGCTTGAAGGTTTGAAAGGCAAAGTGATTTATAAATTTGCCTGTCTGTGAGCCTGCCTATAGTGGTCACTAATTTGTGTCACTGTCAAATATATCTTCATGGTACAGTAAGAAACTCGGGAAAGTCATTGTCTCAAAATATAAAATGACAGCAAAGGACACAGTGATGTTACCTGATACATCCTGTAGTTACTCTGCATAAAACTAGTAAAGCCATCCTATACAGCTCAGCCTATCCTGTTGAATGTAAGATTGTGGGTTTTTTGTTTTATATTCTGTTTAATATTTCTGTTCTTTTTTTTATTTCCTGCTTACAATAAATCTTTTATAATTAGTAGTATACACTAAGACTACTTCACCTAACTACTAAACCTGAGACTAAAAATTACTAAATGAATCTTAGTTTTTCAGTAAGAAATATTTATGCAGGTTGATTCTGTATTGATTATACACTGCCATAGATTGACACTGTCAGAGAGCATAATACTAATGTGGATGCAGTCCAAGTTTTATCAGTAATACCAATTTTGGAAAAGTAAGGATTTAAAAACAAACAAACCACAATTCAAATGCAAAGAGAAAAATAATCTGATTTAAAAGCTTAATTTTAATTTAATAAAATGAGAGTGAAGGGCAATTTTGTTCTACATATTCTCTTAGGGCAGGGATCGTGTCTATGGCACTGTCTTCCTGGCTATTGTATGCTCATAGATTAGCAAAGTATAATGCCAGAAGGACTATTTAGTGTGACCTTATGTATCACAAGCTATTAAACATCACTGAGCTAGATAGTATAGAATATCAGTTGTCCATCTCATCAGATATTCTATTTGTCAAGGACCTATAGCTCTTCCTTCTCATATATCTGCTTGATTGATTTACTGGATATGTAAGGAATAGCTGGACCAAAGAGTTTTTAATTTTTGTATTTTCCTGGCTTGAAATAACAGTGCTTGGTAATTAAATATGAAAACATAGAACTGAGTAATTGTTATCCCAGCAAAATTGCTCATTCGCTAAAGAATAAGTTTGGGAGAACATGGGTTTTCTCATGAAACAGGAATAAACAAAGTTACCTAGTTTTGGAACTGTGAAACCTGAATTTTCAGGCAAGACTTACAAAGTGACCTGACACCTGTGTGTGATGGTGAGCTGGGGCAGAGGATGTTACTGTGCTTTTCCATTTCTTCAGGAGCCAATCAGCTCAAATTCCTGACTGTGTTGCGGTGTCTGGGTTCAAATCCTATCCATGAAAAGTCTTGGGGACAGACCTCTCATTTCCCATGGGTGCACTCTGTCTTCTGTCCTGTTGTGTATTGTAGGACAGGTCTGCTTGGTTTGTGTAACTGATGCAGCAGGTGGGGAAGCGTCAGTACTGGAACAGTCTCGGTTCTGACTGTGTCTGTCTTCAGGAAGAGCAGCTGCCTTGAGGAGTGCCTACCTCATTCCTCCAGCAAAGCAAGGAGCAACTCCTCACTTGCTAGACTACAAGAGGCACATAAGTAACATCAATTTTCTCAGATTTTAAGATTATTCCAGCTGTTTTGAAATGCATTTATAAAACTACATGCATTTTTAGAAATGAGTGATATCAAAATGATTAATTAAAATTGTCTCAAATGCTTTGGAAAATATTAGGCGTTTTGAAATTTAAAAGTTAAGTCAATGTCACAAAAAAGATTTATAAAATCCAATCATTGAATATCGTAGAGTGAGATGTCTTGCCCATTACCAGCTCCAACTCAGCCAGAACAGCAATGTAAGCTGTATGACAATTCTATTAAAGTGCTCAGGGAAACTACCTTCATACCTCAGCTATTTTATAAGTAATATACAAGTGCCTCTGCAATGCTAGTCCTTCATTTTCAAGTCTACTTTGCCTAAGTATCCAACCCCCAAAAAACTCCTACTGTTTTCTGTACCTTGAAATTACTATTTTCAGTACTGCCAAGCAGTTATTTACCGTCATCTGATCATGTGTTATTAAGGATTGTATTTTTTATTGTATGTCCCTTTTTCACATATTCTGATGAAATCAAATGTCTGTTTTATTTTTTTCTGTGATACTCATTAACTTTTATACTTCTGTCAAACCTGTCCCCTTTTGGGATATGCTCTTAAAGTCGAGCAGCCATGATCTCGTTACCCCTACACGGATGTTGTAAAAGGCATCTCTAACTGCCAGTTTTCCAACCACTTCTGCTTTTTCTGTAACCATTTAAATTTGAGTGAGCACAAGGGAATGCTGTTTTCGTGGAGAGAATGGTATTTCGATTTATAAATAAATAGTTGGGGGGGGGGTGTATTACAGTATTTGGTACTAGTGATAGATGGTTTTTATTTTAGTAATATTATTTACACATTTTGTTTAGTCTTTACATGCTTTTAACTCTTGGTTTAATCTGAACAGAACTGGATTCCCACTGAGCTGCAGATGTTCATGCCCCAGTGTTTTTCATTTACAAGTCAATGTCACTCTCATTTTTTTCCCTGAATGTATATTCTTGCATAGCTGTCAAAACTGAACCTAAGTTATCACTTTGTTCTCAAATGCCTTAGGAACTGTTGGCTGTGGCATCCAGTTCTGGGGAAACATTTTTTCCCCCACACATGCCTCTTTAATTTAGTAATTTCTTTAAATATTTCCCTTGTGTTTCTTCTTGAGTTAACATCAGATGAAAATAATTAGTAACCTTCCTTATGTCTTTGAAGTTTTCCCTTTTTAACCCTATTGCTGAGTGAATTTGTCTAGGCTTCTCCCATGGATCTGTTTTCTATTCCATGACAAATAATTTGTGACTGATTATTTTTTCTTTTCAAAACACACTCACTTTCCTAATTTCCTTGCTAATATTCCTATCTGCTGGTGTTATCTGGAAATTTTTTTCTTTCCTGAACAATATTAAATACGTAACTTTTTGAAACTTATTACGTAAACATAATTTCATTTTACTATTTGGGTTTTTTTATTTCCTTTTTTCAGAGAGATGCATCTGGTGTTTTGTCTTGATGTTTTGCTAACTGATACATATTTTAAGCAATTCTGATGGACTTGAGCTACATCCACTCCACTCCAAAACAAAATTGATTGAAGTTATTCTTTGATTACATTCACAGACTTGTAGGTTTTTCTTTTGCAAAATTTAAGATTAGCTAGTCTGTGGCAGAACATCTCAGTTAATATGATGTTTACTGTTGCTTGCTTGCATCAATATTTTTAGCCCCAAGACAGAAGTTAGAAATATCTCTAGGGAAGAATGTGAGAATTTGGATTTTATGTTGTGGCTTCATTAGAATGGACTTTTCCTCATGTTTACCGCAGATCTAGTTATCCTGAAAAAGCAGCTTGGGATATAAAGTATTCTTGTGCTAGTAACTTGACTTGTGTTGAATATTAGAAGCATCCATTGTTTCTTTCATTACATTTACTTGTTTGTTTAATTTCTCTCGACAATGAGTGCTTAAAACCCCTTCCCTCTTGCATGTCTGTCGAGCAGGAAGTCAATCTCAAGTTCAGTGCTGGGATATAAAGGCTAATATACTCTCCAACATGCATTTCGTGTAAGCATCCATATTTCTTTTTAGAGAAGTCATGTGGCTCATCTGTATTAACTAATAACAGCTTTTTTCAGTTGTCTTTGTTACTTTTCCTGTCTTTTGGGAAAGGCTAAAGTGTTATTTAGACTTTTTTCTGCGTTTCCATCAGTTGGAAATAGGACTCATATTGTTCTTTGTAGGCTACGAATGTTTAAGTTAATTCTTAAGCTTAGATTCTGTATGTCTGGTAACACCAGATATCTAGCAGACATGCTGTCTACTCACAGGGCTGGACATTAGTAGCCTGTGATCAAGTCTAGTAGGAAAAACCTCTTCACTTCTCATGGAGGACTCTGGGAGGAGAGAGTGACTCGAAGCGCTTGAATATAATAAACTACGCATACTATCTGAAACCAAACACAACAAAGATAGCATTATCTGAGCTTTTCTTCACAATTATTGACACTTAAATGCATTTTAATCTTAACCTGAAACAGCCTTTGTTATCTCAATATGGACCTGAAATTGCCAGCTGTGCCATCCTCTTTGGTAATTATATAACAGGGATAAGCATCCACTGGGAGCTAGGACAAGAGCTCCAAAAATCTTTTTAATTGATCTGTGAATTAGACATAAACAGTGGTCTTTACACATGCATAACTAGAATAATTAACCATTTCTTCCGCCTAGAGCCTTCATATGTCCTTATGTGATCTCTTGTAGTCCCTTCTAGAGAACCTCAAAATAGTAAGGCTGTAGATTACTCCAAGTACATTAATGTGTCATAGAAGTTATGATTATTTTGGCATCCTTATGGTACAGATTTGCATACTGTCCATGAACAGTCGTTTCCGTGTGGTCTGTTGACTAAAAATTTGTCAAAGTCAACACTGAGCATATGAAGAGGAGGAAAAAGGAGAACAGCATTTCTTTCATGTATGTAAACTGATAATGTGTAACTAATGTGAGTTCAAAGCAGATTTGTGGGGTTGTTTTAAAGTTAAAAAATATCTCCTTCCACTGAATGAATTTTTGCCTTCTTTTATTGTTCCAGGAGGAATACAGTGCCCAAATATCAGTGCCCTGCAGGAGATGCGCAGCTGTAACGAGCACTCTTGCACTGTGTATCACTGGCAAACCGGCCCGTGGGGACAGTGCATAGAGGACACGTCTGTCTCTGCTTTCAACTCCTCTGCCAGCTGGAACGGGGAGGCCACCTGTTCCGTGGGGATGCAGACAAGAAAGGTCATCTGTGTGAGAGTCAATGTGGGACAAGTGGGCCCAAAAAAGTAAAGATCTTTAAAAATATCTTCATGCTGTAATTATCTTTGGATTTTGCTGCTTTTTATTTTTCTCACCAATGACTGCATGCAAAGACAAAAAGACCCTGTTCTTTCTCATGAGTGTTCTCACAGGTGAACACTTCATCTTCTGAAAATACAAAACTGGTGCAACAGGAGGACTAGATGATACCTTTCTCACTATCGATTTTTGTGGGGGATATTTGCAATGGTGATTCTGCTGACTAAATCCAGTTGGCTCCTTGCCATTGTCAGGTTGAGCCAAAATACGATTCATGGGCTATGTGTGTGACATGCAGAGCAGCATCATTCCAAAAATCCTTGTGGTACATCCAATGCCCTGACTGGGCATTAATTTGAAACATAAGTTTAAACATTAGCTACACAACCTCTATGATTTTTTTACCCATATATATAGTTTTGTAAGTGATCCTTTTGGCCTAGTGATTTAATTTTACAGTTTAATGTATGACCAGGGTTAAATATGGATTAGCTACTAGTAAAATGCATTTGATAATATCTTTATATGGATTGGCAGTCTGTAAATATATCCCACTCAGGACAGATTCAAAAGTGAAAGAACTGATATCAGAGGTCATTTAGAAAGTTCATGAGACAGCTGTTCTCACACTAAATATTTGCATGGTGCCTGCCATTTGTTGCTTTATTCTGCAGTAGATCTTAAGCCTAATTTACTTTAAGTGGAAATATGGGGAGTAATGCCAGCATATTCAGTAATCTACCCCGTTCTGTATCTGCATTAAGTTGCTGTTCTATATAGTCATGATATAATTATATTTTTTGGGGGGGCATTTACTTTAAAAAAAACCAAAACCCTCTAATGATTTATCATTCTTTTGAAATCTATTGTTAATGTCTCTGCCTTCGATTTGACCTTAAATTTTTGGAGGAGGGCTGTTTTATTCTTTCATAAAGTAATCATGTCAAATGACAAAAAGGTCTCAGTTGATGCTTCAAATTGTCGCATTAAAATCACAGAATCGTTTTTAAAACCCAGACATTTAACATGAAAATGTAAATAGGAACCTTGTTCTAAACTCCCCTTAATAAAAAGGATTACTGTGGTAGGATACAATCAATATTATTGGCCTTATCTGCCTCACAAGTTACAGACTTCAGCATGTATCTTTTCTGTTTAATTTGACCTTGAGTAAGAACTGCAAAAAAATCAATACTTCGCTTTAAGCCACGTATAGTAAATACAAACAATACAAAGGATAGAAATGGTGCTCTAATTGAACTAATTACCTTGCCTAAGTATCTGAAGAGGAATTGTAGTGTTCAGTACTCCTGAAAGATGAAGTTCTCAATGAAATTGTGAATGTGTGTATTTCAAACTCTTTTGTATGCTTATAATTTCTTACATTCTTTGAGGAAAAAGCCAATGTGAAAAAAAAATAAAAAAAGCCATTAGTAAGCCAATGTTCAATACTTTTTAGAAACATTTTTTATTTTCACCTTAGAGAAAATTTCTGCCAACATAGTGAACATGTATGATTCGTAGCAGAGAGTTTTTTTAAAGTGTACCTGTTCATATATAGTACACCCATGCATATAGAATCTGATTTTATAAATCACTTAGAAACAAGGCACAATTTGATTTAAAAATATCAAGACAGCTTATAGAAAGCTGATGGAGATTTGTGTTCCTATAGCCATATTATTTCATGATCTTTCACACTGGTGGAAGGGGAGAGAAGAGAGAGGATGGAGATGTTATTGTAAGAGGGCACAAAGGAGTTGGAGTTGGCGCTGGTTCTTAGTAATGGATCATAGACTGAGAAGCTTGTGTGAATTGACAGGAAAATGCAGAGACAACTGATGAAAAACATGAACTAGAAGTGTTATTGCTGAAGAATATGTTCCTGTAAAGCTGCAAATCAACTTTTGTCCTCCTGACAGAGCCCAAGCATAGTTCTCCACTGGCCGTGGAGACCATATTTTCTTGATAGTTCACCATTAGACTTGCTTGACTTCCTTTGGACTGGCAAGAAAGATGCCTTGCACAAGCCAAGCTTTCCCAGCTGTTGAAATCTAAATATAAAACTGGTGTCTCATCTCTTTGGTCTCAGTTGCCCAGCAGCCACAAGAGGAAAAGCTAGTCACAGTAATGTTTTTCTGTAATGATGGAAAAGCTCTGAAATATGGAAGTGATGTTCTTCTTACAACTTTACATATTCTTTTGACAGTCCACAGTCTGTATGCTTTTAGGGCAATAGTAATTTTGAAATTATTTTGAAGATTTGTACTTCTCTGAGAGTTATTGCATCATTCTGATCAAGTAGAATATTTTGTTCTTGATGAAAAGGGACAAAATCCCCACAGAATGGGGAAAATGACCTAGGTAATGAGTCCCATATGTGGCAGTCCAATAATCCTTTTTATATGCTGATCAAGCCTCTTCCTAAAACAAGTGAGGATTTTTGTCTTTTCTGACAGTCTTTCTCAGTCTCATTGATCAGGCAGTTTCAAATCATTTTCTGGTTTCTCTCATAATCATTATCACTTTATACCTATTTGTTCCTGAGTTAGCAGCATTATTTTAAATATACCTCCTTCCAGAGTTTATATTTCTACTAAAGTCATGAGACCTAAAACTGTATTATGCTAAGCTAAATGAGGTTGCTTGTCTTCATAATTGTGTGGAAACTTGAAAATAACCCTGAGAAGAACAGAGTCTGGCATGGAGGGTGAGGAACAATGATGATTTAAGTTAAATCCCCAGGTGCAGAATACACCGGGTTTGGCTTGTCTTCACCAGAGGTATTTAAATGCTAATAGTTTTTATGTCTGTGCTCCATCCTGGTGAATTCTGGACAACTAGCACTGCCCTCGTGTGCCTGGAGGCACTCAGTACTGCTCATGATTCACCACTTCACTGCAGAATGATTGTTTATTTGATAATGTTTGTCATTTTTTTTAGATGCCCTGAAAGCCTTCGACCTGAAACTGTGAGACCTTGCCTGCTTCCCTGTAGAAAGGACTGTATTGTGACTCCATTCAGTGACTGGACAGCGTGTCCTTCTTCATGTCAAGAAGGTAATTTTATCCACTGTGTGGAGTTAGACCAGCAGTCACTTTTGGCAGAATGGTTATACACATCTCTTTGTGACAGAGGACATGTATTACCTGGTACAGCAGCTGCCGGGAGGACAAAAAGTTTTTGATGAAAAGAATATTTTTTCTATACATTTTCTATATGCATCTGCTTATAGATTTTCATCCCAATTTTACCTAATGTTACAAACTTTCATTTGCATCCTACACTGGTAAAGAGATAACTAGTCATGGAGTAAACACGCATCTCTTAATGTAACACCAAAACAGATACTCCTACAATTGTAGCATTTTAATTGTCAGATTATAAAATTGACAGGTTTCGGTTTTGGAAATCCTTAAGCTTAGGCTGCTTGCTCATGAGAAAAAAACTAGGACTTTATATACCGGGAGAAAAGTAGGTAGATAAGTAGATATGCAGTTGTATATAATTTTGGCTGGCTGCTTCTACTCTGAGGAAAACTGAAGGAAAGTTAATAAAAATCAGCAGACTTTACATTGATGGTAATGGTCTCATTTAAACATATAATCCAGTACCATTTTATTATACTTGTCAAAGCTCTTAAAAACAGTGCAGGTCTCCCCTAAATTCTTATTACATTGAAATCATACATGAAGTTGAGACATGAAGTTTCACATGAAGAGTGATGACAGGCTTAAGATTAGCCACATTTTTATGCCTTATTTCTTTTTTTAAACTTAACAGGAGTTGTTTTTCTTATATGTACTATTGTAGACAGACTCTGTAATATACCCTGTTCCACAGGGTGCTAATCCCTGTGTGGGATGTGGTGATTACTCACAGCTACCAGATCATGAGAATGTAAGGTACAGTTATATCAAACATACAGACTTGGACTGCCATGGCCAATTGTATATGCTTAATAAAGGACAAAGGCATAAAGGCATTTTTGCAGTAGCTCCTATAACTGTTTAAAAAATGAAAAAAAAAAAAAAGGGTTAGAAAGACTTAAATTCATAACCTTTGAAAAAGAGCAGAGAATTTAAACCATTAAATCTTAAACTATGAAATAGTTATTCATCATGAATACTGTGTTATTTTGCAGTAGTATGAATTGTTTTTTCTGAAATGTTTTTGTTAGATCAGATCATCTTGGACAAAAATGCCATCCTTTCCTGTTCTCATTTATGCGAGTTTTAAGGAAGTTCTTCCTGCACGAACAAATATTCACAAATATTTACTACAAACTAGCATGTGTATTTCTATTAAACAGTATATTTGTGACCTACTACAGTTATCTTGTCTATTCAATGGTTAAACTCTTTTTATACTACACAAACAATTTTTATTTCATGGGGTTTACCCATTTGTGTCAGCAAGCTGGTCGGTAGCTTTGCTGGGCTGCACGTCTGTCTTGTCCCTTGTGTCAGCTGTTGGCATCTCCTGGAGCTGTTTGACTCGGGATTGAAGGGTTTCCTATGTGCTGAAAAGCAGCCAGGTGGTGGAGAGCCACCACCGGGATTCTCCTACTGCTTGCTCCTAATTACAATTCCTTGGCTGTGGTCCAGCACGCTTCTGTGTTCAGACAAGCTGCAGCTGCTGTAATAACCCACCCAAAGCTGATATCAGCCGAGTCAGCCAAATGTCTGCTCTACTGCTCATTGGGAAAAAAAAATAAAAAAAAAATCCAAGATTTTTACCTAACAGTATTTCTGTATTAGGCATTGCTGTGGAACTAATACAGATCTGTAGTTTTTCTTTTAATTTTCTGCCTGAAGAACTGATACCTGAAGATGACTGAAATCAAAATTCCTGTAGAAACTATTTGCTGTTTATCATTAATAATGAATGACTATAATAATTAAAAACTGTAAACTGAAAAGGAATTCTAGAGTGGAATTTCTGTCTTCGGTTTTACATGCAAATGATTAGGTCAAACTTATACCTTCAAACTGGAAAGTGTAGCAGCAAAGTGAGCTGGTTTAATTTTTGACTTGAACTGTGTATTCATTTCATCTGTCTGTTCATTTGTTCAGTCACTTGTTCACTATTGCTGCTATTGCTTTATGTTTAGTTCTGCTTGCTGGCCTCTAGCTGAAACTAAAGTAATTTTTCTATTAGCCTTAGTTTTTCTGCTTATGGGCAAAATAGCATGTTGATATTATAGCAATCAGTTCAAATACCTGTTAAGTCCTGTTTTCCCCCTAATTACTGTCATCCCTATGTAGCAGCAGGAGAAACAAGCTCTTGTACTCTTTGCAGGGGGTGTCACAGTAAGGAAGCAATCTCGTCACCGAGTCATCATCCAGCTCCCTGCCAACGGCGGTCGAGAGTGCCCAGACTCTTTGTTTGAGGAAAGGGAATGTGAAGCTTCTCCTGTCTGCCATAGCTACAGGTATGAGAGACAATCAACCAGAAATAGCTCAGACGTGATTTTTCAACTTGTACTACTCTTAAGCTTGAACTCCACTTCTTATCAGGAGGTTCTTTTCTAGCATGTACTAATTAGAAAAAAAGAATACATGTCTAAATCAAGGTTTCAGAACAGATACGTAGACTCAGTTGAGCCCATAGTGAATCACTCCTTCCTTTTGTTCCAGTTCCTTGGCAGGAACATTGTAACAAATAAAAATTACTTTTCCGGATAAATTTTTCCTACAATATGTTTTGACATTGTATACATGTAAAAAAAGCTACCATTCTAAATTCCAAGCACTGAACAGCATCCTTATCTGTTTAGGAGAGTGTAGGAGCAGCCACCTGGATGGTAAAAGAAGAAGAAGAAAATACTAAAGCAAAAATATTGCAGTCCTGAGCTAGCTGGAGCTAATATTAGTGTGTGTGTGAAAAGAATCACAAGGTCAAGCTGGAAAGCCGCTAGGAGCATGGTTGTTCTCTGTGGCTGGAAGCAATCACATGGGTGTGTGTGGTATGTGGGTAGATAAAGAAACATTTGCCTGGCTGGACAACTCGGACCTAGGGTTGGTAGAGAGTCTATATATAGATATGGAGGAATAAAGTTAAAAGAGAGTTCTTCCTGGACAAAAGTCTGTCCCGCTTGAATTCATTCACCACAGAGGGTGCAGAGTGAAGGAGTTTTTCTGCAGGAGAGCTAAGTTCTGGTGCCACACTCTGCCACCCACTGTATCTTTCATCTTTCTATTGCTGTAAGCCCTGAGAAAGTCCAGAATTGAGCATATCCCAATATTCCCTGTGTCCTCTGAGTTGTCCTAATCTTCACCACAAAATATTGAGGACTGTTCCAGTAGGTGGAAATCTCCACCATCACTGGTTAAGAAAATTTGTGGATAGTTCTGTATAATCCATCAGAGTGGTGTGGGAAGGTCTAGTCACACAACAAGATCTGGCTGTTGATATAGACAAAGTTTAGAAAATTCTGATGCAGCTATTTATATTTACTTGACAAAACAATAAAAAGATTTTTTTGTTTTGTTTTATGAAACTACTCTCTGTTGCAGAGGTACAAATATAAGCTTATTTTAATGAATAGAAATTGAGATTAAAGAAATGTGTTGCTTTCATCTTCTGGTAAGAATTATCATTGCAAATTCATTAGGAGATCACACTGTATGCAACTAAAAGATATGAAAAGATTTAAAAGAGCATTGGGAAGCTACCAAAATCAGTACTCCAAACATCAGAGAAATAGAGCTCAAGAACTTTCTCTAGTCAAAATGAGAGTCAGAGTTTTATCTTTTAAAATGCTGGGTGCTTCTTATTTCTTCAGTATGTTCAGTATCTGAACTGCATGATAATGTGCTGAGCAGAAGAAAGAAGAGTTGCTAGAGAGTGGTAGATGAGGTCATTTATATTTCATGACATGAACTAATACTGAACACATGTTCTGTGTATTTCTTATAGCATCTTTCTGACCTACACACATGCTGCAGCAGATGGACTCACACACTCAGTTGGCTCATGCCTTAGTTCAGTTACTGTCCCATAGAGGCAAGTTGCAGTGAAACTTGAGGTGCAAAACCACTGAGATAGTTTAAAATATGCAAACTGCTGATGGCTGGGGCTGCAGACAACTGTGGATTATTTTAGAGCTGTGACAACAAATAAACCTACCTGGATTTGTTATATTTAAGGCCTAGGGTATTCTACAGCATCAGCAGGGAACTTTATAAAAGTTTCATAGCAGATAATGATAGAATTATTTTAACAGCAAAATATTGTATTTGGTTTTAACATTTTTTCAAGGTTTCTTGGGGTTTTTTTTGTCTATGTTTTACTTTGATATGGTGTGGGCTCATACTCACATTGTATTGGATTTCTTGGGTGACTCCACATTTATGAGGTCTTATCATTTGGCAACCCAAGATCCCAGGAATTGCCAGAGGCACCCTTACAGTCATTCAAGCCTATTGTCCCAGTACTTCACTGTAGCTATTCCTTTTTGCTTCTTATTTATTCTTTTGGAATAGCATTTGGTAAGTGAAACTTAGCAAAGGAATTTGTTTGTTGTGACAACTTTACTCTTGTAATCATACCCTTTGAAATTTGAGAAAATAAAATAAAAATCCTAAAACTTTGTTCATACTACCTAATCTTTGTAGTTCCAAGACTTCTTTATGCTTGAGCAAAGCAGAATTGTTCCATTTACTGTTGTGTTGCAAGGCATACCTAAGGGAGTGGGGGAAGAAAAGACCTGGGGAAAAGAGGGAAAAGATAAAGAAATTCGCTTTTCATGTTACAATATTTACTGCCAAAAAATGATTCCAGTGTTGCCTTAATCAGAAATCAATCCTGGAGTCTTATCTCTGGAATGTATTTGGGAAACTTCAACACATCTTTGCTTCATATAAGTGGAAAACAGACAGGAAGGAAAAGAAAGTGGGAAAGAGGGGAGGTTTATTAGGATGTGATAGTGTTTAAAATTAATCCTTACTTAATGGATCAGAGTTGTTTTTATGAGATGCTAGTGTCCCTTCTCTAAGTTTGCTTTTCAGATTTTAGCATGTCATCTTGTTGATTTGTAAGATACTCTGAGCATGCTCAGATATAAATCCATAGCAAAGGAGTTCTTCTATTAAATGGGTATTCAATTCATATAATTTTATTTTTCTGTATAGTTTTTTTTTTAAATCTCTTTCTCATATCTTTTATAACTATGTTAGTGCTTTGTGTTAGTGTATTCACTGTGTATTTGTTAGGTAGTGTTAATGTACCTTTGTACTTCGAAATCCTTGAAAATATATACGGTTTACTCTTTCTTATCTCCTTTGCCTCTACCTTTCTTCACTGTGTTCTTAGTGGCCTAAAAGGAGAAAAAAAAGTTACTAGAAGTAGGGATAAGTTTATGGTATCGTTACTATTTTTTGTGAATTCTCTGTGACCAGTTAGTATTAGCAAGCAACAGCTTGTGGTAGTTTCTAACACTGCCTAGCACTTTGTGCTGCCTCAGGTTTGATGGCTACAAGTTTAGATGGATTGTTTGAAGCTGATTACTCCCCTTCTCATTTCAGGTGGAAGACCCACAAATGGCGCAGGTGCCAGCTCGTACCATGGTATGTGCGCCAAGACAGTCCGGGAGCACATGAGACTTGTGGACCTGGGCTACAAGCAAGAGGTTTGACCCTTTGTTTCTGTCATTTATTCCTCAGAAATCTACAGCTGCACTGGTGTGGGAAATGCCTAAAATTTTATTATTATAACTTAATATTAATTTATCTATCTTTATGTTCATCAGCAAAGGAAAATACTGAATGCTAATATAGCAGGGTGGATCACAACTGATATTTAGCAAATGTTTTACTTGTAAAATGTCAGTGTTGATTTATTTTGAAGTATAGATACCACATTAGTCACTAATTTTATGGTATTTTTTTGTTCAGTTTTTTTCACCATCCTTACTTGAATCAAGTTTTCATAGGTGTTTGTAGAAAGAGTGTTTTCAAAAATAAAAAGAAAAGGATGGGTTACTTTACATGCTTCTTTTTGTAGAAAAGGTTGGGTAAATTCACCTGTGAAAATGTGACATTTTTCATGGTAAGGATGTACGAATGTGTTTATGGGTATATCCATTAGACAGAATAAAAGGCTTTTGCACCCTGTAAGTGTTTGTTTGAAAGTTTAGGGTTGGAAAACCCTACAATAATTTTCATCTGAGAGAAAATTCTGGAAGTCCCTTGATCCAACCCTCTACCCAGGCAGTGCCAGTTTCAAAGTTGAATCCCACCCAGACTAGAACAGGTTACTCAGGGCCATATCTCAGTATATTTGGAGAATCTGATAGCATGGAGGTCCTAAAGCCTCTCTGGCACTCGCTCCCTGATGCAGTTTGTGTCTGTGACCCCTTACCCTTTCCCTGTATATCTCTGGGAACAGTTTGATTATCTCTTCTCTATGCCCTCAAATTAAGGTAGTTGCAGAGAGCAACAGGAGCATTACAGATGCAGGACTTTGAACTTATACTGTCAAAGTTCAGTGCCAGCCCATTTCTACAGGCTGTTAAGGTCCTTTGAATGGCAGCCCAACCTTCCAGGCAGGTACTGACTGTTCAGACTGGCATCATCCTCAAACTTGCTGAGGATGCTTTCTGTACAGGTTGTTAAAGAAGCTAAACCGAATTGTCCCTGGAATTAACCACTGAGGTGCAACGCTCTTAATCAGGGGATGGCTGGGCTTTGAAACCGCTGACCCTTTGAGCTCAATGTTCCAGACATTTTTGTACCATTTCCATTAAATAGCAAATAAATTTTGCATCCAGATACAGCTTTACTGTCACCTGTTTTCATGGAGAATGTTGCAGTTTTAACAGAATTGTGTATGTGTGATTCTGTTAAATATAGTCAGGAGAAGGGTTTTTAAGGTGCATTAAATAAATTCAATATGAAAATAATTGCAATTCCTGCTAACTGTGTAACAGTAATTGAATTGTTTTGAACTACTAGTCAACCTTGAATTCCAGGAAGGTTTTCCTCCTTTGCAGGTTTTTGAGTGCAAACTCCTATCTATTAAAGCACTATTGGCTCAGCAGATTGTAGCATTCCTGGGCAAGGACACTGCTAACTGCAGAAGTGAAATGTTCAGGTCATTAACTTCCTTGCAGTATTAAAGGAGGTTATGGTATACTTTAAAAAGTCATAGAGTAAATCTTAAGCTAGTAGCTCCTACCACTTACTAAGTGTTACAGGAGATCAATTTAGGGCTTAACCACAAAATGAAACCTGAAGGCCTGCTAACACAAAAGACTTCTGGCTGTGGTAATTATTTCAAAGGTCTTTCACAATGCAGTCTATTGCTAGCAGCTCTGGAGGATACATTCAAATTGCACACTGAGGAAATAAGATTTCTGTGTTTGACAGAAGGTAGGAGTTCAAATAGTGGTGTCTTCTGTACTTGCACGGTAGTACTAAAATCTCTTGACTTTTCCTCAAAGCCAGTTAATAAGGAAAGATTGCTAATTATAATGCATGCAAATTGGGTTTTATTATTCCTAAATGTCATAAGAGTTTCTTTTTTTTTTTTTTTTTAATGTAACTCAAATCGTGTGCAGGGCACACACATATGGAGTAATACATGACCTTGGAAATACTGGGCATGCAGTTTTCAAATCTGGTAGAACAGTCTGGCAGAATTTCTCTTTGCTACTACACAGAGTTCAGTCTTGTGAAAGATGATATATTCAAACAGTAGTCTTGTTCCTACAAGCAAGTAAAATGGAAGTAGCTCTCTAGTGTAATGTGACGAAGTGGTAGGATGAGTAATCATTCATTAGGAACCCCTAGTGCAGCTAAGCCTGAAGAAAGAGGTGGTTTTGATAGAATTCTGTGAATAATTCTGAGATAAACCGTTAGAAAGGCATATTTTGTTTGCTCCTTTTTTTTTTTTTAATCTGTCCCATGTATACATTTTATTGTAGAATTCACAGAGCAAGTTATTCAGTTGGACAACCAAAGTTCATTTGTGCTGCAGTCCAAATATCTAAATATGAATCTAAATATTGTTTAGGCTCTTGCAGTGGTGAACGTTATAGGGACACTTAAAGACAGAGGTTTTTTTTGGCCAAATATTTTTCCCATTTATGTAAGTGGTGTAAATTAAAATCTAAGTTTCAAACACAGGTATATTATGTATTGGGTCTGAGTGTTTTAATACCTCACAATGTGTTGAATATATCTTTTACTTTTGTCCTCAGTAATGTAAATGGATAGCCTGTAGGAGCTAAATAAACTAGTACAGCTTTTCCTTAGATTGAGACAAATAAAATATTTTACCTTTACAATGAATATGATTTGGAAGTAAAAGTTGAATTTTTGCAGAAAAGTAAATTTTATTTTGGAAAACACACACTTCTGTAATTCTAGAGATTATCAGTTGAAGTTTATTTACTTCTTCCATCAGAAAATTGCATTTTGAACATGAATAGTATGCTTTGCTTGTTCAATGTGGTTTATCTCCTAAACAGGGCATCAACATATATTCCCTTTTGCCTCTTACATTCCAAATTCTACCATGAAAATTGTCATGTGAGAATTTTTAGTGATACACATTGTTTTGTTTGATCCCCTGAACAAGAGTTGATTTTGTGCAAAGTATTAACTGAAGGAAGACTGACCTGAGAGCAGGCATCTGTCTGACTGAGCTCTGCCCTGGACAGTGTTTAGAAAGATCTCACTAGTTTGTGAAGAAAGGCTCTGGAAGAGGTTTTATCCCCTCTCTCTGCTAATTCATGTATCCCTCCTGCATACTTGGCTTCTCATAAAGAAAGTTTCTACAGGCCATGAGAAACTTTGATTGATAATATATAATTAAAAAAACCCTGTACTATAAATAATTTGAAGAATATTTTGTGATGTAGATACAGAAAAGACTGAGCTACTACTGTGCAAGTCCTTTTAATCACCCCAGAACCAGGAAATGCTAAACACTGAAATATCCATTTGGTATAACATTCTGATACTGCATTTATAATTGCCACTGGCATACAGATATTTTGAACAGTACATTTAACTGTTTGTTGGTGCTTTCTGTAAAAATGTTGACCAAATTTTTGACATAGTAGCATTTCTTATTCAACAGAGAAAGAGTTGCCTTTCAAATTTCTGGCACTCATGAATGCAAAAATCACACATTCATTCATCTGTTCATGCTGATTTACTTTTGATGACAAACAATAACCTTATAGAGTTAATCTACCCTTTAATATCCTGTGCACTGTCCTTTCATTTTATGTTGATACTCGGTAGAGCAAGTAATTGCATTCTTGTAAGTGGGAAGAGTTCTTCTCTTTCAGTGCTAAGGGATGTTGCCATTGCTATCAGCTTGTCCTATTTCTGGTCTGATGGCCCACACACAAATACTGTAACACGCATATCAGCAAATGTGTTAAATAAGAAAGAATAGGAATGTACAACAGGAAAAAGGCATATCTGACCATGCATTCATTAGCAGTTTATTCTGAACAAAATAGTCTGTTACTGTTAATATTTTAGTTAGAAAGATAATTAAATCTGAAGGAAAAAAATAGAAGTTAGAAATCATTAAAAATGACTCATTAGATCTTAAGTCTGTAACTAGACCATATGCATGCTTTGCTTTATATCACAGCTTTACTATTTACACTTCCATTCTCCAGCTTTTTTATCACATTTGGTCTTTCTTGGCAGAAAAGATACTTGGGTGAATCATAAAATTTAGAATTCTGATTCATTGTAAAAGACAGCTCTGTTTTTATCTGTCTTGTATAATGACGGTTATGTTACAAATCACGTCAGTTTAAATGAAAGTCACAAAACTGTAACTTGGGTCAAAGCAGAGGAAAGAGAATGAAAAGGTTTGGTGGTTTCTGGGTCTTGTTTAAAAAAAAGAATTTCTTTAAAATTTTTTAGAGAAACGTGTTTGTTAGCTATTCTTGCAAATAATGGGCAAGTGTTTATATCTAATCCTAATCATAGTAACATAGCATTTAATACCCAAGCAGCAAATTCATTGTTGTAGTCATGAACTTTATTTGAAGAAGGCAGGTAGTCATGACAATTGTGTTGAATTTCGATGATGAATGAAAATCTGAAGCTGTATCACTAATAAAATGCCTTTTAACAGCACCTTGTATCAAGGCAGGAATGTATTACAGAACTGAAGCAACTTAAGACTTTTCAAAACTCTCAAGAGACAATGATGGGTTCATCAGCAAGGAGTTTAGAACTTCCTTTTGACCTCAAGAAAAAGGAAATATAAAAATATAGAATATTTTCTATATTTCTATATAGAAATATAGAAAAAAGCCATATTTTACTGCAACATTTATGTTACGTTTATTTTCGTAAGGTGTTTCTCAACTGACAAGAGTAAGTTGATCAGATGTCTTGATGAGTCAACTGAAACCCAGGAGGGACATGCACAGTGTTGGCAATTACAAAATACCCCCTCCAAAAAAATAAAAATGAAACAACTCCAACCAACCAAAAACTAGAATGAGAAGGTAAATCCTTAATAAACCTGAGCTACTATTTGATGGGGCTGTGGGCTATCACTCTCACAGTGAGAGAAGTTAGGGTTAGGGTGCTAAGAGATATTACTTTGTACTTTTAAGGCTGGCATTTATTAGCACATAGATCTAATTTCAGATTAGTAGTCTGCTCAGTGAGATAGAAAAAGAAATATTGAAATTGTGAACAACTTAGGTAGGTATGTGTTATGTTATACTCGTATCTTAGATTGGTGTAAGTAAACCTCAGCTTAACACAGTTCAGATCCCTTTGGAATTGTATAGGAAACCCTAGGAAAGTTACTAAAATGGATTGTTTTGCCAGTAGTTCCTGCAAATTTAAGTAGGGTTTTGGACCTCATCCCAATGCTAGTGAAGAGGACATGTAGCAGATGAAAAGCTTGAGGGCCCAAACTGCAATAGCCTAATCACATCATGATGTATATGGATGGATGCATATGGTGAGGCCTATCCCAGTGACTGAAAGAGATTTGCAGGATGTACAACTTGCAGTCCTTGCCACTATGAATCTTCCTCAGAGTTTTGTAGGAGGAATGGGATGAAAATTGTGAAATCTGTCAACATATTCTGTAATAGCAAGAGGAAGGTTATTTGTAAATTTAAGCAGAAGTTAGAGTAACCTCTCTGTTAAAGAAAATACCTGGATAGCTGTACTTGATGTCACTGGGAACTGGCCTTTATTAAAGACCTGATCCCGAACTCTTGTAATTCTTCGTTCACAGGGTGTCTGTAGACTTATTTGAAAGACAGGGAATGGGAGGAAGCTTCTCAGGATGGCCATGAGCACACACAGAGGCCTTGCAGGCTTATTTCTGCCACGGGAAGGTTTGGAGGCAGAACCGGCGGTGAAAAGCCCTTTCCTCCCCCTTTAGTCAAGCAGGGACAGCAGCCTCTCTCTTTGGTCATTGCTTATGAAGGTGGGGGAGTTTGCTCTTCTGGAGGTTTCATGCCCTTATTGAAAGCCCAGGAAAGAAGACAAAATCATGAATTTGAGAAGAGTGCTGCTCTTCATAGAGCTATAAACTACTATTTTAATGTTGTTAAAACTAAACAGATGAGAGTGTCCTATTGCCTGGTTTCTATTCTAGTCACTGCAAAGGACAATGATCAGCTTGAGGATTTGTACTGAAGTGAGTATTTGGACAACTGCTCAAAAGCAGTGTTTACATGAGCTTTTTATTTGGTTGGTTGGTTGGTTGGTTGGTTGGGTTTTTTTTGGCAACAGAAGAGCCAGAATCTCCAGACGATTTATTTGGCAGAAATACATGTTATTCTCCATGGAACATAAAGAACACTCAGGCTTGTATTTTCTCAATATTATGGGCATGTGCTCCTGCTTAAGATATTTATTGTAGAAACATTTCATCATGCAGTGTCTAGTCTGCCATGTCCCACTGAGGAACAAATAAACATAGATGAAATCATAGGTTAGGCAACATGGATAGAAGGTGTAAGAAAAGTTAGTGTACTGAAATAATTCTGGTTTTCTAGAATTTAAAAAAGAATGTTTTTGTTGTTAAAAATACTGAACAATTGAAAAGGACATAGAACACCTTCATTTATGAAGCAATTTTTAGGTATAGGCATCACTGAATCTCACATCTCAGTGAAATCTCAGTGAAGTATGCTAATGATGTTAACACTGGAAAGGTTTTTGTATAAACCCACACATAACATGACTTGTTAAAATGCAGTCTCAGTGTTTAATTATGCCAGCAAAAAATATATTAGCCTGTAGTCCCCTGTGGGGACTTGGTGGAAACAATGCTGTCCGATGAAGTTTTAATTATGTCAAAGTCCTTTGTCTAGAAAATTTAGACTGTCATTTATTTCACACCCTTCTTCTGGGAAATAGTGGCTGTTAAATACCAAAGCAATTTTGTAAGTGAAAGGTTTCCATGTTAATTTTGATTTTTCTGTTAGCTGTATTCCTGTTTATTCACTTAATAATTGCTTGCATTTAATTCAGTAAAAGAGGAACTGTGCTCTTTCCACTTACTGCTAATGTCTGTAATAAATATGACTGGGTTGTGTAGACAAAATAATTAGCCTGTCATGATATGGCTTTATAGTAGTTGAAGACACTTCTCTGTATAGTAAGTTAATCATTGATATCAGTAACTTCTACCAAATATAGTAAAAGAAACACGGATTTGATCAGAGAAGCAGGGGATAAGTTTGCCTAGATTAGGCTGTGAATGGAAAATGTAACTCTACTAACAGTAAGAGCATTTCAGATGTCAAGACAGCTGGCCAAAATAGTGTATTAATGGAATTTATACATTTGTCAAGTCCCTACTTTAAGTAATGGAAAAATACCCACTCTTCAACAGTCATAAGGAGTATAAATCTTTCACATTGATACTTGAATCTGAAGAATAACAGTAGGAAAATGGAATATAGAGTGAATTATTCAGGTCTTGTCAGTTAGAAGTAATTTGAATAGTTATGGACAGGCACTGTAAAAACTAAGATTCAGGAACTGATATAGTATGGCAAGCTGTCCTCTAATTTGTGTTGTTATTAAGGTGAAATATTTAGATCTCAAGAATGAAGAGTTTTCCTGCTTTGGTTGCTACAGTACAAGTGACAGTTAATCTGGAAAAAACGCCCAAGTGTTAATCCTCAGGGGAGCTTTTCACCTGGGTCTGCCTGATGTAAATTAAATGCATTAATACAAGTATGAAAAAATTTATGACAGAACGAATATCTGCACATGGAGTAATGTTTAATAAGCAGGAAAGATGAGGAAAAGAATACTGGCTTTAGAAAAAGCCAATTTAGCTAGAAAGAAAGAATCCTCATCAATGAACAATATTTATGTCTTGTCAAAGGACTGGGTGGAGAAGCAGTATGTAGAATAGGTATTAAACTTTCGAAGAAAGTTACTGGCTAATTAATGGACCATCTTTTAGCCCTTAGCTAAGTATAGTTTTCATTGCTAAAAATGGTGGCCTGTATCTCCCTGAGAAGGCAGCGAAGATAATGCAATTAGTTTTGCTGATGTGTGCACATGCCAAAGTCAAACTCAAGTCAGAGAATTTAGGTTTGACCTCTATTAATTTTGCCATGGTAGAACTAGTCTGAACTATGTTTTTACCTTGGGGAAACTGATGTGTGCTGTGAACAGAGCAGAGTATCTCAGTAGAATCCAGCAATATAGCCTAAGCTTCTATTGGAAGACAGTAGTTTGACTACTGTTGTGTTTTTCCAAAATATTTGTGTAATCTTAGAAATCCTATAGTATGGATTTTTAAATTTTAAATATTTGATTTTGCTCATTGAATCACTGTAATTATATTTGGACAAAAAAAAAAAAAGGTTTCCTCATGTAAACTCCACCAATACTAATAGGGTTTGACAGAATAATTGTATTAGACAATGTGCAGCTGGACTGTCCTCCACTAAGCACAACTTAATGCAGTACTGAGCCTATTACAAACAGTGCTGGCAGCCCTGCTTCAAAGGGCAGTCAAGGATCAGGGAATTTGTTTTCTTAACATCCCAGGAAATACACACCCCCTCCTCTTCACAGTGCTCTACCATGTATGTGGTGCAAAAACAATGCCCTTGGGACCTCTGGATATGTTTTAGTAGGCACACGGTCTTGAAATGGACCATGTGGATCATCAAGTTCAGCTTCCTACAGTCCTCATGAGGTAGAAATTGAGTTTAGAAGTATTCAGACAAGAAAACTTTTTTCAGAAATCATAGGTTGCTAGACCATTACAATTACCTTAGAGCAATTAAAAAAAAAAAGTTTCCTCAGCTATTCTTCCTTTTTTTCCTCCTGGAGGACGTACTCACAGAATCATAGAATATCCTGAGTTGGAAGGGACCCAAAAGGATTATGGAAGTTCAACTCCTGGCTATCCGCATGACAAACCCAAGAATCACACCGTGTGCCTGAGAGTGGTTGTCCAAATGTGTCTTGTACTCTGGCAGGCTTGGTGCTGTGAGCAGTCCCTGAGGAACCTGTTTCAACTACCCTCTGGGTGGAGAACCCTTTCCCAACATCTAAACAACACCCCCCCCCACAGCCCCCAACCCTGACATAGCTTCATGCCATTTCCTCATGTGGGCGCCTGCCCCTCTCCTTCCCCACTCACAGGTGGGTTTCTGCTTTATTTTGAAACTTTGCATCCAAACCCCTTTTTCTCCAGCAGCTGAACTTGATTTTTTTTTAAATCCACATGCTAATAAAACAATTGTTCTAAGCACAATTGAAGTGCTATGCTTAAATTATAGAGTGTGATCTAAAAAATTATATTCCCTATATGTATACAGCATATTATTCAGATGCAATGTTACTGCAACAATTGGTGACCTGAATTATTTCACAGTCTTGAGCTACTGCATGCACTGTGTGCTTTCAGATGCCAAGAAGCATAAATATAATTCTATTGTGTGAATAAACAACTAGAAGTTTGCAATCTTATTACTGTGTAACAACTTTTATGTTATTTTGGGAAAGGAAATAAAGCTAGGTTTACTCAGGCTTATGACAGAAAAATAGATAAGCAACCATGTTTAAAAAAAAATATACATGAGAAATAATAATACGGCATTGTTGATTGATGAAGGGATAAAGTGCCTCCTCAGAAAGTTTGCTGATGACACAAAGCTGAGAGGACTGGCCAATACCCAGAGTGCTGTGCAGCCCTTCAGAAGGACCTCAGCAAGCTGGAGAGGTGGGCAGAGAAGAATCATCTGAAATTCAACAAAGGCAAATGCAGGGTCTTGCATTCCATGTACCAGCACAGGCTGGGGGCTGACCTGCTGAAAAGCAGCTCTGTGGAGAAGGACCTGGGGGTTGTAGTGGACAGCAAGCTGTCCATGAGCCAGCAGTGTGTCCTGGTGGGCAAGAAGGCCGATGGTACCCTGGGATGTATTAGAGGGAGCATTGCCAGCAGGTCAAGTGAGGTGATCCTGCACCTCTACACATCCCTAGTGAGGCCCCATCTGAAATAATGTGTCCAATTCTGGGCTCCTCAGTAGAAGAGAGACATGGAGCTCCTAGAACCAATCCTGTGGCAACAAAGACGATTAAGGGACTGGAGCATCTCTCTTATGAGGAAAGGCTGAGGGAGTTGGGCCTGTTCAGACTCAAGAAGACTGGGAGGAGAGGGTATGAAGAGGCTCTTCTTGGTGGTGCCAAGCAGTATTAGAAGATGCAATGGGCATAAACTGGAACAGAGTTCTACCTGAACATGAGGAAGAACTTTTTTATTGTGAGGGTGACTGCACACTGGAACAGGTTGCCCAGAGAGGTTGTGGAACCTCCTTCCCTGGAGACATTCAAAAGCCTTCTGGACACAATCCTGTGCAATGTGCTCCAGAGGACTGTGCATGAGAAAGGAGGTTGGTCCAAGTGAGCTCTAGTGGTCCCTTCCAACATTAACCATTCTGTCATTCTTAAGGGCTATATTAATTAAACAGCCCTATTCTTTGTACATCCTTATGTTCCAACTGCTTCCTTTTGTGTGACCTGAAATTTTCTAAAGGAACTTTTTTTATTATTATTAAGTAAGAAGCTTTAATTCAGGACACAGCTATCCTGTTCTAAAAAGTTGTAGCCCGTTTGGCTGATCCTCCACTCCTAGGAAACATGATTTGTTTTTCAACCCTTTTTCCAGATTAAAAATTACTGAAGAACATCAGGCGTCAATACTATTGTAAGCGGTTAAGAAGTATCCTGAATTCAAATATGCTTCTAAATTTTATATCTATCCCTTTTTCTAAAATACATTCTGCTGATAAAACTTTGTAACTTATACACAATTCAGTTACTTAAAATGATATTACAGGGTTTAATGTCTGAGATGTAGGCTGTGTCTGTGTTAGCGGTGTAACAGGTGTGGATAATATGGTGCAAGCTTTATAATATTTACAGTCATCTGTAAGGTTTTTTTTTTCCTGGTGAGTTCTTAAAAACTAATTTAAACAAAATCTAAAAACAATTGGAAATATCAAATGTATTCACTCAAGGTAAAACTGATGGCAAATATTAAGTGGTTGTATAGGTATTCTGGTCTTTCAGTGTGTTTTTGTGGTAGAATATTGTTGCTTACTAAATTGAATAGAGACATTCATATAAAAAATGCTGAATTAGACTCCATCTCTTTTTGCTTCCAGCAATTACTTGTCGCAGACAAGATGGTGGACAAGCTGACATCAGTGAGTGCCTTAAATACGCTGGCCCATTACCATCCTTAACACAGATGTGCCAGATTCCCTGCCAAGATGATTGTCAGTTTACGAACTGGTCAAAATTTTCTCCCTGTAATGGGGACTGTGGAGGAGTCAGGACAAGAAAACGCACTCTTGTTGGTAAGACTAACCAGAAAAAATAATGTATCTTTTATTAATTATTAATACTGTTTTGTTTAAAACCTGAGGATTTCTGAGGTTCCCTTATGACAAGCATTTGTCATAGTGGCAGAAAGCAGATGCAGTGTCATGCTTTATATACTGTTAGTGGAACAACATCCAGTAGAAAAAACTCCTGCCATATGTCAGAGAGTCTTGATTATGAGTAAGTGGCTGGAGAGAAGATGGGGAACACAAGATGCCAAGGTTTTTTCCAAATGTAGTTATATATTTAGTAATTTTTTTAAATTTTTTGACAGACAAGTCAACAGTCATCTCAGCTTAACAGGATTGGGTGTTAACTTACTTGTCTTCCTCTTCCCACATCTGGTCTTTGCTAAAACAGGACTTTCCTCTTGGATGGTGTTTTGGTGTATTTAGAATCACTATGGCAGCTGAATGCTTTTCAGCCTTTTGCTATAGACCACCATTTTCAGCCTTAAACTTTGGTTTGCCTCTTTTGAACTTCTTAGCTGCAGTCTTTAATGTCAGATTCGTGATTAAGCCAGTCCTTTCTAGGGCTGAATGTTTGCTATCCAAGTTCTTTTTGTTCTCTGTTTTTCCATTGCCTAAATCCAGCAGCACAGATCACCACACGAGGCAACGCATTGCCTGATTTTCTGCCTTATTTCTTGACACAAGTAATAATGCTCTTATTTTGTGTCCCATGAAACCTCTTGAGGTTTTAGTTAACAGAATAAAAAGGTTTTCCAGTGATGTCCAAACCCTTGCCAGAAACTTTTCCTTTCTCCACGTAATAGACACTGCTCCACTTAGAAACTTTTTTTTTTTTCACCTTCTTTTTAATATTATGGAGGGTTTTTTGCTTTGTTTGGGGTTTTGTGTTGGGTTTTTTGTTTGCTTGTTTTTGTGGGGTTTTGTTGTGGTTTTTTTTAATTGCTGTTTCTTCTGTGTGAAATGAAAAAAAAAATGCTCTGCTTCTAAATTATAATTGAAATCTCAAGAGTGATACTTGGCCTCTGTCACAGCACTCTCTGCCAATTAGTCTGTATTGTCTGTGGTGGAGGAAAGCTAGCTAAGGGGGGTGCCCATTAGCAGCATCAGAAAGAATATGATAGGATCCAAACCCTATCCCCTACTCCATCCCCCTGTAAATCAGACCAGTGGACAATGAATAATTCATGAAATTCAAGAAACCTCACTGTGACTGTCTAATAATTCCAGTAAACTTTATACCATGTTTGCTTCCACAAGGAAAACAAAGCCCCGATTAACAGTTTGGTTTTTTTTTTTAAACAAAGCAAGAAACTAACACTTTGTGATACTTCTGTCCTTAGTTGTAACCCCTTCAAACTTGCTAAGACTGTGATACGTGCTGTGGTGTATTCTCTGTGGCAGTGCGTTACCCAGGCTAACATGTAAAGCTTGGAGTAAATTCATAATTATTTCCAGTGAGAAGGAGGAGGAGAAACGCACATTTAATGAGACGCTGTGTTGTCAGAAGAATGATAAACTTTTCTTGAGGTACCTTTTTAAAGGCAGTAGGAAATAGAAGCACTAAGGATACTGCAAAGTTGAGTCCAGTGCCTTATTTTGAATAGCAATGAAAATATTACAGAATATTAATTTACAGTAGCATCTAAGTAACAAACCTTTTCAAAACTATTTTTTCAAAGACTACTACATTGATTTATATGAACTGTCTGGTATGGAAAGGAAAACTAAACAAACTTTACCAAAGAGAAGATTAAAAATAGTTTTAATGGGAAGGGGAAGTTGAGTGGATGGTTATGCTCCAGTTAAGGAAGGAAAACAAGAAGAGAGTTGAATAGAAACAAATTCACAGGAGCTTATTCTATTAAAGGGAAGAATGGTAATTACTAACAAATGTACTATAAAAAATATTTAAATTAAAGAATTTTGACATTTTGAATGAAGGTACTAGTGTAACAAAGATACATATTACTTCTTTCTGCACTTTCAACTTGAGAAAGTTTGACCCAGACAAAAATCTTGTTATTGAACTCACACTGCTGATGAAATAAGAGAAAAAGGGTATCTTTGTTTAATTGCTAACTTTTTCCAGTTGTACTCCCCAAGCATTTTTATTCAAAGTAAATATTGATTGTGTCTTTTTTAAAGAAAGCCATTCCCTTTGAGCAAATTGTAAGTATCCACTACTTTTAGAAATTCAAGTCAATAACTTACTTGATTAAAGATTAATGTAAGTAATATTAAACATATGTATATGATTGGAAGCACTTATTACAGAAGTCTAAATGAAATTTTTTTGCTAAAACAAGTATTTCTTCTTTCTAGGAAAAAGTAAGAAAAAGGATAAATGCAGAAATTCTCAGTTGTATCCTCTCATTGAGAATCAATTTTGTCCATGTGACAAGTACAGTGCTCAGCCTGTGGGAAATTGGTCAGACTGTATTTTACCAGAGGGCAAGATGGAAGTATTGCTTGGAATGAAAGTACAAGGAGACATTAAGGAGTGTGGACAAGGCTACCGATACCAGGCCATGGCATGCTATGACCAAAACAATCGACTTGTGGAAACGTCAAGATGCAACAGTCATGGTATTTAGAAAACTATTTTCTTTCCTCTGTTTATTTATGTGTTTTAATTAATTTAATATAATATGTGTACAAGTAGAATTATCAGGTTAATATTTATTGCTTAGGCTGCATTTTATCCCAAGATACCTTCAAAGCCAGCACACGTTTTTGCTGACTTGTAAAATAGTCAACTTAATTTTTATTAATTGCTATCATGCAATATTTAAAATTGTGCTAAGTTACTAAGTAGGTATTTTAATGAAAAAAAACTTGTTATTTTTTCTGATAACTGTATCTAGAAATTTGAGAATAAAGCCATTTAGAAGGGTCAAATTCTTAAAAAAAAATAAACAACCACGTGACTAATTTGGAAAGGCTGAAATTATTTCCATTAATTCTTTAGATAGCTTTAAACTTCTTAAATAGCCTTATCTCTCTCCATTTATTCTTCAACACCTTAACAAACAGGCATATATTGATCTGAGTTCAACAGCACACAACACTTTTTCTCTGTACAAATCTGTCATGTGTAAAACTAGGATGGTTAAGGAGTTTATATTCTTTGCTCTCTCCTGAAGCAATGTAAAAAGACTGTTCCTTCCTACAGGGGATGCATCTGTAGCATTAGGATCAAAACTGGCCCTTTCTGGTTTTCAGTGAGGCAGAATTGTGCTAATTGACATCACTGGAGTTTTTGTGTTCTTTTTTTTTTTCCCCGCTTGCAGTGAAAAATTGTATCTGAGCAATTAGTATGAAAAGCTGGATATTAGTATCAGTGTCATTAAAAGGTCAATGTAAGTTTAATTCTTATATGTATTATACTTTCTAACGTTAAATTAAGATAACAGAAATTTCATTTATTTAGCTGAATATATTTAAACTAGTTAATCAAATAAATTTAATTAAATAAGGAGATTTTAATTTGTACTATTAATTCCTGTTTAGAGCTATGATAAATTGGAAACTCAGTGTATCAAGTCAAGCTGTTAGCATATCTTTGTAATACAATGGAAAAGTGATATTTCAGCTTAAATCCTCAAAGCAAAGCTGAAAGATAATTTTGTGGAGAATTTTCTCCCATTTTCATTTAAAAACATCTTTTCATGTAGTTAGCTCATACTGAAAGATATGTTTGTTTAAATACATTTGAATGACAAAGTCTAAATCCTAAACTCTCATGGGACAAAAAAATCTCTCTTTTTACTCTGGGAATATTCTTTAATTCTGTTCTCAGCTATCTGCTTTGGGTTGAGGCCTGCAAAGATTTACTTTTGTTCTGTGTAGTCTGAAGGCATCCTCCACAAAACACAATAGAACATTGCTTTGTTGTGTTTTTTCTTTCTGCAGTTCCATCCCATTTTTCTCACAGGAAATTTGAAGTCTCTTTTAACTCTCCTTGTAAACTGGAAGTGTTTGCCAGTCATTGCTGTATCTATTGTGAACTGGGAAGCCTTGAACGCTTTGGGTTTAGGTGTTGTTCTCTTTTGAATTCTTTCTCTCTAGATTAGTTCATTAAGGTGTCTGATTCTTTGATATTTCACCATGCCACCCCCAGCTCACCCCCACTCCCCTCCTTTTGTGTGTTTTCTCATCAGTTCCATTTGAGGGAGAGAGTACAGTTAACTTGGTCCATGGTGTAATGTGTGAGCAGATAAAGCTCGGAATTGCTATGAACTAATCCTATATTCCTTGCACTTTTCTAAAATCGCTAGACAGGAATTTCTTGTATACAGGGAATGAAGTATCTAACATTGATGATAAGGAATTAAACTGATGCTAAGGAATATGACACTGAAATTATGGTTTCCTTTCCAGTAGTTCCTCTAGTTGTTGTACATAGGTAATATTATAGGCTTCCCTTATTTATTGTCTGCCTTCAGCATTTTTCCAGGTTTAGCTTACTTCTGCAGATACAAGGCGGCTAGACCAAATGATATTTATCCATGGATTATGTTCTGATGATTTGTTTATTTTTTTCAACGTGTATAAACTGCTGTTTTGCCAGGTAAATCTTATTTCACATCTTCCCAGTATTTATGATGCTTTTCATGTTATTTTCATGCCCTTTTTATATGGCAGTTCTTTAGTTTGGCATCATCTCTAGATTTCAGTGTGCTGTTTGTTGGTTGGATTGGCTATATTATGCCAAATCAACAAGCGACTTCTGTGATGTCACAATAGTACCCCACCTGCTTGCAAATAAAAGTGTCTTGTAGCTTCCCATCAATCTGTGTTTGTTTTTTCAAGCTGAAGTTGACAGGACTCAGAAATCAAGCCTGCTTGTGTTATTTTTGTAAATTTTAACACAGTTGCTTATTTTCCTGCAGAAATGATAACACTGGATTTTTCATTAACTTTAAAAACCGATCCAAAGTTTCATCAGTTTTTTCAATTATGTTATCTGTTTTACTCAGAAATTTGTTTTAGTCTTTGTTCCTGTGGATCTGCTATTTCTTTTCCGACTAGTATAGTATGTAATTGCATTTTTTTTTATAGGATATTATTTGCTCAATTAGCTTGCAGTAGTAGAGAAATCAAGACCTTTAAGATCTCTCCTGTGTAGTATCCAGCTTTTACTTGAACTTTTGTTATTATCTGCTGACACTATGAAATCCTGAGGTGCGAAGTGGAGATAATTGAACTTCTTGAGCTGTGACAACAACCTGTAAATTTGTCAAGAGGGACAAACTGCACCCACACTGATGCTATTAATATATCATGGGATATGCTATGATATATTAAAATGCCACAAGAAACTCAAATTGAGAGACTGTCAAAAGTTTTATGTAAATATTGCCATACAAATTTATGAGGCAATGAACAGGTCAGTGCTGCAAGTCATGATGTTTTGAGTGGAAGGAATGAGAAGACAGATCCGCTCTGCAATGCTACAAAATTCGTAAGCTACTTTGAAAAATGCTGTGTGCTTATAATCACAATTAAGTTAACTTATTCAGAAAAGGCAAACAGGAGCAGAAGAATAAGTATTTCAGAGCTCTTTTTACTTCTTGACAAATCTCATTTTCAAAATATTTGAGAAGAGTTAGCAACACTCACAGTTTCACAGACACCAAGGAGCTAAAGAACAGGTATAACACAAGGATAGTGCTAAATTAGCAGACCCATTGGGAGATTCTTGTGATAATTTTTGAAATTTTGGTTGCATTTTTAAGGTCCCAAGTACAAACAAGTTTCTCAAAGTGTCAGGAGTGACAAAAGGAAAGGCAAAATATAATAAAATAAATCAGTTGTTACCACTGGGTGAGAACACTGGGGAGCAAAGGCCAGGGCCCTTCTGAAGAGGGTCCTTAGCTTTCTGTAGCTTAACAGGTACTTCAAAAGAAATCCCAAACAAACAGCTGAAAACAGACCGAAGTTTCATCTGCAAAAAGACAAGGCAGTTTGTTTTTCTCCTCACTTTCTTTTTTATCTTTGGGTGTTTATTTTCATTGTTACATATTGTCAAATATTTTGATTTTTCATTTAAAAATATTTAGTTTCAAATTTGAGCTAAATTTACTGGTGAAAGAGTTTACACCACTCAGCAGCCATTTGAAATATTCTGCCACTGGTATTTTTCAGCCATTCCAGTCCTTCAGAGTGTACTACATAGGTAAATTTACTGGAGAAACATAAAAACATATAATTCACTTGATAGTCATGTGTGAGAGGTTTTTTCCATTAGAAAAGCAGCAGTTGTTTTTCATAGCCTTATCCCTGTCAACACTAGAATATTAGAGCTCTGCAGATAGTGACATGTGTCTGCCAACAATCTGTTCCAGTGTACTTGTGAAAAAAAATTGTGATGCTCTTCATTGTCCCTTTAAACTGCACCTTGAATTTTCATGACAAAAAATCAAAAGCAAGCCACTGTCATGTGGCACTACACTATCTGCTCTTCAATATCTGGTTTTTCTCCATTGTATATCAATTAAGGATCGTGACCCACAAAAGCTGAGCGGTGGCTGTGTTTGTGTGTGCCTAGTGAAGACAAACATTGTAGTTGCATGGCAGACAGATGCAGAATTTTTATATAGGTCGTATTACCCTTCTTAATTCATGTCCATTTACTGTTAAGACCTTAGGCACAGTCAAGCAGTCAGGATAGTTTGTCTGCTGCCTTATTAGTGTGAGATTATTTGCCCCTTTAGCATTAATTAAATGAGATGCATTGATTTGTGCTGACTCTACAAAGCCTTCTGTGGCTACAAGGCTTATGTGGGGGATTAGAGAGGAATATCTGCGTATCAGTGAATACTTTTACAACAGCTGTTAGGAGTATCAATGTGAATCAAGGAATTTTGTATTTAGTTGCTTATATGTGCAACAGTAAAATCTCATATGATATTATGGAGTCCAAGATATCTGTTAGAATTACTTTATCCACTTTTATTAGGATTTTTTAAATCTTAATGTTTTTTGACTCTCAATATTCTAACCTGAAGCAATGCAAATTTATCCAGAAAAAAATATCAGTGTTAAAATTTAATTGAGGGTGTCTGTTGAATGTTTATTCAAAAGTAAATTTATTTCCCAGGAACATCTAATCTAGTATGGTAGTAAGCTTAGGTTCTGAAATTGTTATTAGCATACTTTGATGTTTCAAAGCTTATATATTTTCTAAGATTTTCTTTAAAAATATGTATTTATGTCATGTGTGCCCTAGGAATTTGCTACCTTTTGCCTTGCACCACAAATCCTACCTTAGGCTTCTGCATTGTGGTGCCACCACATCGGCCTTGTCAACAGGTCATGTCTTTTGAAGCAGTCATCCATCAACCCAGAGATCCGTAGTTAGTTCACCAGAGAAAGAACTACTAGTGCAGAAGATAGTTAAGCATGAACAATTGCTCTCAGGTTTTGAGGGTTTGAAGGGTAATCCAGAAGAAAAAAAGAAAAAAAGTCTTATGGTGTTCAATCTGTCTTTCCATGGCTCAAAAGAAATACAAATAGTCTCCAGAAATACATATGTTCTGTTACAAATGAAGTGCAAATACTTGTATATTTCTAGTTCCTGGAAGATGTATATTTCTTATTTCCTATATTTCCTAAAAAAAAAGAAAAAAAAAACTATAATAAGAACATAAACCATTCTGACATTGCAGGGTTTTCTTTGGAAACATAGTATGGCATTTGGTCATAAAAGCAGGAGCATAACTGTCAGTCCTATGGACAAAAGAGTTCATATTAACACTTTGTAAGATGTTTATATTTTCACACTCTACACTCTTCAACTCAAATAGTCAGTCTATTCTTACACACTACAAGTGCAATTTGTGGGGAAAAATCTTGTATCCACCTACTTAACCTGCTTTGTCATTAGAAAAAGTTTGAAGTCCATTAGAGTCCTCCCTTATAAATTATCCATCACATCTGTTAATGACTTTGTTCTAGGAGTCCAGATTTTATAGCCAATTAGCAAGGGGACAGTAACTTTTCCCTTTTACTAATGAGTTCTGTTCATAATCCTAGTGGTTCAAAGTCATTTGTTAAATTGTGGTTCAGTAATCTTTAATGATAGAATAGCCATGTTCCTGCTCATAATAGACAACTGCCCATTTCACAGCCTCATGAAGTTCAGCTGATAGGAGCTGAAATAATCAAGAAGCCACTGCCCCGGGAAAAGGCATAGGCCCTTAGAGATAGGCATCTCTTTCCAATAGCTCTCTGGACCATGCAGGGCCTCTACTCTGTACCACAGTGCACCAAGGTCTCATCTCTCCAACATCCCTCAGATGTTCTATGGCAAAGGAAGAGATTTAGGAAGCATGAGAGCACCAAAATGAACTGCTGATGTTCAGAAAACATATCTGCAGCCTTTACAGTGTTGGTCTTCTATTTCATTTTCCCTCCCTCCTCTATAAACTTTTTTCCTCAGCTCTTCTTCATGGTGATTTCACTGCTCTTGTTCTTTCCTTCTCTCCACATCTGTTGTATTTCTACCTTGGTAATTTCTTTCTTATTCTTTAAACCTCAAAGCCCTCGTATGACTTTTGATGCAGGTATATTAACCAGCCTGTTTATGTGATATAACTGGGTGATATTCCACCATAAAGACACTCACCCACACATTAGAGGCCTGTTTCATTAGTAAGGTTTTGCACTCTAACACAAGTGTCACCATTTCAAGAATGATTTGATCAGACTGAAAGCAATACTGAAAATTAATAAATGGCTCATTCATGTCCTTTTCATGTCAGAAGCTATGTATCTGCATCTCCAGTCCCATTTGCATGTAATATTTCTGGTTTCTGTGTTTATATTTTTTAAACATATTTTTTCTATATAACAACATGCTGTCCTCTCTCTTGCTAAAATTTTTACAGTGTGAACAAAGTTTACAATTACAAATGCCTGAAATTCAATAAAAATAACTAAAAAAACCCCAAAACAAAACAAAAAAAACCAAAACAAAACAAAAAACAAACAAACAAACTTTTCAAAATTCCTAAACATCTACTTTCCTGGACTTCAGGTAGGATTGCTGTGGACTTACGGAGCTTATCATCCTCGATCACTCTAAAAGATATGCAAACATCATAGACACAGAAAGACATCTGAGGTGATGACAAGCTCCAGAGAAGTTTTTTCTGAAACAGAGCATTCATTAGGTAGTAAATGGAGTGAAACAAGTCATTTGCAAAAAGTAATTTATTTTTTAATTTCACTCTTCTTTCTTGACTGCAGTAGTATCTGTAAGCAGTTTGAAGTCTGCTTCTGCCTAGTTCTAAGGGAGTCCGGTGGCATAGCTAAATGCTAAATAGTCTGTTGATCAAAATAGTGAGGCCCCTGAGAGGAAAAGATGCCAAGGGATGAAATTGCCAAAAACTTTTTGATGTCAGATATAACAGGGTCATTTTCATTCTGCATACTAATTACATACAGAATGCAAATCAGAGGCCAATGTTTTTATTTCTTCCCTTTGTCCTCTGTTTTGATTTGTTAGAATGTTCTTCATTACATTTCACTCTCTGGTCAGGGGATATCAGAGTAAGCTGTCGAGAGCCAGCTACTTGTGCTTTACCAAGCTATTGCTAGGGTGTTTTGTTCTTTTTTCTTCTTTCTTCATTTTGAATCCCTATGCAGTGTGTCTTTATAATTCTCTTGAATTTATTTCTCTGAGCCATTTATTTCCTCTTCCTTCTCCCTGTCTTTTCTTACCCTTTCCTCTATTCCCCCTCAGTGTCTATTTTGTTTTACATTTCTTCTGTTGTTTTGACTTCTGTCTCTTTGACATGAAAAGTAACTTCATAGAATCATAGAACATCCTGAGTTGGAAGGAACCCACAAGGATCATCGAAGTCCAAATCCTGACCCTGTGCAGGACACCCCAAGAATCACACCATGTAATTGAGTGCATTGTCCAAATGCTTTTTGAACTCCAGCAGGCTTGGTACTGTGATCACTTCCCTGTTCCATTTCCAAACCACCCTCTGGGTGAAGAACTAGCCTAAACATTGGGTCCTTTGTTTATTTCCTTCTTTCTGAAGAAGCTGTGAAACTCCTTTCCTGGATTCCTTTATTTTGTTTGTGTCTTTGACCTTTTTTTGAATCCAATGTTCTCAGTATACCAGTGGTTGGGAGGGTTTTTTTATGCTTGTCTTGCATCTTACACAATAATAGGTGTTTTTTTTCTCTGTTCTCTGAAAACGTCTCACATTTTCAGAAGCTTTCTACCTTGTTAGAGCTTCTTTTTATGCTTTCAATTATTGACTCTGTTCCTGTTTTCTTCTTTTCCATTCTTCTTTCTCAACTGTTTATATATGGAATTTGGATCTTGATGCCTTTCTGAGGAAATAGAAAAGAGGGAGAGGAGAGCATCATAGGCCAGGTATCCTAGAGATGGCATAGGAAAGAGCTGTATAGTGAGCAGAAGCTATTCCATGAAGCTTATAAGATTAAAGACCCAGTATAAGACTGCAGTTCAGTATTTTTTCATTATAAAGTGTGTGGGAAATGTCAAGTGAACCACTGCATCCTCTACAAAACGCATTAACATATAAGCAAGGTTGCAGTTTTCCATGTTATAACTCTTATTAAGACTCTGTACCTGTAATATGATACTTTTCTGGCTTTTTTGCCTTCTATAGTATGGCAGTTTTAGTGGCTGACTTCAATACAGATATTTCATATATAGTGTGAATAAAGGTTGAGGCAGAGATATGGTTTCATTTGATATTTTATGGAATTACTTGACATATAGATCAGTGTAATTAAAATGTTGCCTGGAACTTGCATATGATATAATGTATTTGATATAACTTATATCTGCAAGGTTCTAATGTTAAACGTTTTTATGTTAACATTAACATTTAATATTCTCATTATCTAAAATAACCCAAAAACTTTATTGTCCTTATTTGGATGAACTGAAGGGAAATAAGGCAAAATAGTTTCTAATTTGTCAATCATTTAGTTTAGTGTATTCCACCCAGGTTTCTTTTGGTAGGCTAAGAAGTATTATCAAATTCCCAATATATCATGGTATACTGGAGAATATCTTGGCAAAGATTGGGAAGATGCCTTTGAGAGTTATTAAGATAAACTCAGAGGTTTATGGAAGTCTTCCTGAAGCAGCCTGTACTGGATCAAGTTACCTACTTAAGGTTTTACAACATATCTAAAACAACTTGAATTTGGTCCTCTCAAAAAAGTATTTAAAGTCATGTTGAAAATCAAGGCAGCATTTCAGAATCTCAAAACGATTCATAGAGCAGTAAAATCTTTGCTTAGTTCTATGAGACAATAAATATCACTAAACACTTACTGCTTGGAGGTAGTTGTTTCTTTTAACTCTTTTGGGTTTGCCCATTTTCATTCAGTAGCTTCTTGATGGTATGAGTGCATGGTTTTGTATAGCAAGAGGGCTAACCTAAGAGGGCTTGTTGAAATCTCATTTTTGGTGAAGATGCAGAGTTTGGTATTTATGCAGTCAAGGTTCAGTGTAGGATGGAGCTGTGATATAGGGTGCATTGGATTTCTAAGACTCAGAGATGTCAGGTAAAGTGAAATGTAATCAATTTGGGCTTTACTACTGCAGGGCAATCTATATCATCTGATATTCAGTGATATGATCTTCAAAAATATATTTTAACACAGTGTCCCATTCATATATCATCACTGAGCTGATCAGTCAAATGGCAAGATATATTTAATAAATATGCTTGCAATTCAAGCTCATAACATTCTAGGCATTTTAAGGAGATATGTAGAGATGGTGGGCAGTAGTTTTGCAGTGCTCAAATCCAGGATGTGCTCTATATATTTATGTAACACTTCCAAATAGAGCAAAGCCATACAGTATAAAATCATCACCTGAATTTGACCATAAAATACTACAAATGCTACCATATTAAAAAAAAAAAAAAAAAAAACAAAAAACCTCTCTTCTTTAAAGTAAATCAATGGAAATAACTAGAAATAGGTATATATTTTAAGGTTTTTTGATTCTTTACACACCTTGTGATTGGTTACTTACTATCGGTTGCTTTTAGAAGAGACAGATTAGCTTTACTTACGAGTATATGTTAAAACACAAAGCTGCTAACATCAGCTCTGATGAAAAGAAAGATTTGATTACTTTCAAACCAAAAAAATTGAGTATTTCCCAGAAACATGTGAAACCACACCTAGCAAACTGTGCGAATCTTTTGAGAATGATCTTACCCAAGTACGAGTCAATTTTGCAGCTGTTTTCATCAAAGATCTTAATATACTTTTAAACACACTGAGGTTTTTTTAATCTTTAAAGTGAACATTTGGCAATAGTAAATACCTTGTAGATCTGACACAGTAAAGGGGAAGTGAGAGTTCGTACATGTTCAGGATATTGTTGTAAAAAGACAGTAAAGGCCAGCTTTTTATTTGGCATTTTATAGCTTCTCCCTTAAATACTGGAATAAATTACACATATTTTAGAGCTATGCCATATGTTGCTTTTGAAAGAAAGACATTTTCACTTATTCGGTGAATTGAGGCCTCATGTTACTCCCTGCAGACCATGTCATACCCCCTTCCAACCTCTCAGGACCGATGACTTATCCAAACCAAACATCTGCTTTTCCATTCAGTGCAATTATTCAGTGTGCTACTGGGGGCAGATGGTTGTTAATCGGCAGATCATTAATGTGGCAGGCTACTCTCTCTTTCTAGCCTTTCAAAGGTCACAAGGTGTTAAGTTCTCTTGCTCCAGGCTGGCGAGATGCATATCTTCTCAGCTGGATTTTTGATGTAAAACTGCAGTTGAATTACGTGATACAGTTGTGGAGTAGTTTTTAATGAAACCTTTTTTCCTTAAAAAATAATACACATTGTTTATACAAAGTAAGAATGATTCTGCCAAGAAATGGTTAGTGTCAATTACACTGTAGCTGTCAGAAAGTTTGCTGAAATCTGGTGAGCGTGAATCCTAATCACATAGCGGTGAGGATGCTCAGCTGCTGCTCTAACACAGTCTCCAGCTATATGTGTCAATTTTCTTCAGAATTTAATTTAGCCCTAATGATGAAGAAATCTCTCTATTCACACAGTCCTGTCAAGTCAAACTTTGGACAATCTAAATGAAGTAGACGAGGGCTTCAGGGAGAAGTGGCAAAGTGACATGCTGAAGAGATTTCACTTTCTTTCCCATTCATGCAGGGTACATTGAGGAAGCCTGCATTATTCCATGTCCCTCAGACTGCAAGCTCAGTGAGTGGTCCAACTGGTCTCGCTGCAGTAAATCCTGTGGGAGCGGGGTAAAGGTTCGGTCTAAATGGCTCCGTGAAAAACCTTACAATGGTGGAAGACCCTGTCCAAAGCTAGATCATGTCAATCAGGTAATGTGATTTATATTTACATTATTGACATATCTTTTTCCATACCTCAGATAACCGTTTTATCCATATTGTTTGTTGATGTAGAAAAATGATACAACATTAAGAGGCAGATGGAGGAGTATGACTGACTTAAAATTCCTCAGTCAGCAAAGAATCTACCTTCATTACTTCCTTATCTGCAAGAATTTAGCACAGTATCTGAATAGCAGATTAAAGGCAATAAATATTCTTCAGATTGTGAAGACATCTTACCTGAAGGGAGCCTCCAAGGAAGATGGAGAGAAACATTTAACAGAACATGTAGTGACAGGACAAGGGATAATGACTTTAAACTGAAAGAGAGAAGGTTTAGAGCAGGTATTAGAAAGAAATTCTTTACTGTGAGGGTGGTAGGCACTGGAAGAGTTTGCCCAGAGAAGTTTCAAATGCCCCGTAACTGTTCAAGATCAGGTTGAATGGTGCTCTGAGCAACCTGGTCTAGTAGAAGGTGTCCCTGCCCATGGCAGGACGGTTGGAACTAGATGATCTTTAAGGTCCCTTCTAGCCCAAGCCTTTCTATGTTTCTATGACAATGGGTAGAATGTTTCATTACAGTTGCTCAAGCTGGCAAGATTCTTAGTATCCCTCTCTGACCATCTTAGGTCAGAAAGCAAATTAAAACTCTCAAACACTCGCACATTATCAATCCCAGTGTCTGTTAGGGGGTTTTTAGTCAAGCTGGAGCTTGACCTTCTCGGTACCCTTGCTCTGGCACTGCAGTTCCAGTCATGAATGGCACTTCCGAAGTCCATCTCCCAGTTCTCCCACTAATTGCACTTTAATGATGTTACACTATGCAGCAGTCTGGCCATATAATCTCTATCATCTTCAAGTGAAACTAAGCCAGAAAACATGATCCAAGACCACACTGGGAGTTCTTGGATGACTAATAAGCATGTAGTCCTTGGAACCAAGTTTAGCACTAGTCCAAGTCAAACCCCTGGAGCTTCTTTGCTTGGAGAGTTTTAGAAGGGAAAAATATTCCTTGTCAATTAACTTATGCTCTTCAAAGTTGATTTATGTTCATATTACTGTTGAATTTAATTTAGTCTGCGGAGGCATGTTAAACAGCCGCATGGTCTTTTCTGTAAATATTCAAAGATTTAAAAAAAAGTGCTGTCAATTTACATTTGAATAAAAATGCATGTACTTAATGTTATCCTATTGACATTTTGCTAGCACAGAGTGAAATGCTTGTTGATCTCATTTTCTACTTTAGGGAATGTAATTAGTTCTAATTTAGAAAATAATAAGCGTTAAACTGCATCTAATAAATTAAGTTTGTGATCTACTTTAACAAAATACAAACTAGAATGAGGGTTGCTGGATTTGGGTCAGCATGTAAATATGCTTTAAATTTAGGAGGAATGTGATTCAATAGGAGCAAATTATAGACTATACAGAAGTCTTTTTCCTTCTTTAATATTCATGTAGTACATAATAGGCTTTTTCTGCATCAAAGGTGATTTTACTGGAGGCCTGTTCACCACTTGTATGCAACACTATTGCCCTCTGCCGGTACTTTGACTCCAATTTGATTTGTGGCAACGTTACATGGCACTTGCCAAATAATAGTAGATGATTCAAAATATAACTATGGTAAAAATAAAATTGAAATATAGTACTTTCATGAGAAGGAATCTCTACAGATAACATAAGGACTTTGAAGAATATAGAGGCTGTATCTTTCATTTTTAAATACATTCCCTGTCAATTCAAAAACATGCAGGAAATACACATGCATAGTTACTTAATCTGTTCAATCTAAATGTGATCCACCATTTATTCGGATGGCAAAGTACTGACTCTTCAGAATATTTATTTCAATTACTGAATGTAATTTGGTTTATTTACATATTTATTACTTATATTTGTAACAGGCTTATTTGCATACATACAAAGCATAATGGTTAGATTGGATCTTTGGTGCCCACAAATACGGGATTATGATTTAAAGGGGGCTATGCTGTAAGCTAAGATCTAGGAATTTTGAGCCTGAGGAAAGACTACAACATGTCGTCTAGCCCAAGGAACAGGAGATGGGAGGGAGGATGCTGGCAGTCTGATAGCACATACATAAAAGGCTGTTGCAAAGAAGGAGGAAATAATCCATTTTCCATGGCAATAATCCATTTTCCGTGGCCATCATGGATAGGATAAAAAGCAGTGGGCTTAGACTGCTGCAAACAGATTTGGGTTAAGCCTTTGGAAAACTTTCTAATAGCAAGGCTAGGGAAACATTGAAATAAAATCCTTAAGACATTGTTAAGAAGTTGTTCAGTGTCTCTCAGGGCTGGCATGTGTGCCTGTATTTTGGAGGAGACTGAACAGTGAACAGATAGATGTCTCAGTGAGTGTCTTTCCTCTTGGACCGTGCATGCCAGGGTGGCTCCCAAAACACACTGCTGTTAAATGAAGCTTGCTCAGTACTCACTTCCCTAGACTAAAAGGCTTCATAATTACAGTAATAATGGAGTCAGGTTTCTTATAAAATCATGTCCACGGCCTTCAGAGGATTTCAAAGAAAGAGACTGATCTGAGACTGTTAGACAAATCAAGGACATCCCTGTCTTTACTGGCTCTAGACGTTGTTTGCCACCTTGTCAGGAGCAGGTGGACATACAAACCTTACACTAACCAGCTGCTGTGGCCTGCAGTCATAGCTGCAAAAATGCCAGAGTGTCAGGAGAACACCACTAACATGTGCAATGAAATATAGAGTTTTCCTTTGCACTTCCGGTGACATATCCAGATTTTATGTTACTGGAAAGGCTGTTGAATATGCAGGGTTTCTGTATTTCTTCTTATGCTAATCAGGGTCAGACATATAGACAGTTCTCTGGATTAAGTCTTCTCTATTCTCATTTTGGAAATTCTGGAAAAGAATTCTGAAGAATAAATTGTCCATGGAGTCCAGTATCTTACTTAACATGCATTTACAGCACACGCCTTTATGCCCGAATTAATGCTTATGTAGTTCAAAGAAGGCCCGAGTATGCTGACTATGCTAGTGGTCTTGTGCACGGGCTGATCAACTGCATGGTGATATATGAGACACGTTCAGTGTTCAAGGCATTAAATTTTTTGTGATTGGTGGTATTTTCTTGCAGGTTAACTATCAAACCATCAGCCCTCTTTTCCTACATGAGAAGTGTTCCTAAAAAGAAATCAAACACTTGTTTAAGACAGTGTCTTAGATGGTCTAGCAGTATTAGTTATGCTGACTTGATAACTAGAATGGTACGTGAAGTTGGCTGGTATAAGTTAGTATTGAGGCAATGGACTTCAAGTAAACTATGCATGATTAAGATACTCAGTGAAAGATCTTGGAACTTTGGAAGGATGAGAACTGCCAGATCCATTATTCCTTTGAATCTATTGCACTTAATGCTGTTAGAACAATTTCAATTAATAATGAAGTCTAGTATCCCACAAAAACACAGAGGATTTACTCTCATTTTGGGGAAACTGGATTTTCTACTAGGTGAGGGTTCAATGCTCATTATAGGCAAAGAGGGAAAACAGTTCTATCAAATGTTCAGGACTGAGAAAGAGATTGGGTAATTTACAGTTTCATCCCACCAG
>JAYRBT010000082.1:26573333-26584869 GCA_036023395.1 Myiotriccus ornatus | reverse complement strand
ATGCGCAGGCTGGAAGGTGTAAAGACCTTCCCCGGTTCTTCGTTCGCGAAGACTGGCCATTACTTACTTACTTACTTGAAAGGTTGTTATAACGGCTGCCTAAAAAGGTATCAGGGTGCCAGAATAACAAAGCTGTTTCCAATCTCACTTTTAAGCCATGCAATGGAAGTAGTGTTCGTGAAAGGTCAGCTGAATCCCTGAGACAACCAGATGATGGAAAGCCTTGTCCTGCTGCCACTGAGACAGAAGCCTGCACTTTGAACAAGAACTGCTACCACTATGACTACAATGTGACAGGTATTTGTGGTGTTATGCTCTAGTGACAGCCTGGGACTACAGCTTACTTCCATTCACCTTACAGGATGGATTTTTAAGCTTTCTGTTCTTATCCAGAGGGAGTTGTGGAACTTGCATTGAAAACTGATTCAGGCTATTTGATCCACATAAAGTATTAAATGGAGGCTTTGCAGCTTAGGTGAAATGGGTATGCTGTAACTCCAGGAAATCTATTTCTCCTATAATTTGGGGATTTACTCAAAATCCATGCAGATGAAACCAAATACGAACTTTTCAGGAAACCACCATGGCACTGACTATTTGCAGTAAAAGTCACTGTTTCCAAAAATGTATAGCAGCTGGGCTCCATGGGCCTTTGCGTGTGTAAAAGTTGATCGTGAGGATTATTTTAGGCCATTGGAGTTAGAATTAGATGGGAGACTGGATCATTAAGAATTCTGTCTTAAAAAAGTCTGCTATGCTAATGAATCCGTCTTTTCCAGACTGGAGCACATGTCAGCTCAGTGAGAAGGCTGTCTGTGGTAATGGCATCAAAACACGGATGCTTGATTGTGTTCGCAGCGATGGCAAATCGGTTGACCTGAAGTACTGTGAAGAGGTGAGTGGGTACCTGTGAGTAAGCTCCCTTCTAATGGTGCTAATTAATACTGAGCAAACTGATCTGCATGACATCTTCACCAGATGTTTTGCAACACTGTTCACGGATTGTTAAGTACCTCTGAAATGAACTGATCCGTCAGGAGTGATTTTTATATTATTTCCTCTGGTTACTTTTAAGTGCCCCCATGAACGTATGTAATTATTTTGTCCTGAAGGAAATTACTTAGAAACAAAAATTAATAAAATCAAATAAATGTAATAAATCTTAGAATACTAATCATAATTCTAATTTGATACAATTTCTGCATAGAACCTTGGACACTTGCCAGTATCAATCATTTACTCAATGTGTTGTAAAATATTTCTCATGTGCCATTCTGCAGCTGGGCTGAATGCTAAGTTCTTGTATCCAGCTGTGCAATGGAAAAGATACCCAGGCTAGTGTGAAAAAATGTGCAGCATGAATGTAATATTAAGTAGGAACATACCTAGCAGACCTTAAATTTTGAAAGAGCCATTTTGCAAATGTTCAAACTAACCTCAAATTCGACAGCACTGGCTTCCTGACGTTTGTTTGTCTTAATATTTTCAATTGCATGGAGATAGTAGTATGTAGGAAAACAGTAGGAAGACAACACAAATTGTACATTAAGGGCAATCCTACATGCATTTCTGATGGAAAGTAACTGCACTTGTTTCAACTCCCATTCCACCATCACCATGACATAAGAAACAAAATTAGTTGCAATGGGGGACAAAGGTGGAGTGGCCTCCACAATGGCTTTGGCACCATCAGTTTTCTGTGTGATCCTTCTGACTAGTAGCTGCTGTTCAGGATGTACCCATAGAAAACAGTCTCATCAGAAGTGGAGGGAGTCAGGAGACTCATAATTTACTTTGGGCTATCGTTTTGTAGTGGTCTATCTGACCTACTTAAGTTTCTCCAATCCCCTCCGGCATTCTGGATTCCTGAATCTCTAAATTCTTAGCAAGGGCAGGAGGTTTCAGCTGAGACTGACACTCTACTTCTGTCCCATGTTCCTCTTTCACACATAGCTCTTGGGTTTACAATTCCAATAATTTCATAGAATCGTAAAATGTTTTGGGTTGGAAGGGACCTTAAAGGTCATCTAGTTCCAACACCCCTTTCATAGGCAGGGTCGCCTTCCAGTAGACTAGGTTGCTCAGAGCCCCATCCAACCGGGACTGGAACACTTCCAGGGATGGGGAATCTGCAAAAATTTTGTCTCAAGAAAAAACACAGTATCTGACTATCTACCAGCGAGTTGTTGGGAAGTTAATAAGGCACTGCATTAATGCATTCTATCAGTGTTTTAATGTGTTAAAAGAAGAAAACTGTCTGTCAGGTTATTTCTAAGATACTGCAATATTGGTTAATTAATACCAAGACATGCTATAAAATATCCATCCACATAAATATTTCAATAGAAAAAATATGATTTATTAGATTTAAGGGGAAATATTTTTCTTCTACCATAAAACAAGAAATTATTCTAGTTGTTAACCAAAGATTTAAAGCAACATTTAGAACAAATGATTACATTTTACACTGAAATCTCATTTCAGAAAACCTCAGGAGCTTTCCTGCCTTTAAGAAATGGAAGTTTATTACTCAGAGAAATTCTTATTTGCTTTTTTGATTTGCTAGATCATACAGAGATATATCTTCTTGTAGAAAGCTCTGATCCACTCCCCGGTCATACCATTAAGACTCTTTGTTGAATTATGGATGTGTAAGCAGTGGTACAACAAGGTCAAAGGCTGAGCCAATAACTTAAGTGTAAAACCTGTTAACCTGATTAACAAGAAAGCCAAGCTGTTTAGATCTGAACAGACCCTTCACTGTGAAGACGTGAAAGCCAATTCTGTGACCTTCCAGGTCATGAGAGGACAGTATTCAAGAAATTATCAAAGTGTGAATACATACTGTGTACTTCTTGCTACTGATCCTTCAGAGTGGGTATTTTTGCTCTGGTTTTGCGCTATAAGGGCAGTGCAGAAAGATTAAGTGAAGTTCAAAATAAGGTACATGGAGTTGGAAAAGTTGATGAATAGGAGAAATATGGAATAAGTTTGTAATGGCCTAGCTAATAGAATTTGCCTGGGCTATCATAAAACGTTATGCTAGATGTATGAATAAAAAGGTTTGTTTAATTTATTTGTGCATACATTTACTGAATTATGTTTCTTACTACTGTATGCAAAGTAGAGAGATCAGAATAGGTAAACCTACTCTGATCCCTAAGAAATTAGGACACATGTTTTCAACATCTGAGTTTCTATATAATAGATGGTTCAAGAAACTAATAAAAGGCATATATAAAAAGCCCCTTTGCTGACTTTTGTCCATCACAATCTCCGGGTAGAAGCATCAGTGTAGTTAAACACTAACATTCCTTCTGAGCCCCTGTGTTCTGGTTTCCTTATGCGTCCGTATGATCTTGAGTTTGTTTCAGTCAATCAGCTAAAAAAGGTAGGCAGTCATCCTGATTACTGCCAAGATAAATCAATTTCTAGAGCTTATTTCCAAGTCCTGGTTATGTTAATGTAGTTCTCTTCACACTCCCAAGGCACAGTAATACTGGATTACTTCTCTCTAACTCTAAATTAGCACCTCACACAAACTTGACTTTTCTTCTAGTATTTGAAAATCAAATCACCAAAAGCAAGCTGATCCTGGTCATATTCCTATAATAAACTTATTTTCATTCATTTACCTTCAATTAAAGATGAGAAAAGCCTAGAAACCAGCAGGTTTTTTTTGCATTAAAACAAACTTTTCTATTTTATTGGTAAATAGTCTGCTTGTCAGATTGCATGATTAACCTCTGGCAGCATGGGTTAATCTGTGGTGCCAAACACTCCTATAAACAAATGCAGATACTTTTTGTGGATCACAGGGTTTAAAGAGCATGCTGGTCTGGCAGCCTGCTGCCCCTGGCGTGTGTGACCAGGAGCACAGGGCACTCAGGGGTATCTTTCAGTACTTGGAATTGTCAAGTCAGAAACCACAACTCATCCAGAACAGAGGCTTTCAGGTAAGGGGACTACTGGACACTTTTTAAAGGTTTTCTAAGCTCTTCAAGGTGAATTGTTGTTCATAAACTGAAGGAAGGAGAGGAATTAGAAACGAATATGTGATTACTATCAAATTGCAGTCTGTCAATTGCTCCCAAGATCTATTTAAAAGCACTTCAGTATCTAAGACATGCAAATAGAAGATCACTGTGGGTAATCTGGATTTCAGCTTTCTCCTCTTCATTGTTAATGTCTCTCTTGGGCTTTTCCCTCTTGAGCTGACAAAGTCCAGCTGAGAAGGCCAGTCTCAAAGGAGAGCAGTTGTGTTTCTATAATTGGCAGGAATCAAATCATCAGGCTTTAAAGCCTTTGCTCAGAAGATTTGACCCAAATAAGGACTTCAAAGAGGGTTCTCTAGTCTCCTCATCATCTGAATTCCAGATTATCCAAAGGTTTCAGGTGTTGCCTGTGTGTGATAGCTGTATAATCAAGGCTATACTGAACCACTGAGAAAAGCCAAGAACTCATTTTTTGATGTATAAAACAGAACAGAGGTCTAAAACCTCATTTGTCTCAATAAATGGTACTGCAAATGCAAATTTAAAACGTGTTGAGTCTATCAGGAGGAGACATTTCCAGTACTTGTGGTAGTTTATTTATGGAGGACATGTTAATGTTGTGCCTAATTATTGCTCTATGCTTGTGTTTAGTAGGATATAGTGGTTTTATTTCCCTTTAAAGTCTTAACTGCTGATTTTATGTCATTAACCTCTCCAGTCATTAAAATTAATAGGTTTTGAAATGTCTAGTTTGCCTTTTTTTTTTGTTTTAAACTATGTGGGGATTTTATCTAGTTAAAGATATTCACAACCTCCTGGGATTCTGAAAGGCCTCAATGATGATCAAGGTCTGCTGGGGAGGTCCAGTGAAGAGGACAGTCTTTTATGCTGGAAAGCTGTAGATCTGTTCATATGGGCAGGATTGATTTTTGTTCACATTTTATATCATACACCTTATACCTGACCTGTCCTTTAACTCATTCTGAGGCCAACTCATTAGGCCAAAGGACCATGTAGCTGTTGTTCCATGTCCCAGGCATCATCATAAAACTCTTCTTTCCCTGGGAGGGAAGGGATTTCCATCATTTGTTATTGTTAGGCTGAATCCAACTCAGGGAAGAGCTGAGTACAGAATATATTTCTGGGAAAACATGTGAATCTGATTATTTTCTCTGTCCCTTTCTCTCATACTCCTCCAGCAATTGCAGCTTTCACTTTGTGAATGTTAGTGGATTCTGCTATTTGCAAAGCTTTTCAGGAAAACATACAAAGCTGTATTTATTAATTTTTTTTTTTTGGGGGGGGGAACATATCATTGTCAATGTCATGTCAATAATTTTGCATGGATAGCCTAATATATATCATGCACTTATACAGCACATTAGTGAAAAAACAAGATAGGCATAGACAGATGCCTAAGGAAGAATAAGAAGGACAGACATCCATGACTTTTCATCTACTACTTTTGCAGCCTCCACCACTTTTCAGCTCTTGGACTGCATTTGCCTTATGGGGTTTCTGCCTGTTTAAACCTTCAGATTTCTCTTTCATTAACTTGTGCAGTCTCTCTTGAGCTCCTGTAAACTTTTAGCATCTGCAACATCTTTGGATATATAAACTGACTGTCCAATACATGTTCATCTTCCTCCTTTTGCTAGTTTTGAACCTGGTTCCTAGCATCACTTCAATTCAGTTATTAATAGCTGCTGAAACATTCCTGTTTCAAAATACTTCATTGATACTTCATAAATTACTTTGGCCTTTATCTTGTAAAAAGTAACATTGTAGAGCTGAAGCCCTCCATTTATAGGCTCTAGTTTAGAAAATGATTGATGGAAATAGGATTTAAGATGTATTAGGATGGCCTTGAAGTGATATTTCTGATGCCCTATTTGCTTTACTTTTTCTTTAGTAATTACTTCATACTTGCATAAATCCTTAGCTATCTCAGATTCACCATGTCCCAGTGCATCACACTGCACTGGTGACAGAGAGACCTGGAGTTATGTGCTTGCTGACTGTTTAACATTTTCTTTTAGCTTGGTTTGGAAAAGACATGGCAAATGAATATGTCCTGTGTGGTGGAATGTCCTGTGAACTGTCAGCTTTCTGACTGGTCCCCTTGGTCTGAGTGCTCTCAAATATGTGGCCTTACAGGTCAGTATGTACCTTTTGTATATTTTAAAGACTGAACTCTTTTTGAGTTTTTTTTTTTTTTAATAAGAACAATAACACCTCTTTTTGCAGAACTGTAAAATGTAGCTAGCTAAGGACAGTGACAGAGATCTAAATCAGTCTTGTTCATGGAAGTATGCTTTAATGAGAATTTGGTCCAAAATACTTTTTGACTCTAGGAACAAAGTGAGATATGATAAATGATATATTGAGACAAAAATAAACATTGATGTGAATATTTATTTTTCAGCTGGTTGGGGGAGAAAAAGGAGAGAGGGATTTTCTCTTAAGTTTCATTATTAGTGATGAGTTTAGAACAACTAAAATTGTAGAAGTACGCAGTGATTAAAACGAATTAATTTACTCACTGCAGAATTCAATAGTTTTAAATACAGAGCAAGCACGGAGGTACAAGTTACTTTCACTGTAATTGCATTAATTTGTGGTTTTTTTCTGAAATGTTGCTGACCACTATCTAAGTTTTTTTAAAATCAAATATATCAGAGAATGGAAATCAAAGGCACAATCTAGTTATGGGAAACTCTTGTTATTTATTTGCTCTGAAATGTCTCAGAGTAAGTTCTTGAAGGTTCTCTTGAAGTGTGACTTCTATTTTAAAATAATCTACACTTTTGTGTTTAAAGTTATCTTTATAGCATGAGAATTGAACTAACAACTCCACTGAAGTCTTAAATATGTTGCCAGATTTTCCTTTACACTGACCTGAACTGACCTGATATTTTTCTGAATGAGAATTATTGCTGTGCTTTTTCAAAATGTGAAGATAGGTCACTATCTGAAATACCTGTACTTTCCAAGTATAGAATTTATTTGTGGAAGTTAAAACATTTATTTTAAATAGTAATGTAAAACAGCTTTCAAATTTTCAGTGTTTTTAACTGTTGGTGACAGCATCACATGTAAGCCTTCAAGCTATAATTTTCCTGTTGTGCAAGAAGCTGGAAGTAACTGGTCTTTTTCGATAAGTAATAACCATGTAATAAACCCAATGACCACAAAGCTAAACTGCTTTTGTGCACCCATTTAAATACCCATAAAGCTGAGGAAGAATTCTGCTCTTTGCTGTTCTTTGGAGGTTTTTCTGCAGTACTTTTCAAGAAAGTCTTTTTTTCTCCCGTGACATCTCAGTTGGAGCAGCTATGAATTCAAGAGTGATGAGTCTCTGCTTGGCAAACATCTTTCTAGCTGTCTGCAGTGAACACAGCTGTCTGGGAGATTTATATAGTTCTGGTTCTGCATCATGGCTTGTGTAGCTTGCTCTCAGCAAAAGATTTGTGTCATTATCATTAGAGTGCTCAATTCCAAATGTATGAGACTGAAATGTAGAATTAAAGATTAATTCTTTGCCCAGCTAACATCAAGGGTTATGTAGGTAAACCTGTGTAATGCCTTAGTTTATCATAAGCCTTAGTATACAAATTGAAATACATACATGTTTTTTCAGACTTGACTCTTATATTTATATATAGATTAAAATACTACAGCTGTGCTGGTTTTGTAGAAACTCTTGTGAGGTGACAACTCTAGAACAGCCACTTGGCCACTACTTCAGACACAGAAGAGAATTTTTGGTTATATCACACAACACCTCTGTAGTGAAGCGTGATGGTCTAATGTCCACTGTAAGATGAAAGAAGCAAGAGTTGCTGAAAGGATAAAAATACTTTACCCTTTCAATTTATATAAGTATTTGAATTAAAACTTGTATCTCAGTGAAGCTGAGCAGTAGCTCATGGCTGAAGAGAAGATTAATGTCAGATGAGCCTCCTGCATTTTAATTTTGGGCCTGATCCCCCATCTCCTGCAAAATCTGCATGTCACTTTATCCAGACAGACAGTGACGGAAAGTTGCAAGCTGTTGCCATTTGCTGGAATCAGACAATTATGGAATACATGTTTCCGTGTTAACTCAGGGAAGAACAGAACATGTTGGTCTCTTCTAGCAGAAAACTCCAGATGAGGAGCAGGAATCCCCAGTGAAATGCTACAAACATATTGTCACATCCAGAAAGAATATTTTTCTGCAGGCTGCTGAACGAGGAAATTACTGCTTTTGTTTGCTGTTACAGGAGCAATCCTAATTAGACATCTTCCTGCACTTGCAATACAAACAAACAATAAAGTGTCTGTCTTGGAAAATATGAATCCACATCACAGACATGAGCCAGCAGATCTGTTTTACAATCCAATTTTTCAAATGTGGAAAAAAATACTTTATTCAAATATATCACTTTTCAGCAAAATAGAACCATCTTGAAGAATAAATAAGGATAACCACTCTGCTGTTAATTATATTACTGTTTCTCGTTTACAGGAAAAATGATCAGAAGAAGGACCATAAATCAGCCATTTCAGGGTGATGGGAGACCTTGTCCTTCTCAGATGGAGCAATTCAAACCCTGTCCAGTAAAACCTTGTTATCGATGGCAATATGGTCAATGGTCTCCATGCAAAGTAGAGGTAAAAGCCACTGGGACTTTGAAGTTATGGACCTTGCATATTTAGGCATATTTGGGATATACCCAGATATCTTCTTCACAACGCTGTAAACAATTTGCTTCCACCTCTCTTATACAAAAATGAAAGATTTTTTTCCTTATTCATATTTGTCAATAGATACAACACTGTCCTACAGATATTCAAAGTATAAATGTAAACTTTGGTACTCAAGCAGCATTTTTGCTAATAATTTAAATATTTCTATTGTAAAAGTATATCAACAGAAATATATTCACATACTAGAAGAGATCTTTGCTTGAGATGCTGCTGTGGTTGCAATTCAAAGGCATAATTAGCTCCATACTTTAAGAAACAGTGGTAGCAGCCACTAGAAATTTTGGGTTGGGTTTGTTTACAATTTGTTTGTTTCAGAAGTATTGAACTATGTCTTTTTTTTTTTTTTTTTCCTCCTCACTGGAGTGAATAAGTAGTTAACCAAAAATAATAGAAGACAGAATGACGCATAAGTCAGATATAGTATTTTGGCACTTTTTTTTATCCACTATCCATATATGTTCTCCTTCCATAGGATGCTCAGTGCGGAGAGGGAACACGAGTAAGGAACATTTCCTGTGTGGTTTATGATGGATCCGTTGAAGATGCTGGCAAAGTAGTAGATGAGGAATTCTGTGGAGAAATAGAGCCTATTATAGATGGTGATAAGAAGATGATACTTGAGGAAACCTGCACTGTCCCTTGCCCAGGTAACAAAGCTGTTCAAACAAATGTTGCTTTTCAAGATTGGTTGGGTGTCATTACAGTTATTAGTGCCTAGCATTAGCCACAGGCAATTAAATCTTTTCATGTGCTTTACTGATTGGATTCATCCATCAAATGACGGACAGAGTTACTTTCCAGGAGTGGCTTCATGACAATAAATCAATTACAAAAATACCACGTTTTAAATTTTATGAAAGACATCTCAGTCACAGATTGTATCGAAGAAGAATATATTTTTTCACAAAATCTTTTTAAATATAACCTGTATTTAACTCTGTAGAGTGTTGGTTTACAGCCAGATATTTGTTTTAAGTGCTTAGATCACCTAACAACTTTACTAATACTTTTACCGGTGGCTAAGAACTTGATGCATTTTATGAGTGTCTAAGGAAGCTAAGCTAAGGGGTCTTATTTTTTTCTTTAAAGGATCTATTCCAAATGAAGCTATTGTTTTGATCTCTGAGAAAACATGAATGCCTCTAGCTGTTTAACTCTCTGGATGGGACATGCACTATCATTGCCTTTGTGAACTGAATCCAAAGGAACTGTTATGACTTATAAGGTCCATGATCCTCATACTGAGCAGGATTAAGAGCACATAGCAGCCGTTTAATTTCTAGTAAAACCCCTCCAGTTAATTTCAAACACTTACTTGTAGAATCTGAAGTATGTTACTGTTGTTCAGTAGGCAGTAATGTCTTCAGAAGTGATTAGCTCCTTCAGTTCTAATGTAGCCATCATTTCTTACCAATACCCTATTTTCATTCTCTTGAAATTCTCCGCTTTCTCAGATTTTTTTTTCCCAGTTCATTGCAGATTAGACTGAAGGCAAAATTGCCTCAATAAATAGAAATTAATAAAAAATGGAGAGGCTTTCATCACTGCTTTGTACATAGCATTCCAAATGCATGATTTTCACATATTTTTACTTCTTAAATAAAAATTGGAAGAATATTAAGCTTGTAGTTTTCATATTGGTCAAGTTTAAAAAAAAATAGCTGCTTACTGCTGGCTTTTAAAATTTTCCTGAGCAGGAACGTATTCTTCCCCAGTCTCATATTTAGCCAGCAAGAATAACTGCCCTGTGGGGATGTGCTAATGATACGCTCCAGTTAATGTTTCCAGAAATCACTGCTTGTTTTCCTATTATGTATATACCAGTTTGTCAATTATTCATTTCTTCGCATGCTTTCCTAACGTTGGCAAATAAAATTCCTTCATTAATCAGGCATCTGGTCAACACAGTACTGATTATATCTGCCATCAGTATAATGCAAGGTAGCATGAATTTTTAATAGCTTTTTCACTGAAATAATGAGAACTAAGAGGTTTATTTATGAGGCTGTGCATAGTCTAGTCCAATTTTTGACTGCAGTTTTAAAAAAATGGTTCCTTTGTGTTGTGCCTCAGATCTTCCTTAAATGTTCTTTAGCTGTTCATGCTAATTAATATTATTTTATTTTTCAGTTTTACACTATAACATTCTAAAAATCTCTATTATCCTAACATGAAATAGCCAGAGCAGACATTTTAATCACGTTCCCATTTCCCTTTCTTGCAAAGAATGTTCCAGCAAGTTGCTTCTACATCTGTTTGAAGAAATTCTGCATGAGGATAAGCAACAGTTAATCTTTTTAATACCAGAAAATGTTTTCTCTTTCTAAGATCAAAGAAGAATTGCAAAAGAAAGATATATAAATTTAGCATAGGGCATACAATATCTTAAAATTTACAAAAAATCAGATATTAGGTGGAGCATTGTTTAAAAATTCAAAAAGAGAGTGATCCTATGGGAATGTAACAGGAAACTACCCTACTTTAGAAAAAATAGGCCTTTGTATAATTTTTTTTAAAAACTATTTTCTATGACCCAGATATTCAAAGAGTGTCAAAATATTATCTTCTCTTAAGTATAAGTCAAATTTGAAAATAGGAATGAAAGGAACTAAAAAGAAGGAAAATTAAGAAGCCGGATTTGAATATCTTTTTCTAAGACGTATTCAGTGCAAAAAACTCTTCACATACAATGATCATTCATCTTACAAAAACTGTTCTTTGACAGGGGACTGTTACTTGAGAGAATGGTCAGAATGGAGCCTTTGCCAGCTCACCTGTGTTAATGGTGA
>JAYRBT010000082.1:26555885-26569662 GCA_036023395.1 Myiotriccus ornatus | reverse complement strand
TTTCAGTTTAACAGGCAAATACATAAATTAAAATTATGATTTTACTTCTATTTTGGCCACAGTTTTAATATGAGAGTCATAAGGAAGACCCTAGAGAGCCAAATCTGTTCCCTTGAGCATTTAAAGCTGTTTTAAAATTTAACTGATTTTTAAGCAATCCACCAAAGGAACCAAGGAGAAAACAAAGGCTCCATTGCCAATTATTAGTTCTCTAAAATGCACATGAAATCAAATCCATTTGCTGTATCCTTTTACTCTACCTATAAGAAAATACTTGATACCAATTATCCCTCACCTTGGAAAAAGAGAAGGACTCTTAAATTCAAATTAGCAAAAAAAAAAAAAATTGACATCCATGATATACTGCAGCAAGTAATGACATCAGCAATTTCATCAGTGGTGAGGTATTACCATGTCAAAATATGATTTTCTGTCCTACAGGGGGCTGTTTAGTGATGCGCCAACCAGATGCTGACAGGTCATGTAACCCACCGTGCAGCCATCCCCACGCTTACTGCAGTGAGGTATGTGCTACTGCATTGGAGCATAGAACACCCCCGTGAGGGCTTCCCACACATCCCTCAGCGTTACAAAGATTGTGCCAACAAAAAGTATTTTCGGAGTTTTTACTAGTTATTGATTTGTTAAAAGCAACCTCACACCATTTTCTGCCTTTCAATTAAATGTTAAATAATCTCTGTTGATATGGTATGAACTTGCATAAAAACGTATGAGGAGGTACTCTCCAGGCTAGCACTCATCAAGAGTCTTCTCTTCCAGTCATCCATGTTGTTATGCTTTGTAGCTCACAGAAAACTTTATTTTTCTGCTACACAGTGTAAAACACTTGTTCCCTACAGACTAGAACGTGCAGTTGTGAAGACGGATACACTGAAGTTATGTCCTCCGATGGCACACTCGAACAGTGCACTCTCATCCCAGTGGTGGTGATCCCCACCATGGAGGACAAAAAGGGAGATGTGAAAACCAGTCGAGCTGTGAACCCCACCCAGCCCTCCAGTAACCAGTCAGGACGAGGAAGGACCTGGTTTCTACAGCCTTTTGGGCCAGGTGAAGTCATGCAATGAGCAGTTCTTAGTGCTAAGTACTGCTTCAGGGTCTGGCATTTACATTTTTTGATGCCAAGGAAGAAAAGAAAACCCCTCGTGTGTTCATTTAAGAAGGCAGGAATCTGCTTTGACTGAAAACAAAGGGAGATAAGTAAACCCCTAGCCTTCCCACTACTCCATCAATATATGTAAGGAAATCTTATATTGCAGAAGATTCCTTTTAATCCCTTATACCTGTTAAAATTCACAAAAGCTATTTGAAATGTGACTTTAGAAGCAAGTTGGCTGCAAAGGTGCAAGCCAGGATGTTAAATTAAGGTGGAATGAAAAGGTACCTCTGGTGAATGCAAAGGGTAAAGGCTGCTTGAAATCTGCATCCATAGCATAAATTGTAGGAAAATAATCTGTATAGATATGGTGATGCTTTTCTGACATATCCATATTTAGACTAATTCATTTTAATCAAAATCTAACCATATTATTGATGTCTGGCATAGACATGCTTGAAGTCTCTGTAGGCAGTATTTGCTTTTATGATGGACCACTCTTAAGAGCTGAGCAAGGACTTACGTGCAAGCGTGGCATGAAACATAAGTCAGTTATTTCATTAAAAATACTTTGTGTAGTCCATCATGTAATCAAATGTTAGTAAATATTCCCTAGTGCTATTAAGTATTGAGATAAATAAAACTTTAATTAACAAAATACTTTCACATAAAGATATATGTTTCTTGTCCAAAATGTTATTTATGTGGAAGAGAGCAGTTGGTTATCACTGTAAGTGTCTTTTAAAGCACGTAGAGCTAAATATTCTAACACACCTCTGTCTAAAGTTTTTTGGATGTTTTTAATCTCAGAATTGAAAGCAGTATCTTTACATACATAATCCGTAAAATGTTGCAAATTGAGAATTATCACAATACTTCTAATAAACAGATTAAATAACATTTGGGTTAGAAATTAGAAATACTTGTGTTATATCCCGTTAGTCCTACTTGCATTTACTATTATTTGTACTGTGATACATATTTGATACCTGCAATAAAGTGGTCTTTACTCAAAGTACTTTAATCAACAATAAAAAAAAATAAATTAAATTTTTCTGGTCCTACTTTAAAAAAACCAGCATCTTAACAAATATGTTATCATTTACTCATTCTAGCTAACTGCACCTGAAAAGGCCAGAGGGTGGGTTGTAGAAGCCAGACTGGCAACAGTAAGCAAATACTGGACAGTTGCTTTCAACTGTTTAGGAATGTGCATGCTCATGCGAGCTCAGGCATTGTTTTGGAGCAAGGTCCAGTTGAGAGATTTCATGAAAACTCACCAGTTTATCTGTAATTCAAGTTAGGAAGGAGACAAAGCTCAGTTCAGATAATCCCAACCATATTCAATAGACCTAATCCTTTATACAGTGAAGGTATGAGCAAATGTAAAAGAAAGTGAACATTTTGCACTTCAGATGAGATTTATGCTGGATCATTTTAATTTCAGGATTGGATATCTACTGGAAAGGTTTTAATTTACTCTGGCATGATTATTCCTTTTCTTACAGTTTCTAAGTCTAAATTTAAAATAGGTCTTTCACTGTCTTCAGCAAATTTTATTGGAGTTTCAGAAAGGAATGTATTAAAACTATCCTCTTCAGTTGTCTGTTCTGATGTATTACCACAAACAGATGAGTTTGAGAGGCCAGTTCTCTTGTATACTTCAAAATAATCTGTCCAGGGGGAATTGAGAAAGCCTGAGTTAGATGTCAGTAGTTGCATAATAGACATGACCTCATTAACAGAGTTCCTTGCTTTACCAAAAATAAATAAATCCGTACACAAGGTATTGCCAGTCTTTTTTTCAAGATGTTACTATTTTAAAACAAGCCAACCCAAAACAACCTGAAAACCCTTAAATTTACCAATGGAAATAAAGCAAAGAGAGAAGAAACTAACCTATTTAGAAGTACTGAAGTCTGAATTCATCTCATTGATATCATATCATAGAGTATGTCAGGTCAAATCTACTGTTTAATTTATCAGTTAATTTCAGTTATATCAGTTACAATTTTTTTTTAGGTTAAATAAGGTAGCAAAGGTAAAATGTCTTGGTATTGATTAGTCTCGAACAACTTGTCCACATGACTGCAAGATTTTGCATTTCTAGAGACCAGAAAGCTTAACTACAGAGCAATAGAGAGCACTACTGTGTAACTGAGCAAACTCAGCCTGACTAATTTTTGTTATTATTATATTGCAGAAATATAAACTGCATTGATGGTGTTTTTTTGTTCTAGAGAGATATCAGAAAGCAGTAAGGGTTTGGTCTGAAAAATTTTATCTGTGTTTGCTTACATTAAAAATATACACAACTTCATGAAATAAAAATTTTGCCATTTGTAAATGAAATGAAATAATTCAGATTTATAATGGATTTTTTTTATTGTCAAGGAAATTGAACAAGGCTAGCTAACCTCCTGGAAAACAGTGCTGTCAAAAAGCCTTGTAGAAATTTGAAAAATGAGTCAGATATAAGTAATGAGTCAAAGAGCATGCCTGTACTTTTAGTTCTGACATGCTCATTTAGGGTAAGAGCAGAACCCCACAGACAAAGTCACATCATTTTTCCTGGTAGAATTGGGTGCATCTAGGATCGAGGCAAGAAGAAGAGTGGTATGTGTACCTCAGCCTGCAGAGGACATCATGTCCAAAATGCAAACTGCACAGGCTGCACATAAATACAGTCCTTATGGACAACAGACAGTTGTTCTGTTTATGACCATGGATTGTCTTTTTTAGTGTATTTTTATTCTCTGAGAAGAAGGTGGTTTATAACACCAAAACTTGCATTTGATAGGAAAAGATATTAAAAAAATATTACTTAATGCTGTAGTGAAAGTTCTGTAGGTACAGTTAAGGTATGGAGGAGGTAAAGCATGCTAGGAGTATTTAAAAGCATAAAAGTAGAAACAAGAATAAAAATAACAGGCAGATTGATTTACTGGAGCTAGAACGGAAAGTGATGCTAACAGCTTAAATGAGCACTGGGCTGATGGACTGCCCTGCAATCACACTGAGATTGCTCTCTACCAGCGGGCCCTGGGGCTGAGTTTCTGGATATCTCACCTGCTGCATCTGTCCTACATCTCAGCTCCATTTGAATTATCCAGACTTTGGCTGAAAAGCAGAGCGCAAGTACACAGAGAAGTCATTGTTCTCTTATTTAACAGTATTTACTCTTATTAATTTGTAATTTCTAGTGCATACATTTATTTTTAATTATTAAAGTAGTTCTATGCTATATCAGAACTAATAATTCAACAGCACTAACTCAAACACTACTGACTAACATTCATTCCTTTTAGATGGGAGGCTGAAGACCTGGGTTTATGGTGTAGCTGCTGGTGCATTTGTTTTACTCATCTTTATTGTTTCTATGATCTATCTAGCCTGGTGAGTTCTTTAATTATTTATAAATAAACAGTCACACACAGACTGTAATGCAAGAGTTTACATATGCTGCTGTAGGAACTGCAGTGTTTAATTTTCTATGTCCTTTTGATCAAACTCAGGTTAGTGGATTCTGGTTTTACTCTAGATGATGGATAATCATATGCTCTCCTGAGGTTAGAAAAACTAACAAGTATGTGGTAACTTAGTGTACAGCATATTTTTGCTCAGTTTATCTCTGTTATGTACAGTGTCCATAATAATTTTATGGTGTCTGTATCTCAAAATGAAAAGAGAATAACAAGAAGGAAATTTAATTATCAGGCAAGTCAGATTTTGTATTTGACAGGATATAGAGATACACAACAGAAAAAATCTGAAAATTTTCCTGTCTTTTTCGTACATGAAATTATATTTTTTTTAACAAGTCCCCGTTGAGAATGTGCTCCCTGAAGTTTTCTAGGTCCTTTTTGGAATTTCTGATCCAAATGACTGTGCAGGTGAAAGAAGAGGGAACTGTGGTCATATACATCAGGCTCTGTGGTACTGCATTAATAGGCATTTGGATACTCAGGGCACTTCAGGATTTGTATGCCTTTTAGTAATAATCTGTGACCACTGCAAGCCACTGTAAGAACTGACTTGATATAAAAGATTCATATTTGGGCAGCCTAAGTGGCTGAGATAAGATTGTGGAGAAAGACTGAGAATGCACAGACCTGATTTAAAGAAATGCTTATATTATACTCTAAAAGAAGACAAGTACAAAAGCATGCATAAACATTTATTTTCCTTTGGCTTGGTAATTTTTTAGAACTATATCAAATGGATTGGAAATACTGCTGAATTATAATCCAATTCAAGGCTGGACAAGGAATGTTATAGCTAACAGCCATATCCCTGCTATTTATGACTGGTTTGATTATAACATCTAGAATTAACTGCATCATTCCAGCAAGTATAATGAGATAAAACCAATCAAAAAAATGGAACTTTCCTGTGGAAACCCTTGATCTCTTGAGAGAGGTTTAAGATTTGAATAATGTAATTTAAAAGAACCTGATTGCAGCTTTGATACATGACAAATATTGCATGGCAGGCTCTGAGTTCTTCTGAAAACTGATGTTGCAGAAGTACCTGCCAAGGATTTCAAGTCACATCAGCACCATAACAGCTTGTTTCTGTACAACTGAGCTTTGAATTAGATATTGCTTTGGGTTGATAAAGAAGTAATTGGTGATCCAAATAAAGATTTTAGACTTACAGCTTTTATAAATGAACAACCAAATGCATTATAAGCATGCTCATCTTTCATTTAAGACTGAAATCCGTCTTTGTATGTTATTAGTTGCTTGTTCTATTTACCAATTATCTTATTGTTTCAGCAAAAAGCCAAAGAAGCCCCAGAGAAGGCAGAACAACCGACTGAAACCTTTGACCTTGGCTTATGATGGAGATGCAGATATGTAAAATATAACTTCTCATGGTGACAAATGGAGTCCAAATTATTGGATTGAAATAAGAAAGTGTCCAAAGCCACAGGGATTTTCTATGGAGTGGATTAAGTGTTTTGACTCTTTCTTTTTTTGTAATTGCACCATAGATAAAGAAGGATGGATTTCATAATGCCTATGGATTTTCAAGGTATTATTGCTTTACTTTAGACCATCAGCACTGAGAAGTCTGGCAGAATCACGTTAATAGACACTGCAGTTGGAGATCTCTGGTGTTTCCTCAATCTTAGAAACTATAAGCACCACTTCTGTCTCCAGAATACTGTAGCTGACATAGTATTAACAGTTGGAAGCCCCTGCATCATTAACCAAGTATAATCAGTACGCATGAAGAGTTTGTACCAAGCTGTCTATGACTCTTTGTATTCAAGCATAACATATATACTCAGTTGAACCATATGTATTACTCTATCTGATTATATACTTGTTAAAGAGCATTTTAGTGCTTAGTACAATATTAACTTTTAACTGGGATCAACCCACTGAGCAAACTCAAGCGTTTGCCAGTCGATGATAACTTGTGTTAACCTGCATTTCAGAGGGCAATGACTCACTTGCAAAATTCTGTCCTGTTACCACTCCAAAGTATAAAGGCCTCGTGTAGATCCAGGAAGGAGGCATTCTCAGATTCACTATTTTCTAGTGGTTGCTGTCTGGAAAAAGAATACCTGTTGTAAATGTTACAATACTTTCTACTTTCTCTAACTCAAACTGTTGCCTGCATCTTTTTTGCTACATGTAAGGCAAATTTTTGCACTATATTAGTGCAGCATGATATGCACTTAACTAGTATTGCCATAGAAACTGCCTCTTTTCAGAAAGGATAATGATGTATCTTGTGCAAGGAGTGTCAAGTAGACAGGTCTTGAATCCTGAAGAGAGTAGTGTTCAGTTTGGACTGTGACTGGATGGAATTGGCTAACAATGTGTACTGTACACACCGTTCCTCATCACAGCAGCCATTTGTAGTCTACATCATGGCAGTAATACAAGTGTCTAGTTTCTTGCCCCATCTACCTGTACTGGTATAGATTGTCCTGCTGGTTTCTAATTGTACTTTGAAGGCTGTTTATGACTAGATTTTTTATATTTGTTAACTTTGCTAGAAAAAAGAAGAAAAGAAAAAGAAAAGTGGTTGCCCTGTAATCCTGAGTGACACACTTCTTGTCTAAAAAACTGTTCTGATTGTTCAAGTGAAATAAAAAGGTTTTGCTTTTCTTTCCTTTTGCTAGTGAGAGCTTTCTCACTGTTGCTGACAGTGAAATACTCAGAGCCCTTTCATCTTTTCTAATTAGGATAATTGGATAGACTCTTTCAATTAGTCAGTTAAATTCTTGAGTGTACTGGCAAGTAAACAATAAGATCAATAGTTCTGCCATTTTAATACTTATGAATTTAAAAAAAAATCTGGCAGTATGAAAACTCACTGTTAACTTCTTCCATGCTTATGGCTTTTCAGCGTTACGCTTCCAGCCTGAAGGTCATTGACTTGCCACTGTATCTACATGCCTGTTACGGATGTGATCCATGACCTGAGAAGGGTTATTCTCCTCAAATGGCTTCTGTGCGTAGCCTGAACATACAAGTGACTGTGCCACTAGTAAGCAATAGAAAATTCTATCAGGCAACCTCTCAAAAATAATTGTTATATAAAGTTCAATATTAGGTTCTCAGGTCTTTTTTATAACCTAAACCACTTCTGCCTACTCATCATGCTATTTACTCAAGAAGCACCAGGTTTTGCACACTGAATAAAACTGTAGCTTTGCAAACTCTGGCCCAGATCAACCAAAATCAATGGCAAGATTGTCATGGACGTCAAAAGGTAACAACAGTCCTTAAAAATACACACTTTTTTTTCATGTAGAATAATTTCTAGAACCAACGAGCATTTTGTGGGTGTCCAAGAGAGATTATGGTCCTACTTTAACTTAGCTAACATATTACCAGTATGGCGTTACTGAATCAAGAAAATTACCTTCCTCCCACTGTGTGAGTATTACCCAAATGGGAAGGATGAGCAGAGGAACAATAGTAACAATCTTTGTTACAGGTTTAATTTCTCATTTTATACCTTGATCCAGCCACAGCAGATGAAGTTCCATGGCCCCCTGCCACAGCAGTGTTTCATTCATATATGTGTTTCAGGACTGGACTCTTACATCACTTTATAAAGATCCATAGGAAAAATAAAAATCCTAAATGATTTTCATTAGCTCAGTGTTCTTCAGTAGAAAACAAGAAAAACCTGGTTGATTCCTCTGTTGTCAGACATACAAAAAATAACATGAGAAAGTTATAAAGTTTTAAAGAATGATAACTACATGTGGAGAAATCAAGTTTAGTAATGTTTTCTGTGCTTTTAAAAGTCTGATTCTGTGTCATCAAATAGTTTTGGACCAATAGGGCATTGAGGGAACAGGGTTTCTTTCATTGATAATGAGTCATCTTTATTTATTATACAGGCTGGGCTTGGCAGGAGCTGTTGCCTAGTTCTTGCCTTGAAGACTTTTATGTCCTATATCTAAGCATTTAATAACTTGAATTTAAAGATATGACATCTCCTTTTTCTTACCATATGAAATGGACAAACAAAGAAAGAGCTAGGAGGGTTTTTTAAGTATGTTTGGCCTTTGCAATCCATGCAAGTATTTTAGTATGTGTTACATTTTATATCTGATCAGTGAATATCTGGTGCACATCTGCATCATACTAGTGCTGCATTTAAAATCTAGAGTGCATTTTTATTATTATTTTTTTCTATGAACAAAGTGCATGGAGATTTGAAGCCAGAATGGCTTCCCTCATTATCAAGAAAAAAATATTAGGCTGTAAGGAGGGCGGAGACTTTATGTAAAGCTAAAAGTTACTAAGGTGAATAAGCCCTCTAGCATTGAAACAGAAATAAATAATAGGTGAATTATCAGTATAGAAGGAGAAGCAATTTGCTTTAAAAATCAGAGTGCTTCTACAAATCCAGTGCCTAAAGCAGCCACTACTGTAGATTATTAGTTTGTGAAAGTAACGCTTCCAGTGATCAAATAAACCATTCAGAAAATAGCAAAGTAGACATTTTCCTGTTGATGTGGTGGTTTGTATTTTCCTTTTTAAAACTGTAGTTTCTAGATTACTGTGTCTGCTTTGAGTCCTGGAACAGTTTCTTTTTGAAGCTTTGATGCAACTGCACAAGCTTATTTATATTTGGTATAAAGCATCAATTTTGAAACCCCCTTCCTCCTGCCAAAATGTAATAAAGTTTTTTTCCAATTTTACAATCTGAAGAGACCAACTTAAAAACTCTATGTGTAAATCACTGTAAAATATACCTTGAATTAAATGGAAATCTGTCTTTTTACCTTTATGTAAATTGTGCTCACCCAAAGTTGAGAGTTTATTTTGCCTACCTTAATTTACTTGAATATTTATTTTGTAGAACAAGGAGGCAGCTGTCTGAGGAATGTTTACCTTTTTTTTTTTGTTAATGTTAATTTGTAAATTGTGTAATGCATTTTTATTTTTTAAATTATGTACATTTCTTTTTTAATGCACAAAATGTTTACGTACAACTACTACTGCAAATTTGTGTATATTGTCACTAAGCTTTATTCAGTTAATACAGATGATGTGAAAATGTAACAAGTCTTACATTTTCATCTGGGTTATTTTTACATAACTGATGTATTGCTGACAATAAATATAAACACAAAATCATTTAATGTCTTTTTTAATCGATGTAGTATACTACACTGGGGTAGAGTAACAATAAAAGCCAGATCCCTAAAATATGACCACATTTTAAATAGTCTCTTTTTGGTTTTGTTTGGTTTGGGTTTTTTTAAAAGGAGTTAGAAAACATATTCTTGTTAAAAATTAGTCTTTAAAAAGAAAAATAATTGCTGATGCTTTGGGGTAACTATCAGGTCTGCTGCTACAGTCCTACAGACTTAGAAATTTACAAAAGATATTTAGTTGATTGATAAATATTCAATAAATGCAATAAATAATTGATATTTTAAATTTTTTTCCTTAATTGGCATTCTTATGAAAGAAAAACCAACCCTTTTGTGGAGAATAAGGGGTGGATCAAGATCGCACTGAAAGATATCACTTCAGTGAAGCTGCATCTGTCACTGTCCTTGCACAAGAAGGAAAAGAGTCACTTTGCATTCTGTTCTGTAACTGCTCATATTCTACCTCTGTGGTCTCCAAAACTCATTTTTTTCCATGTCCAGTTCTGCTGTGTATTTACACATCAGATCACAGGAGATTTGTCCTGTTTCAGTAGTTATTACCTCCCCAGTAACTCTTCCAGGCTAACACAATTTTGATAGCACACAACTGATTTTGGAGGCATTTCAGGATATTCATAAGTACCTCCTACCAACGTTTTCTCCTGCTGGAATTCACAGTAAAATCAAAGAAGTATTTTTCTCAAGTCCCACCTGCACTTTAATAGAGGAATTTCTTAGATCACTTAAAGGTGTTTAATTCAATAGAGGTAGAATTTTATGAACAGTTAAAAAACATATTTGAGAGAAGAAAATTAAAATTCTCATTTAAGCTCTGCAGAATAGAATTAGCTATGGTATACTATTGAAGATAATATGGTCTTCCCATTCAGTAAAGAAACATAGGATTTTGACAATTGGTTCTGAGACTTCAAGAGTAATGGCTTACAGATTGGGAAAGGTAGTCTTTATTTTAAAAAAAAATCAAATTACAGGAGAATATTATTTTCCAGTACAAGTATAATAAAAGGACATAAATTGAGAGGTAAATGAAGAGTCTTAGGTAAGCCTTGTAAATATTTAGCCTTTAGTAATGTGAAAACTGACGTATTAGATCTAAAAAGTTACCCTGCTTTAACAGCAGTGAGCTTAAGCAGCCATTCAGGATCTGCTTGGCATCACTATGCACAGTTTGCCTACCGAACAGGTACTTTCTGAATCTTCTTATAGTTTTCTTAGACACAGTAGAGCTTACTGTCTTTCCAAAAGCAGCTAATGACAAGGCAGATTAGCACTTAGGAGGGGGATGGGGATGTGTGTGTGTGTCTTAGTCTTTGCTTGCCTGTTCATTTATTTTTCGGCAGAGGGTGCAGGTGTCTAATTTTGTTTACCTTCATTGAGGCACCGTCCCTGGCGGTGGAGGGGTTGGTCCTGTGCAGATGTATTGATGAAGCATCTCTACATCCTTTTCAAATGGGCATTTTTTCTAAGTCCTGCTTAAGTGGAAAAATTGGACGGCTTACCGTGAGACACCCCTTCAGTGACACTGGGCAGATGCCATTGCTCTTTCTGTTTGCCAGTGGCATCTTTGCTCTGGGACAGGACTGAGCCTCATGAGAACGTGTCAGCGTCAGGCTGGCAGGTTCATAAAATCACAGAATATGCTGAGTTGGAAGGGACCCACAGGGATCATCGAGCCTAATTTAACCCTGCACAGGACAACCCCAAGAGTCACAGCACGTGCCTAAGAACATTGTCCAAATGCTTCTTGAACTCTGTCAGATTGTTAACGCCAACCTGTGTGTACGCACAGGTGGTGGTGCTGGAAGCTGACCCTTCCAGCCTGATGCATAAGTCATTTCTGGTATTGATATTCTGACCTGCCTTGACAAGCTGATGCTGTTCGATGCCTTATCCTGCTTGCCCTAGTTTGGTCATGTAACAACCCTGCTGAGAAGGTGGTGGATGGACAACACACTGACCATGGCTCAGATTCAGGCCCTGGCAACGAGGAAGGCAGCTGCACACAGGGCTGCACTGGCAAGAGCTTGAAGGAGGTCATTATTCCCCCCCAGCTCTCATAAGGCTCTGCTGGGAGTCCCATGACTGGTTTGGACCACCTTTGGGTAAGGGAAAAAGTCCTCCAATTTGTCACTATGGTGAAGGTACAACTTAGCCACAGGATCATAATCCGTGATCGTAGCTGTTGTTGTTTTCTGTATTCAAAGAAATTGCATTTCAAAGATTTCAAGGTTGAACCTATTAAATTATCACTATGCACTTATGTATTAACAAATCCTGTCTTTTTATAGAAAATAAGATTTGGTACTTGTCCATTTATAGATGAGGATTTAGTGGCTCCCATATATGTTTTAATATTTTGTGGGTTGTATTCAGAACGTAGTCCTTACGTTTGTTAGGATTATATTCTGAAACTGAAATTAAAAAAATAATAAGTTTTTGTTTATTTTGAAAAATACCTTTCATAGTGTCATTATAGTTCTTTAAAATGGCAGAAAATTGTTTGTTTCTCAGTCAGTTTTGTTAAGCTTCCAAATTTCATCACAATTTCAGTATTGCATTTGAAAGCAAGTCTAATTTTTTCCTTTCCTTAATAATTATAAAAACAAACCCTCTTTCTTACCTGTACATATCAAACTGGGACTTAATTCTCAGCTTTTTAATTCTACCCACTTGTGCTCATTGAGATACATGTATGGAAATATGACTTGAGCCCATGACCAGAATTCAGTTAGCAGTTCTGTGAATGGGCATTCAGTTTGGTGGGTGTCCAGTACTGACAGGTTAATGTGCTGCATAATGAAGTCCTACAAAATGGTCTCTCAGGCTAAACCCAAACTTATTTAAACAACCTGTGTCACATAAAAAATATGAAAACTGTCATAGAAAGGCAAAGGTGACATATTGTGTCTCACTGTCATACTCTAAACTCAACTCCCTTAATATCTTTCTTCCCGTGTCCCCATTGTGTCTTGGTGCTTGACACAAGTGCTAGATTTCAACCTTATGTGGAACTTTTCTGATTTGCACTGATTGCTATCATAGCTTTAATTTTCTTTTGATGTGTCTTCTCACTCTTAAGATCACAGTTAGACAACAATAGTTACCAGTTGACAGCTTACAAGTATTTGAAAACATGCTGTCAAAAGCAAAAATATGCATATTTAAAATGGGAATTTTGAGCCTGAAATCATTTTTCCTCTCTTGTTGCAACCAAAGCTTCAACTATGTATTTAGAAACCTTGATAATACCCCATTCTACATATTTTAACTATACCATTTTATTGCTGTTACTTCACACTTTACTGTTCTGTTGTTATTTTGTAAATTTGTTAATTTTAATTGTAAAAGCATATTAAAGGCTCTCTCTTCTGCATGCACAATTATAGCAGAAGGAAGAAGTCCCTCTTTGAAATCCTGTGATATGACAATAAACAATGATTAACAGAAGCTTAAAATCTCACTATCTATTATTTTTCCAGGAATTCTGGGATGAAAACTTGGTGGACTTGCTTGGAAATGTTCTCTGTTTGTGAATCACCGCAGGAGTCACCAACCCTATTCCCATGAGCAGCTCCATGGCAGGAGGTTATTCATGTTTTCTGTTTGAGTGTTATTCTAAAAACACATGGATGTCTGGCTTTAGTTACTTTTTCTAAACACACATGGATGTTCGGTTTTAGCTACGTTAAGCTATATCAACAACTTAAAATCAGGGGTAGTACAGACAATCTTGAGATATGTTGAAACAGTTTATCAGGTGTGTAGCATCATATGTGTGTTAACACAGAGCTGTGTTCAGGTAGATATTCTGTACTTAAGGTCAGGAGGGGCATCTCAATACAGCTGTCTTTCAACTTTGGATCTCACTTTTAGTTTTGATATTGCACAAAATGAAAGAAATTCTTATAATTTAATTTGATTTGTACCAACATAGTAGAGACTAAAACATCCCATGTACTCAGTACTGCAGAAAATTACCTCTCAGCTGCAGGTCTGCTCCT
>JAYRBT010000082.1:26527878-26546745 GCA_036023395.1 Myiotriccus ornatus | reverse complement strand
ACTAGTGTGTTACAATGTCTTGGTACAAGATCAGGGAGGAAGAACAAAGTGTTGTATCCAAAACCTTTATACATATGTAGACTGTTTTAGTCTGTGTATGTCCAACATCCATTGCTAGGGCAATAGCTCTGAAACTGATACTAATGATACCATTAATAAATGATGAATGGATACACGAGAAACTGCACAGAGGGTATCAGATGTTTGAGAGAAGTACCACTGAGCCAAGTCACACTTCTGAGCCCAAGACATCCAAAAAAGTTTGAGTATGTAAGGCCTGAACTTGGATATGTGGATGACAAGACATTTTCAAAGACTTCCCCATTTGAAGGCCTAACTCTAACAGCAACATTTTCACTCTTGCAGAAAAACAGAAAGCATACACCATGAAGGAGTCCCCAGGAGGCAGTCAAGTATCCAGTATTCTGCCTCGCATTTTTAAGGGGGCTGAAAAAAGTAGCTCCACCTTTTGAATAAGCACCTAGTTATTTGTTGAAGTGAGAGAAAGATCATTATTAATGTTTAAATTTCATATTATCAGTGAAGAGCTCTACCTGTTTTTATAGTCATTTTTCTCTTATCTTACAAAATAACATCTCTCTCAGAAATCAAAATGCAATCACTGCCAAGAAAAGTGGCATTTCCTTTTATTCTCAGTGCTAATCACAGAACAACTCAGAGTGAAACCTCATCACAAGAAAGCTTCACATTCAAAAGCTTCACATGTACCAAGTTAAAGTGAAGAAAAAGGAGACACCTTCCTTGGAACATGTAGTGAGATGTGAGATGGTCAGTGTCCTGGGAGGGTGAATTTTCTAAGTCTAGGCGTGTTAAACCTGCCCTTTACCGGAGTTAAAATGTTAATGGTTAGCCATCAACACATACAGGTAAATAACTTTGATACCTTGTTTATAAAACTAGGTTCTGCCCTATTTTTACATTCGGAGTCTACAATTATTTACACTATTACCAGAAGTTTTATTATTCTTTCTTCATGAGAGTGTTCCTCCAACAGTACAACAGCTATTTCCAGCTCATTCCTCAGTAACAGATGGGTATGAGAGCTCCTGCACTGAACACATGAATAATGAGCAAGGCACACTTTTTGGATGGGAACTACACAACTGAGGCACCTCTCCTGTGCTTTGCTTTTTTCTGTGTCCATCATGTTCCCACTTCATTATTGTCCTTTTAAGGATTTTCTCTGGAGAGGACACTGGAATTAAATTACTTCTCTAGTTTTGATTGACTGCAAAGCAGCTGTCGAGCAACTAAAGTGTCGCCAATCTCCCTCACAAATTACAGTAAATAGCATCTAAAATAAACTTTGACAAGCTGGTTATGCCTAGCAGCACTGATGCTGAAATATGCACTGGACTTAAATAGGAGAAGAGTATTTGGCAGTAGGTAACAAAATGAAGAGACAAAGCTCATGACACTCCTGCCAGTTGAGCTTGCATGTTTTAAGAAGAAGAAAAGGTAGAAAGTTAAAATGGAAATAAACACAGGGGTAATGTTAATATTTCATATTTAGTTATTGGAGGACCCCATTACCTGGAAAACTTTGAGTTTTTCCTTACGAAAACACCTTAGCTGTATCTGAAAAATCCTATCACTATATCCGTCATCAGCTCTAGGTGATAAATATTTTGCATGGGATAAAATGATGTCTTAATTGTTTCCCTGGCATAGGACACCTCTAGTCTGACCTATCCTCCCCAGCTAACTGCAATACCAGAGTTCCTACAACTCTGCACTTCATCATCAGTGGCAATCCGTGGGTCTGTCAAGAGCAGGATAGTGCCTTTGTCTGGAAATCCAGGGAACTCTCTCCGTACTGATCGAGGAAATCTCTCTGCTACGGTAAGATGACAGTCCTACAGCGGTAACCGCGGAAGGCAAGATGCAGAGAGGAAGCTGTATCAGCGAGTTACTCCACCGTGAGACAGCTGCCTTTTGCAAAATCAAACAGAACGCGACACTCGGCAAATCCTGTAAGTCTGAGATGCTGTCAGTTTTTTGTCGTGTGTCGGTGTCTCAGCAAAGCGCCCGCTGCGGGGCCGGGTGTCCCGGCGCAGTTCGCCCCGCGGCCACCGGGTGGCGCTGCGGCCGCGCCGCTCGGCCCGCGGGCCCCGCCCTGCGCTCGGTCGGGGGTCCCGGCGCGCAGCGCGGGAGGCAGGACAGCATCTCTGCCCGAAATACGCGTGAGGTTACACTGGGAGGCGCACGGACCGTGAATTCTCTCAAGGCGCTGTCTCTGTAGCAGATGCAGAAATAAAATCAAGGCGATGTGGAGGTTTAGAGACACGGATTACTGCACTGGGAGGGTCCCACCAGAGGCCAACGTTTCCTTTTTCTATTCCTGCTTTCATTTGCATCTCTTTGAACACAGGATTGCACTATCCATACAGTACAGCTGGCAAATCTCTGCTCTGCCAATGTTTTCCGTGGCTCTAGCTGTCACTGTTGCCACTGCCCTAGCCCTTTGTGCTCCTTTTTGCTGATTTAGCACCCCTAGAAACACGGACATGTAAATCCATGGAATATAGATCTCCCTTCTGATATCAGACATAGATATAAATTCAGGGCTGAGCAGAGGGGACTAATGACCTCCTTCAAGCTGTTACTCATGCAGCCCTGTGTGCAGTCCCCTCTCACTGCAGCTGAATTGTGACAAGTGGTAAAAGGTTAGCAAACACCCAACAACTTCGAGGAAAGGTTTCAGTGCTACAAATAAGCTTTTAAAATAAGATGAAAGTAAAGTGATAAGATAGAAGGAAACAGTACAGTGCAAATTGCTGAAGAGATGATGCAAAGTTTACGCTGCTGATGAAGAGCAAGTGCAATCATAGTGCACCAATGAGCAGTTTCTGTAAATAAATGGAAGAAAGGAGTGAGGACCAGAAGTTAATTAAGTTTTTTAAGCATTTTAGGGAAACGGTCTTTTAAAGGCAAAAGTGAATCCTGGTTAAAAAGACCATTCCTAGGAAGGGAGCAGTATTCTTGCAGAAACTAAAATCTGCAGAGAGATTTTATTCTCTCTTACTCCCTGAATAAGCTCAGCAAAGAGGACAAGCTGTGCAGAAAAGAAGCTTAGACACAACCATTTGCTACACACATAATGGTGAAACCTTTCAAAATGAGTGTCTTAGTTTCCATCAAATATCACATCCATCTTTTGGGTGCTAGGAATGATGGAAATAAAATATTATCACCCCATGACACACTGTATGCGGATACTTTGCCCTCTTTGGATGAACTGCCAATGTATTTTGATCAGAAATTCAGGGCGCCAGTGCCATTTATCCCAATGGTTCTCAGACCTCAACCAAGCCAACACAGTTCTGAGAGTCAATGGATTAGAGGTCTCAAGCCAAGTTTGTGCAGCATGAGGCAGCTCTCTTACCCAGTTCTTGCCTGAAAAGCTAACAAAGTAACTACTGCGTATTGAAGTCAGCATTTTTTCCACCCCCAGGTAGGTAACAGAGAATATATGCAGTCGCTTTTCCCTGTTCCTATCCCTTTCTGGGCAAAATTAAATGTCTTTACTTGCTAAGCTAATTAAATACTTAGACTGATTATTTCAAAAGGTGCAAAGAATTTATCTATTATTAGAAAAATATATATAATAAAAAAGAAACACTTACAAATATTGCAGAGAGATTACAGAGGTGCTAAAATAGCTTGCAGGCCTGGAAGTTGCTCTTGGTGGTCAACATGCAGACTGTGACTCAGCTGCAGACCCTGGCAGTGAGGAGCCAGCTGCATTAGGAACAGCTTGAAGAAGGTCATTAGTCCTCTCTGTTGGGCCCTGAATTTATATCATCTCTACAAGCTGATCAAAATCAGAACCTAAAGCAGTAAGCAAGAATGACTCCTTATTCTTTATTAGCAACAAATCAATCTGTTCTTATATTCTGTTCTAATCTACACGGACTAAACCAGATTATAATCATGAATGCCAACAACATTATATGCTGTCTACATTAGGTAATTATCATATTATCTTTACCTATAAATGGCTGAACTTTCAAATGTTTTATTAAAACCAATAAAAATATTATATTAAAAAATTCTTCTAAGGCTCTCGAGAATAATTTTAATACTGCACTTTACATCCTTAAATATACTTTCAGAAAATGCATGGGATGTTATACAGTCATGTCAATCTTGCTACTAGTAAATCTGATTATAGCCATGATTATGCCATGATTCTTATTCATGTGGCATGAATACTCATACTTCTACCTCTGAGCTTTCTCTGGGTGAATGTATTTCTGAACAAGGCAAGAGAGACCCTCTCCCCATCATGTGTACACCCTGTATTACCTTACCGTTACCTCCCCACCGCCTTATATACCTATTATATATATATACCTATATACCTATTATACCACCTATTATACCCTGCTTCTTTTTTTTTTTTTTTTTCCCCTTTAAAAGTCCTTGAAAAATAAGCTGGAAAGGGCTGAAAAGTCATCTAAAAAGGAATGAACAGTCATTTTGGTAAAAACACGTATCTTGTCAGCACTGTTAAACCACCTGGAGCTCCAAGGACAAAGAAACCGTTCTGATGGTCAGCTTGTCAGCCCCTATCCATCCTGTGAACAAATAGCACATTGGGAAACTATTCCTTTGGCACTGGCTTAGCCTCTCTCTAAAGAGGAGACATAATAGAATATCGTAAAAACACTCTCTCCCAATCTCTCCTGAAATATTGTACACTCAAAATCTACTTGCTTTTCCTTTGTAACTCTCATTCTATTTCACAGGACTCACAAAAGCACACTGATTATGACTTGATTCTTTGGACTCCCTCTTTTCACCAAAGAATATCCTGTCTGCAAGCAAGAGAACACAAGGCTTGGTTACGCAGAGAAACTGGTGTGGAGGGAGCCAGAGGCTGTGTTTATAGTGCATTAACCATTGCCTCCTGGAAGCCCAGTTTGCACTAAAGATACCTCCAGGATCTTTCTTACTCCCCTTTGAACACAGGCTGTGCTCCTCCAAGGGTTAGAGCAGACCAAATGTCTAAACCCTACCTCAACTTTCTGAGTAGAACTTACTTGGCAGGAGTAAATTAAGTGTTCTTGAAATTGCCTGTGTGATTTTAATGATAGTGATACTCTAACATATCTTCAAAAATTGTTATTGCTTATAGGAATAAGTACTTGCACTAAGGAGATTTTTTTTTTTTTTTTTCTCGACAGAGGTGGTAGGAAGTATTTATATCAGGGAATGAAGTGTTTCTTTGTAGTAGAGCATTTTGCTGGGTGTGTGTTATATCAGTGAACTCAAACAGACTTTACAGAAACAAACTGAGTCTTGGGTTTGCAGTAGAAATTCTAAGGGTGAGCCAGAAAGGGGGGGACACTTAGTCTGTATATTTCTTTAGGATTCTTCTGAATAAAATATGCTGCACAACATGAGGGCACGTTCAGGTACAAATACAGCTTATTGTTATTACTATTAACTTATGTTTTCCAGGTAAATAGGTAACAAATTGGTCTACCACCCTATCACTCAATAATAAATAACATTTTTGACCACATCTGACAGAAGGGCAACAGCATCAAATACTTCTGTCTTGTAAATGGATGAAAACGGATGTGAAGGTAGAGAGATGCTCTTGATGACAGAGCAACTGCCATGTAAACTGAAACACATATATTCACACATATTCCTTGGAAAGCAGAGAATCTCACCCTGAAGACATCCTCAAGACACCAAGCACCCAAAGTTCTCCTACTTGTGGAGCTCTTTGCTTCCCAGGGCCTCAACGAGGATGGCTCTGTGACTCTACCACCTCCTTTCCTTGGCTGGACAGTGATATACTTCAAAAAATTGTTCTAAAAATTTCACTCAGCACTCAGTTTCATAACACATAACAATAGATTTTAGAGTCTATAATTTGGACTACACACCCTACAGACACAAACATCATGCAGACAGATACACAAGTTTTTGTTCCCTTCTTTAAACCACTTAATTTCTTACTTAATTGTAAGAGTAAACCAGAAAAAACTACAGGTGTATTTCAGCGTAACCTCAAGAGTAAAATAGGCAGTTTTCCAGTATTAGCAAATATATGTTTTTTTACAAAACAGCACAAATTTAATTCGAAAAGCAGCAAGCACAGCTATGTCAACAATGGAAGCTGACTATGAATGAAAAATACCAAACAGTACATTAGTAGGCAAATGATATTTATATAGCATAATTCGAAAAAAATGCACCAAATCTGTCTTAGCAATATTCAATGGAACAAAATGAAACAGTCAGAAAGGCAAGGACACCTTTGTATAGTGCTTGTAACTACCATAGAAGTTCCACAAGAGAGCAGCATATACTTGAATTTGAGAAAGAAATAACACAGACCTGCTCTTTTCCCATCGTTTCCCCTCTTTCATTATTATTATTATTCCACTGCAAAAAGATAATAAATGCAAAGGGGCCCAGGCTGTTGGTACAATAGCAGTTCCTGAATGTCAGGGGAGCTGCTATCTCGCTCCAAGCTGACAAAGTAGAAGATGATCACGTGAAATACCTGATTACTATTACGAAAAGATATATTAAAAATTATATAATGTATTTCCCCATGAAGCTTCTTAAGGACATGTTCATTTATAGTAAACGGATGTATTATTATTAATGAACCACAGACATATTATGGAACACTTAAATCCATGTTTACGGATAGGAATATGTGAAATATTTTGAGGTGGAATAATTCATTAATTATTTCAAGAGCATTGCAAAAATACTCTTGAAAAAAGCATGAGTCAGAAAAACATTTTTTGTATTCCATTTATACAAAAAGACATTTTTTGCGTTTTACTACCTAGGAGGTTTACATTAGTGGCACATAAAAATAGGGGCATTTCTGTAGACTTGTATTCCTAATGAAAGAAGGATTTTAAACCTCCTCAACCTCAGAGATTTTTTTCTGAAAATTCCAGAAAGAAAAAGCCCCATACTTTTACAGATGTCTTTAGCTGCATGCTTTCTACTCTTCCGTGAATCCTGCAGTTCAGGAGAGGATGTTACTGGTCTGTACAGGAACAATCATAACATTTCCAATGCCAAAGCAGAACTGCAAAAACACTTGCTGTAGCACTGAGGAAGAAAAAAAAAATGTTTTGGAGGACACATCTCTGTTTAGGTTAAAAAACCCGATTAGACTGAGTGGTGAAGTTTGCGTCTAACACAGACACTTTGGCTGACCCTGTTGAAGGGGCCATGGCCAGCACTAGGGTGAAATTCATTTGATTTATACTAAAGAAGCCAAAATGACTGACCACTCCCATTAGCGTGTCCTGCTAGTGAACCGCTGTGCTGAACGCTGGTTTTCAACACTGTCATATTTTCTGAAAGGCAGGCACCGTTAACAGAGATGTAGAAAATGCTGGGAGGCCAAAAGAACAGAAAAAACATCAGGCAAATATTTGAATACTAGCAGTGTTTGGGGTAGTAAGGAGATGTGTATAATTTTGAAAATGATTTAGAAAACAGTTATCATGGATGTCAATTAACATAAAATCAATTTTAAAACATCTGCAGACAACACACAGACTCTTCCTTCACTTCAGTGCTTTTGGAAATCACAGTATTTATCATTATTTGGTCACGATGCTCGCACTACCCTCCCTCCTGCCCCTGCGTCTGTGGAGACAAGTCTTCTGTTATATATGTCTTTCAGATTCTCTCTTTGATGTTAATTTACAAAATAATGAAAAAAAGTACTAAGGGACAATAATACAGGAAACAAAATAGGGATTTCTGACCTTTTTTTCCCCAAAAGCAGCAGAGAAATTGTGTGACAAGAGATGGGTCATCAATAAAGAAGAAGCCATCTGGACAGCTCTAGCTGTTTGACTAGCTCTTTGTCTTTCTGAGGCTAAGTCTCAGAGCCTTGGAGACAACCCCATCAAAGAAATTTGTGGCAAGATTGATACTCGAGCAGAAAGCCTGTCACATACAATCTTTCTAAAGAACTCAGTCATGCAAACAACTGCAATTTGCATCTTCCAGTCTAAAGATGGCATTTAATTGTTCCAGAGCAGCCTTACAAATGAACAAATAAATAACTTATGTATGATATTGTTTTCCTGCTATATGCTAAACATTTTTTCAGACTTCACTAAATATCCATTCTGCATAAGTCCAGGATCTCTAATGTGACCCAGAGGATTCATGTTAGTCCTCAGCTCTGTGGCTGATTAGGCCGTGTGAGTCTATGAAAGATAAACAGCACGAAAAAACCAAACCAAACCAAACCAAACAAAAAACCCCCACCAACATTTATCAGTTGGTCAATTCCATCAGAAACTGAGATTTTTTACTTATAATTGAATGCTATTTAAAATAATTCTAAGGGTATAGCAATGATTCATGCAATCTCTGTCCCCATTCTTTAAATCAGTTTAAAGATCTAAAATTCAGGAATTTTGCATGTGAAAAACAATAAGGTCCCAGGGAATTTTTTCTCTTCAATTAGTTCTTCATAAATGTATTTATCTTAATATCAGTTAGTGAAGTTCTGTGTTTTATCAGCATCATTTAACTGTCCCTTTGTGCCAGAATGATTTACCTGCAAATGCACTCTACTGCTTTTAGAGATCTTGTGGTTGATGAGGGTTTCTGCTTTTCATAATACTTCTTTTGACTAAAAAAAACAAACACCAAAACAAATCAAAACAAAACAAAACAAAAAAAACCAAACAAACAAAAAACCCCCACAAAACAAGAAACAAAAACCACCCAACCAAAAAAGAGCTCCATTACTAATTCTAAGGAACTTTATATTATGGGTTATCATGGCTTTTCAGTCATTAGTAGTTTATCTCACTTTTCTACTATTTGTTACAGACTAGAAGCATTTGCAAAAGATATGAGTGTGTGAGAACTTTGTTCTGAAATGAGTGTTGACCTACAAGCCTAATATATCTCCCAAATAACAATCTATGAACTAGCCAGAGTATTGCAGGATAGCTGTATCTGTTTGACACTTATGAAATTGCATTTTAGGTAATGATACACTTCTCACTTGCCTAATATCTATTTTCCAATCAATTCCAATCTGCTTCCCAGGACAGTAAAAAGGTTTGTTTCTGCTTAACACATACCTTTGTGGTTAATGACTGCTTCTTTTTTCCTTTGTTGCACATAATAGGCTGAAGACACATTAGTAGCCATAATTTAACCATTCCTGTGATCAAGTTTATTTTTTCTTAAAAAAAATTCTCTACTAGTCACAGATTGCTAGCATACTAAAATAAAAAAAATTGTGATACTATATGGGGAAAAAATATGCACCAGAGTTAATTATATTAATTATCTTGACAGGAAGCCACATGTGAAATGGCTGAGGTCACTTGGCTTGCTCAGCCTGGAGAAAAGGAAACTGAGGGAGACCTCATTGCAGTCTACAAATTCCTCACAAGGGGAAGCCAGAGGAAAGACACTGATCTCTTCTCTGAGGGGACCAGTGACACGACCCAGGGAATGGCCTGAAGTTGTGTCAAGGGACATTTAGGTTGGATATTATAAAAAGGTTCTTCTCCTTGGAGGGTGGTCAGGCACTGGAACAGGCTCTCCAGGGAAGTGGTCACAGCACCAAGGTTGCTGAAGTTCAGGAAGTGACTGGACAATGCTCTCAGGCACATGGTGTGATTCTTGGGGTTGCCCTGTGTAGGGCCAGGAGTTGGACTCAATGATCCTTGTGGGTCCCTTCCAAATCAGGATATTCTATGCTGATTCTATAATGATTCTATGATTCACAAACAGAAAGATTTTATGACTGCTTATTGTATAGTTTCAACCTAGCACAGGATTCAAATAATAAAAATATCACTACTTCATATAACACAAAGATACTTCATCAAACTTTTCTCAAGTTAGTCTCAGCTGAACCATTTATTCTTGTGGCATTTTTGAAAGATACTAATTTTTTTTCCTTCTCTATTTTACATATTTTAGCCATTTTTCTTCCAGAAAAGATGAAAGAAATATACCACATTGTGTAATAAAGCATGATACATTCCCAGGTTTGGACAGAAAGGATGTGGAATATTCTACATATTGTTTATGCATAATTTATTTTATTTTGAGAAACTTGGTCCTTCCCCTTGGCACATCATATGAACAGTAAAAGGAAACTTAAGTTACAATTCAACTACATTTGCTGTCTTACTAAGTGAGGACCTTATCTCTGTCAGATATTTTGGCTTCTGAAGGTTAAGGTCCCGGGGATTGTGACAGAAGGCAGATGCTGGGCTGGCAGACGGCATGTCCTTTCAGTCATGGGGGTGTCCTTCATTTCTTCTGAAAGAAACTTCTTTTGAATAGCTGCAAAACAAACACTTTTAACTTGTATTTTTCTATGAACAAAGTAATAATCCTGTATGAGGACAACAGTTATTTTGGAATCCATTCCCACTCCACCCTCCCTAAGGCCGTTTGTGATCTTATGACCATCATCTACTTTAGCTTTTGTTTTTCTTCTTTATGAGGAATAGCAACAGCATTATGCTAGATTCTTCCTTCATCCCTTTGACAGAGCAAAGTATTCTCCCATTTGATCTAATACACTACTAGTTTACGTGTTTCCTTAACCTCCCATGCCACAGTCCTGATCCATACGTCTAACTTCTAATCCTAGCCGAGGGCAAACAATGGTAACTGTCAGAAACCAGATTAGCAACCGAGCTCTGAGCTTAGTTTATAAGGAGATGCTGCCTAATTGATCTTCACAATTTCCCTGCCCTATTTAGTTTTTCAGATGTGGGACATGAGAACAAGAACTGATGTGTGACCTGCACTGGAAGCATTGGAAGAGACGAGACAACAACAACAAAAATAGCTTTGAAAAGCAAAATAATATGATGTGACTGATCTTAAAACATTTTAAAATATCAGAAAATCACTTTCTTACTCTCCTGGTCAGAACTTTCAATCTTTTATTCAATCTTAATGTCTGTTAGGACCCTGGGGGCAGGGGAATACTACAAGGCACAATAGGAACTGCTGCAAGACAGGGAAACATAGAATTTCTCTGAAGTTCTTTTTCTAATTCCTTTTTCAGGGATTTTCTTTACCATCCTGATGTTATATTTAAGGGAAGGAAAAGAATTTCACACCAAATAACTTGCAGCTGGAATTATTTCTACTTGCAAAAATGTGCATTTTTAAAGGGGATCTCACTGATTCTCCCATTACATCTGCCTTTTTAGTACAACTCCTGCACTCTGCAACTAGACTTCTTGTACGGTAAGTAGCCTGAGAGCAATTTCTGTCTCTTTCCCACTATCTGCTCTCACCTCACTGATTTCTGCTTAAGGCAACAGAACTACCTCAGCTGTTAAAGACAGATGCTCAAATAATCAAATACCTAACCAGTTATACAAACTAATTTCATAAGCAATCATAATTTTCACCACCTCTTTCAGAAACAAGAGGAAAAACTTATTTTCAAAACAGAAATGAAATTGCCTAGCCGTGTGCGCTTTCACTTTTCAAAAGTAATTATTAAACTGCTTAACTTCGGCAATTTAAAACCTCCTACTGTGAGAAGCAGGTATAGAAAAAAAAGCATAATGAGGAAGACAATTCTATTCTCAGTTTATAAAAGGACAGGCTTGAAGCAAGATCTGACTTCAAAGGCCTGGATTCCTGGCTGATCCTCAAGTCACATTAGCTGTGAGACTGCACCTCCCCAGTGCTGATTTGCCTACCACGGGTACAATATGCACTCTCCAGAGGTGCCAATGGTGAGAGACAAGTTCTTGAGATAAGTAGCAAGCAGGTAGGCCCAGAAGAAGCAAATCCCTTTGCTTCCACTTCACTAGTTGCATAGTTAGAGATTTATGGGTGGGGGAAAAAAAAAAAGCTTATAGATACATATAATAGTGGTTTCTGCGATCTTGAATCAAAATTTCTGGATATCAGAACTCTTTTCATAAGCACATTGTAAACATAAATTCCCATAAATGATACAAATTAAATCAGTAAATAGGCCATCAGTCTCTCTCAGATGGTATAATTATCATCTGTCAATAGCAAAAAAGAACACTGTTTAATTACAACACGCTCAAAGAGTTCATAAGCACTTATTTCACAAGCTCCCAAATACAGCAGCATATTATCTCTTCTTATCAGAAGAAGACTGGGGTAACAAAACCTAAATGTCTTACCTTGGGAAACAGAAGATTGTTCATAAGGACTAAGTCTCCAGCTTTCCTACTGTGTCTGAGATTTTTTATTTTTCAAAAGGCCATTTTCCCCTCTTCATGTTAGATTCCCTTTTTAACAAGTCTAACTATCATCCTTTGGCAAGCATTATATTGGCCAAATTGAAATTACAATGGACCTAATATTTTTTTGACTTTTTTCAAAGCTAAAAATAAAATTAGTAAGATATAAAAAGTGAAAATACGGGACAAAATGAGCAGCTTGAATTTCTTTATACCTCAGAAGAGAAAGAACATAAAATATCAAAGAAACACTTTATTTTATTTTGCAATGTATGTTTTGGTAAGCGTGTTTTGTCAGATTTAACTTTTAAACAGGACGTTTAATATTCTTGCACTATTCCCTGCTGATTTAGACAGGGCATTAAAACTGCAGCCAAAGGACTTCTCTAAAGTCAGTATTTTGGCTCATACACTCATCAGTTTCTGTTCAAAGGTTCTTTGTGAATAATAAATCAAGTGAATATCATAACAAAAATGAAACTTCCTTTGGAAGAACTTCTATACTATAATTTCTTTCAGAGAAAAAAGCTTACCAAAATGTAAGTGAAAATCTTGGTTGTTTATAACAGAAAACTAAAAAAGAATGAGTACTATCATACTGGACACAAGGAATACCAACAGCATTAGCTCACGTTATGCTGCCTCAGAAAACCAACTTGTTGCTAAAGTTACTATCTGTATTAGTGAAACATCAAAAGCAATTTCTATAGGAAGCTGTTAGGAAAAAAAAAGAAATCAGAATTGTCATAAAATTTATTTATAGCCAGTGTTCTATACCATAATCAAAACGAGGGTGCAAGCAGCCCTACAAAAAGGGTGACTATCCAAACTGTGGCAAAACCAGTTAGATACCTGTCTGACTAGCTGCGTGACACAGTTGGGAAGTCACCAATAAATACCCAATGGATCTGGCTGAGCCAACAAGCACAGTCATTTCTTGGAAAGAGTGTAGATGTGAAATGTAATTCATCAATTCTGCCTGTTTTTTTGGACGAGAAACAGGAATCCAGGTTGGTAGGAAGCAGAGAACATGTACAGGGGGACAAGCCCTGGAGACATTCATGAAAAGTTAAGCAACTGGACAGATGGAATTGTGTTTTCTGTTTCCCTTTTTGTAGCCTTCTGTTTCCAAACTTACAATTTCCAAACTTATAATTTCCAAACTTATACCTGTAGATCTACAAAACTTTATTTTTGCTGCGCAGTTAAGCCTGCCTGGGATTGGAGGCAGTGGGGACAAGTCCGAAACCCTCAAACTTGCAGTGTTTAATACAGACAAAGTATTTGAAGCCATTTGGGAAGGACACTGGACTCTGCAGCGTGTTTCCTTCCTAGCTGTGAAGAAACAGCTTAGGGACCCGGCATAATGATTAGGAACAAGTACACTGCAGCAAGTATAAACCAACTCCTCCCCCTGCCATGATCACAGAGCTGAGACAAATCCCACTGCTCTCAGGAAAACTTGAGCCATCACAGCAACAGTGGCAGCCAAGATGATAATGAGTGGTGCAGAGAAAGGAGAGTGGCATCTCCTTATTAACAGAAGAGAGGGGAGATAGTCAACAATTATAAAATTCAAATCTGAAAAAGATTTTTGTTTGGTTTTTTTTCACAGTGTGTTGCTAGGCAGACCTGTAGTTTGGGCAAACCCATGTCACTGATTTTTGGCATTAAAGCTGAAAAGGATGACCTCGAGTAATCAAGGTAGATAATTTCATATCCACAGCAATAAGACAATGCTAGGAAAACAGAAATGGAAATGTTATGCAGTGTCCAGCTTCATGGTTTCATCTGTTTTTCCTGGTGGAGTTATGGTTACGTGTTTAGGGAGGGCAGTTTATCCTCTTTCCTCTGAATAATCTGTACCAGCTGATTTGTCAATTACTTCTCAGTTTTCCTGCTATTTCCATCAATGTCGGGTATGGTATAAGCCTGATATTCAGAACTTTCTGTCACTGAAGGAAATCATGTGCTGTCAATACTCTGAAGAAACACATCTCAGGATTTGTTGCCTCAAAAATTCTCATAGGGATACAATGTGACAGTTACAAAAATAATTAGAATTATGTATATATGAATCCTTCTGAATTGCTTTGTTTGATTTTTTGTTGTTGAATTACACTGTTCAACATATATGAACATGTAATTTCACATAAAACTTCACTGACTGCTATTAAATAGATTGCTTTTTTTCCATGTGTATTCAATCTAAGACTACAGTCATGCAAAAACAAATGCCTTGAAAATATGTTCTCTAGTTTGTCACTCATCAGTACAACTACCCTACTAAAAGATAAAGGATAAGACTTCACATATCACTCATACTATCTACAAAAAACAAACCTAGCAACAGAATCAGGAAATAACATAAATTAACAATCATACCATGAAAAAAATTAAATAAAAATGTACTTTAATTTTCAATAGTAATACCTTAAAAAGATGTGAATTCTGATATGGAAGAAGGGTTTTTTAATAATGCAATATAAAAGTTAATACAAAGCCAAAACTGTAAGACTTCTTAATCTATATTTTAATTCCTTTTAGGAAGTAGTTTGACTTTAGTAGTCAATAATAGTCACCTTTGAATAGTTTTACCAAATTTACTTTGGTAATGTAAATAATCTCATCATTTAATATTATTGTTATTTTTTGTTAAAAATGAAAATAGGTGATTTAAAATTAATGAAGAGGTGTCAAAATTCAAGTATAGGAGACTGAAAAGGGATTAAAAGGACCATGCCTCAAAATTTTCACCAGTGTTTCCAACATTACTTGTATTTACAGGAACAGTGCTATTAAAGAATATACCTTTCCAGGCTTTACAAGATAAAATTGCCAGTAAAGTAGTGTCTGACAACTTCCGAAGGACTCTTATAAACAATGCAATCATTTCTTAAAGACAGAACATAGTAGATATTTTGTAAGGAAAATACTTAAGATATAGAAACAAGTTTCTCAATAAGGGACCCTAATCAGTCCTCAGTCATTATGAGATGAAAATAGGAATGAAAGCCCCAAGCACATAATGAGCCCAGAGAGCTCTGCCACACGCGCTCTGAAAAATATATAGAAAAAGCTTGGAAGATAATAAAACTGGGAAACATATTTTGTTTACCTTCATTTATGGTTCCTAGTTTCTTGAAAACAGGTGGTGTGATAGACCTTGAGATGCATTTTATGTGAAGGCTGACAAACTTTTTGGTCTTTACACCTGTTGTAACATTGTTCTGAAAGGAAAGAAAATAGTTAAACATGAAATACATGGAATAAGAACTTGTTTTAATACTAGTATTTTATTTAAGTCATATTGATTACCTAAAATTAGAAAACAGAATTCTGCGAAGAAGAAAGTGTTCATATAATCTTTGAGAACTCGTATTTATAATTCTACAGAGGCAAAATACATAAAAATGATAAAAGCAGTGAGTCTATGAAAATAGTAAAATACAGAAAGTTTTGCTGAATAATGTTCCATTACACAGGAAAGAAGAAAAAAATTTCCTTCATGACACATACAGAGTGAATTAAATTAGTTCCAGTAAAAGAGTAAGACATTTACACAATATACAGTCCTGGACAACATTGAATAAAAAGACTCATGAAATAAATTTAGAAAAAATACTTGGTGAGCAAGAACATCTTAAAGATTAAAAGAAAGACAGAAAGACACTTCTAGAGACACTTCTAGAAGAATGCTAAGAAAGATGGTGAAAGTCCAGAACACAAATAAAATTATATGCAAACTTGTCTCAAAGGGAGAAAAGGATCTTTGCTCAGGAGTTACAAGGGCTCATTGAAAGAGCTTTAAACCAGAACTGAAGAAAAGGATAAAATAAGGCTCACTAGAGATAAGCCTGAGGGCAGCATGCCAGTATCTTAGGGATGATGTGCTAGAAGGTCCTTTTTTACCTGTTCTTAAATCAGAACCTCACAGATATGTGATGAGAAAAGGCCATTACTGGTAAAAAGGCACTAATTTTATGATGAAGTCAAAACATACAGATAGATTCAGCTAAGGCAAGTTTATGGACAAAATTAGTACCCTATTTGTTACTTTCCTTGATGATGCAAAACTTCAACTGTTACATAAAAAGTTTGAAATCTAAAATAAATTTATTTATTGGCACTGTAACTTTTTATGTAAGGGTAAAGTAAGCAGGAAGATTTAAAATTGCCATTATATTCCATGTTTGCACATGAAATATCTTTTATTACTTTCCTTAAGTTAAAAGAACTATTATTAGAAAAGCAGCTCTTTGTGCGTAAGTGTAGCAGATGGTGCATAGGAGTAAGTGGTGAGCAATTTACAGTAAACAAATTCTTTATTTCTGACGGGTCATGGGGAGAACTAACATGGTCCCCAATTCAATTAGGGAGTTGTCTGGAAAACAGTGGTGTTCAAATGTACTAATCATGGTGGAACACGCTTAAAAAATAAAACAAAACCAACAAAAAGCCTTTATATTGTCAAACTGAGAAACACTTTTTCTATGGAAATTTGTCAGCCTTCTGGGGCTGACAGTATGATGCAATTTGTAAAGGTGCTCCAGTGTGTTCAGCATGTACTATTGAGAGCACTGTTAGAGGCTTAGCACCACTGAACCAGTCAAATTTAATCCAGGGATTTACTGGCACACAGCAGCCCTTGTTAGTAGCCTCTATATATAGGCTATTACGTGCAAATAAGACTTTATAACTACTTCAAACATCTGTCTTACAAGACAGCACTCAGTGCAGATCTGGGTTTTCCTCATCTTTTGAGAAGATGAGGAAATTTGTGTCAGAAACAGACTGATCCCTTTGAGTAAAGCAACCCTAACTAAAGGAGTGTGAGTAATGCACTTATGGGATTTTTGCTGCACTGTCCAGACACAATATATTCATGATATCTATAATACCTATACCTATCTGCAGTAGAACTATGAATGAATTGTGGCAGAACTATAGTTGCCAAATACATTTTCTCTGCTTTTTTAAATTTGGACTCAAACAGCTGTACGTGCCTAGCAGGTAACTAGTGCCACTAGCACTAAGTGAAATCATCATGTTTTCTCAAGTAGGCTACGGGCTTGCTAAGTTGCAAATATTCCAAATTGTTGTCTTCTTCCTTAAATTAGAATTAAATTAACTTTGCATAGAAAAATAATTTATGTATTTTCAAAATCTGGTTAGATGTAATCACTCTGAGAATGACTCTAGCCTGAAAGATAAATTGGTATTTCCATCAGTTATCTTCTCCATAATTCCACTTAATTTTTGAAAGTGCAAATTCTCATATTCTTTACAGAGACATTAACAAAGTACCAAATACTGCTTTTCTTGTCTGAGCACCAAAATCCTGCCAGATCGCAGCCTCCCTCTGCTTCTTCTGTAGTTTGTCTCTTTCTCACACACATAAAGCTCTAAGATGTCATGGCCCTGTGAGAATTCACTTCGACACAGATGATGCTTCCCAAAATACTTAGCAAAAGCACATTTGCCCCTGAATCTCCATATTTTTCATGCTGCTGTTTACTCTTCTAAGCTTAATTGATCCATTTTCCTTAATGTATAGGTCACAAATCTTCCAACTTCTGGGCATATCCTTTTTTCTTTCTTTTACTAGGGAATAGATCTCTTCTCTGAAAATGTCATTTTCCTTGTTGCTTCAGTTTTCTTCCTGAAACCCTCCCTTCGTACCAAAGTTGTGCACTACAGCAAAAGCCTCTGCAGACCTACCTGTGAGAACTAGTTACAACATCTATCGAGCATTTGCATATGGAAACAGAAAAGGTGGAGAGGTGGGAGATGATTTCCTGAGAACAATGACTGGCAAAAACACATGGTAACTAATCAGTTACAAAAAAAAAAAAAAAGAAAAAAAAAAAATCTTAACATATTACTTCTCAGTTTCTTACCTCACACACTTTTGAAAGTCTCAAATCTTTCTTTGACTGACATTAAAAAAACCATCAAAGCGTTTGCCGAACGTAATTAGTCATTTCCCCAGGGCAATTGCAGTTCCTATCACTGGCATCAAGACCAACAAAAATCACTTCTCTTCCCTCCCCACCACCTTGAGCAATGAAAAGATATGATGGGTTTTAAGTAAATAAATATTCGCATCCACTACTTGAAATCCAAACATTGAAACAAATGCCATCATCATTGATTTTCCCTATGTACCACAGCAACAGAAAGGAGAATTCAGCAACAGGGATTAAGAAATGTTGTGGTTTTTTTTTAATCCTTTGCCTTTTCAAATCTGATGCAATAAAAATCATTGGAAAAATAGTTCTCCTTTAGATTAGGGAGTTTTGAATTTAAATTTTCCTGTATCATTTCAGCCTAGATAATCATTTATCTGTGTTGTTTTGTTCTTTGACATTAAAAAATATATATTTTACATTTCTGACACTCCTTAACCATTTTGGATAATCCCACTTAAGCCATTTTTAGCAAATTAGATTGAACATATCCATCTGCATCTGTTTTTAAGATGAAGGCAACCATCGTGATTCATGTTTGAGACACTGGGCTGACAAAGAGATGCAACTCTATGAACAATATCTCCAGTCGTTGTGGAATAACATGGTGAGAGGTACTTCTGTGAAGTGAATCTCAAAGCTGTGGC
>JAYRBT010000082.1:26414971-26527778 GCA_036023395.1 Myiotriccus ornatus | reverse complement strand
CTATGAACAATATCTCCAGTCGTTGTGGAATAACATGGTGAGAGGTACTTCTGTGAAGTGAATCTCAAAGCTGTGGCATGGCTCTCATTTAATTTATCAGACCCTGAGTGCATATTGCTCTTGAAGGTGCTCTGCACTGAAAATACTGTCTTCAGAGAGGTCTGGAAGTCCTATCTTCACGAAAGTTTTAAATTTGCTTTCCAATGTGTGAATAACATTGTAATGCCTAGAAAGAAATTAGTGCAAGATTTATTTTTTTTTTAATTAATTGCTGCTCAAGAGAGGTTAGAAATATTAACATTATTTTACAGAACATCATCTGTGTTTTAAGTTAAAAAAAATAAATACAGGGTATCAGGCATGTTTTAGATAAATTATAACACTTAAGGTGACTTGAAAGTCACCTGCATATAACACAATTCTATATGGCTTTGGGAGTGTTATTCAATACTTCTTTATGAAAATTGACTTACACTGTTTCAAGTTTTCTTGGTCGTTTCTCAGGTATTTGATCTGGTACTTTCTGATGTTGAAAATTACAAAATAAATGATGTAAAGCACTAAGTGAAAAATACAGCTAATTTTACTGTATTAATAAATTTACTGCTAATTGGAAATAATTATCCAGTTGCATCCCATTCTTGGCTAGAAAGTACTAAATAACTTTGGGCAATTAACAAGAAAACATATGAAAGCAATGTTTATTGAGGTCAAAGACGAGAAAAAACATGGGCAACAACAGTGAAGCTAATTTAGATGAACAACTATTACTGATATATCAGAGTCAGACAATCAGTTACTGTTTGAGTCCGTGAAAATTCTAGGAAAGGGATGAAACCTCTTCATATGACCTTTGCATCCAATAAAATTAAATTATTTTTATGACAGAAAATTCTCCCTATCAATCTACACAGGAATATTCTATAAGAAAGTTTTTAGGTATATAAAAGAGGGTATGTGGGCTTCAAGAGGATATGTGGGCTAACATTTGATTATGAGCTTTTTTTTTTACATAATATACGTCAATCTCCAGTAGTAGAAGCACTGCTTGTGAAGTAAAAATTATATTTGTTCTACAGAAATATATTTATTCTGTGAGCTATAATTATTGTAACATTATTTCAAATGAGATTTCTGTGTATTTTAAGTTCTGTAATTCCGAAAAAACACTGAAATATATTGCAAGAATGAAAACAGGTTAGTTCTACTTCAGATAAGGGCTCTTAAATGCACAGGTGTTGCACAGAGAAATATTCTGCACAAGTTCTCTTACGCCCATCTCCACCTTTTTTTTTTAACAATAAACATGACACATTTTCAGGTTTAAGAACATGAATATCAAGCTTTCTTTCTTCTTTTTCCATTTTTTCTGTTTTTTTTTTTTTTTTCTTTTTATTTGATTTTTGGGTACAGCAGCCAGGAATCTCTGACTGCTTTCTTAATGAATGATCAGCGTCTTTTAAAATATTCCAAGCTGGCTGCCACAGAAACGTAAGTATTCAAATTACTTCTTAAAAACCTTGATTATGACACTTCTCCATTTTACATCCCAGTAAGTCAATTAAGTTTTTCATATGGGTTGTTTATTGAATAACAAAAAAAATTAATTAATTTTATGTCCTTGATTTTATTCTATTTTGGGAAGGATGATCATAATACTGCTCTAAGTAAGTCTCTAAAAATGAAGTCTGATCCTCTCTTTTCAGTTATGTATGGTAGCTCAGTATGCAAATGAATTCTGCTTCTCTTTCTCTCACACACATAGTCACATGAGTATTTCTGCCTCTTCTCAACAACTACTGCCCCATGTTACAAAAAGAGGGATTCTGAAATTACTTGTTATCAGAAGCAATCATATGAACATATTAATATTATTTATAATTGCTGCATTGTTGCCTAAGGAGCCAGTTGCCAAGGGAATCATTAAACCCACTGATTTTCACTTTTGTAGAGGATTTGAGAAAATTGCTTTTAAAGGGAATGTCTTTCATTTTATCCACAAAGTAGAAAAAAAAGCTAAATAGAACTTCTTTGAGATGTCTGATAGAAAATTCCCCTGGGTGGAAGGATCAAATCGATACAATAAATCTTAATTTTTAGAGGTTTTTTTGGTACCACGTACTCCAAGGGAAAAAGGATGAGGGGTTTGAGTTCCCATCTCGCTAACATTATGCCTGCAACAGAGTGCTAACAATAATCAGAAATATTGTAACTGGCTGTTTAGGAGCAATAATAAGAAAAATGTCAGTGTAAATATGTTAATTCAGTACTAAAGTACATATGGTTAGAAATATAAAAGACAAAGCACACCATACCATCATCCTTCAATGTCCTTCTTAGATTCTTGCCTATGCATATTTTGTGCCCTCCTCTATAGACTCCCTGTGTGCTTCACATTTGATCCAGCTTCTTTCTGAAGCACAGAAACACTGGCCTACGTCAAGACTAATTTCTCTCAGTGTATATGCTAAGTGGCAAGTCAGCAAAGAGTAGCTTCCAAAACCACCCTTCTGCAGTCCCATCTGATACCGCTTTCAGTCACCCTTTTGTCTTCATCCTCCTCTGTTCTAAGCATTACTGAGTCCTTTCCTCAATTCCAATTTTATCCCACCACTGACAGTGAGAAGACACTAATGCCAGTTCGATTCATTTAGTGAAGCCCCTCAATTTTCAAATACTAATGCTCCATTATCCCTAGACTACATGTCACAGGAAGCAAAGAAATGGTTTCAACATGGTGCAATATTCAGCCTTGTATGCAACTACATCTTGTCAGATACTGACTCCCAAGTAGCAGCTATTTTGGAAAGAGTAAAAGATGATGCAGAAAGAAAAAGCACTGCAGACATAACCAGCAGTTTGAACATTGCTCAGGACGTTGAATCCAAGGATCAATGCATTCAGCTACAGAAACAAGCAGAGGAAGGTAACCTTTTTTCCTTGTAACGTTTCTTCTATTTTCAGCATTGCTGCCTGGCTTCCCACACCCTTTTCTAGTCTCTGGTTGTCTTCCACTCCAGAAGTCTTCCACTTCAGATCTCACCTCTCCTTCCTCAAAACTGGGGATTCTAACATAAAGAGCTTTTTACTTATTTTGGGAGGGGATTTGCTTATAAGCATCTTCAAATTTTATTTTAATTTTAGATTCTAACTCTATAAGTTCTCACCATGTTGTGACCAGCAAATGCCCTTTCTGAAAAGACATTTCACCCTACTTCACTCAGATTTCCACATTCTAAAATGTAAGCAACTCTGCATCTCCATATTGAAACATCCGAATTTTTTCCAAAAGAGATACTCATTTTCTTTGTCTCATGGCTAGATGTAATGACTTGAGGCATAGTTCCAACGTAAGGTGTACCAGTGAATCATTTCCATTCACCAAAGTGATAAAATTTCTGTCTGGGAACACTTCTCTCAGTCTTAGCAGAAAACATGCAAAATCTGCCAGAAGTGTCTTTTCTTTGAATGGTATACACTCCTGAGCAACTAGTACTATTAACCAAAACTGCGTGGAATTCCTTAAATAGTATTGTAAGTGTGGATCTGCCAATCTGTAAGTACATTGTATTTTAATCATACCATACAATTATAATTATATTTTGTCATTGAAACAGACAAAATCAGTTCAGACAGGTTTGCAAAGGTAACCTCTCTTTATCCAGTTATTCATTCTTAAAATTTAAAACCCCAAAATGTCAATAATTTCATTTTGCTACAACTGTTGCAATAAGTAGTGACAGTATGTGAAAACATGTTACTCAAACCACCTCAGATGAATGCCATGATAATCTACAAATATCCCAAATCTTATTCTATAATCCCTGAATTGTTATAGGATTGTAGTTGTTCTAGGATAACAAGGATTAAAATTCAGAAAATGTCTGCAAACCAATTTGAAAATACGGTAGATTATATTTTGTAATTATGATGAAATATTGATTTTTTACCTAAAGAATTGTTATCAACTCAAGAACTTAAGTGATAACAAAGGAAAAAAGACACTTTGCTTACACAGAATATGCAACACCAATGTAGGAGAAAAGAGGATGACAGCATGCTTAACAGAAAACTTTTTCAATAATTTCACAAAGACTTGTCAGTGAAACAAAAACTGATATTCTTTGTCCTTTTGTAAATTAACGTAGTATTAAAGATGCATTTATTTGCTTTCCTATCCTCTTCCTTATATCAGCATCTCCAAAATGTAATATAAAACCTCTGTTCCATATTATGAAGCATTAAGCAATAAAAGGATATAAAACTTCTCTGCTTTTCATTCCATAATTTATATAAAGAACATTTGCACCAAAAGGTAAGTTCGTATTAGCCCTAAGATGGATCATAACAGAGCAACTGTGCTGAAGCATGAATAAAAAATGTCTATAAAGAGCACAGGTAAAGTGTTAGTAGAAAATGATTTCTGAAACCTTGAAGAGTGTGTAGACTTCCAGAGATCAACTGTCCTAGCTTGGATTTACATGATGCAAAATCTTTGTTACTGGCCTGAGATGGCCTCAGCAGTTTACAACATTTAGAAGGTTTTTAGTCTTTAGCTGTAAAAAGTTTCTTTTTGCTCATGGTTTAATGGCAAAAACTGTCCTTGGTAGCTGAAGAACTTCAAAGAATATCCTTCTATGTGTGTGCTGAACTTTCTTGCCTCTTATGTATTTGAACTTTCTTTTTTTGCAAATTTTTGAAGCTGAAACATCATTAGGAAAAGACAGTTTAAGTACTTCATAAAGACAAATGTTAAATAATTTTCACTGCTCTCAGAATCTTCTATTAGCACTGTTATGATCTCTGATAGCTCAAAGCCAGATGTTTCCCAGTTGGATGAGGGTGAGCACAAAGCAGAGTTTGATGTGCTTAATTAATCTTAAACAGAAAATTTCTAGATCTTCCAAGATGCTGAGAGAACTATTTCAACATTTAAATCATTTCAACAATTCAATCTATTAAACAACTTCTCTTTTGCATCTGCTTCCCCTAAAATATTTAACTTTTTTTATACAGCTATTTTTCCACTTTCAGTAGCTACAAACACTACAGGACAAAACACGTATCTCATCAATGCAGCGCGTGAGCTACTTAGGTATGATTTGTGGCACCACATGCTCATTTTTTCCCTATATTGGACTAGAGATAATTCCTGAGCATAAACATAGTTTCCTGGGAAATTATCATTCAGAATTTCTTCAGCTGGTAGAAAATGGTCAAATTACCTAGCCAAAAGTTTCAAGAGAAATATGTTGGATCTGCCCAAGACTGTGTAGGGTATGCTCTCAGAGTAAGCAAAGATTGTCTAGTGACAAAAGATGGCTAAGCAGGTCTGGGTTCCTCACAGATTTGGTTTTTTCTCTGAATTAGCAGAGAATGGATGTAAATTTTTCAGCATTCAGATTATTAGTCAGGTTATTCAGATTATTCACTTTTGCCATTAACTGTCTTAGACAGTGGGTGACTTTCTCCTACCACCACTTGAAAAAACAAGAAAAGTTTCATGCTATTGTGTAACAAAATCAAATAATCCGGCCCATAGTAGGGATTGTTATGTTTCTTGCAAGATGAAACTCCTACTTTCAGGTTGTTCCTAACAATGATGCCTAATATTAAGTAATGGCAATTTTCTTTTTGTCACTGAAGCAGTATGCTTGATGCTTGGCCTTTCTGTCTTTTTTTTCCAGAAATGTGGACAGTACCTTATTTGTCATATTTCTAGAAAAGAGCCCAGTGACTCTCATTCTGAGGTACATTTTTTGTAGCTAAGGCAAGCTTTTGTTTTCTGCTTCCATCTGTCTAGAAAGCTTCATTAAATATTCATGTAGTAGGAATTTGTTTCAAAGGAAGACTACATGCCTCATTTCTGAGTCCCTAATTTTAGTAGAAACTGGAGTGCTATAAATGAAGCCCTGTGTGTATAAAAGCTCTGCTTTAAGAGTATGCCATTTAAGAGTTCCATCTTTGTTGCTACTAAAGGAAAAGCAGTGACACTTCTTTCAGTTATTACTTTGTAAATCGAAATTTCCCCTACTGTCTCTAATTTCCTTTTTTTGTTTTTAGCCCACGAAGCAGAAAATCAGTATTACAGGTTATCTGAAACAGCACTTTGTTAGGAAAATGCATAATCTTGAATAAAAAAGAACACACTCTCTCTCTTTTCTGTCGAGCCTTTCACTGTATGCCAGCATAAAACCCAGAGGACAAGCAGTGATTTCCCTGTATTTACTGTGTACACATTGAGTTTCCTCTGTTACAGACCTTTTATAAAAGTTTAATTCCACCAAATTTCCTATGTTTATTTCCCATAGAGTGTAATCCAGGTTTGGAAAGTGTACAGATGTTACTTCTTCTATCACTTAATCTCAGTGGGTAAAATGCCAAAGACCAAAAAAGAAAACAGATGGGCGGAAAGCCTTTCAAATCTCAGACTGAACAGACCTGTTTGTTGGAACCAGCTAAGAGAAAACTGTCTTGACCATTTTTAATTTCATTTCAGATATTTTAGGGAATGAGTAAGGAGGAAATTAAACCACTTCTAAGTACTTTAAATTACTGATTTAACAAAACATGAGCAAAAAATTAGTGTATCCATAGTAAAGACAATTTACAGGCCCTTATATCTTCCAAAATTTTGTAGAAATACACTATATTTTTCACTCTGTCAACTTTTATGGGATTTTTCCATGATCTGAAGAACAGATCCTGATTAGAAGCTATAGAAACATCCATTCCACTAAGTGAACTTTTCAGAGTGTCTTGTATCTAAGACCCCTTTATCGCAATTAAAACAAACATGAGCATACTTATTTCAGAAATTATTAAACTCCATCATCTCTTAAAATGCATTTTTTACTATTTTCAAAAAACAGCTCCAGAGGAGGCTGTGAAAGTAGACATCATAACTCATTAGTTATGGTCACTTGTGCAAGGCAGTGGATAAACACAGAAAAAATACCTTCAAAAAACCCCCTGACACATTCTGATGTTACATGCCACACGACAACATTTGATTTGAATAATACAATAATTTAAAAATACGTATTCAGACTCCATAGTTTTGCATGTGCCAAGTTCAAGAGGAAGAGATTTTAATAGACCAAGAAGATACTCTGCAAGCAGCTCCATCTAAAATGTGTCTTTGTAACTGTGAGCTCATCAAGAAACAAGCAATGACTTTGTGTGTACATGCTGTCCTGCATACCAGACTCTGAAGCTCCTTAGACTCTTTTAATGCCTTCTGACAGAATCATGGCAAACACATTCCTGAGCTGCTTATCCTGCCAGCGGCACCAAAGAGGAGACAAGTTTTCTGTTGCTTCCGTCAGCTTCCAGTTAGTTTGCTGAAAAGTGAGGAATTAATCCGCTGACTTGGAGAAAAGTACTGCTTGGCAGAGCTCGGGCTGTGGCAGGAATAGCCGGTGGCATGGCTTTTGCTGGTAGGTTCCCATGTTTTGTGGGCTTGAGGGAAAGTCTCTGGTGACTTGCTGAGTAAGAGAATGAGCCTATAATTCAGTAAAATCCTTTGCAAATCTGCTTAAAAACTGAAAAAATTTAATTCCCTAACAGAAAAATTAGGGTCACTGATGTTAGAAGTCTGACTGTGGGGATAACAGTGTCTTTTTCTCCTGGGCATCATACAAACTTGCAACGTCTCCAGCCTGGGCACTGCAAGTCCTTCTAATATGATTGCTCTTATCTCCCCCATATACAAGCAGCAAGCTTTTTAAAGTGTATATACACAAAATTGGTCATGCCCAGGGACTTCTTTGAATATCTGACTCTTTTCCTGGAGAGTTATTGCACTGATACAAAGTACACATACACAAATTCCTGTTGCTTCAGTTTGACACCATTGTGGTCCTTCCGCATCTGCTGATTCTTTGTGATATCTGAAACAGCACACTTGTTCATCAAACCAAAGCAGGCACTAAAAAACAAACGTGAAGAAAAACAAAACCCAGACCAACTCTAGAGCTCAATTAGGCTGACCTAAAAAAGCTTCCTACTATGTAGATCTTGTATTAAGATGTAACTTTCCAAAATCATTCCTGCTGGGTTATAATGTCCTTATTTTTTATTATTGTTTTTTTAAATCTCCCACTTGTCAGGGAAAAAGCCACGATGTGGATGTTGGAACATTATGAAAATGAATTCATAAGCCAAGTCTATCTGCCAGAGTGTTCTTGCTAAATGCTGCAGTGAATGAAAGACTCAGCATGTGGCCAACCAAAACTGCTTCACGAAAGAAAACAAGAAAAAAAAAGCGAGGGAATGAAGTAGAAAAAATATTTCTGGCATCTATTTAATGATCATGCAGTTACATAAACTTAAAATGCCCAGGGCCAAGAAAAGGTCTTTTATTCAAATCAGTAACCACAGCAGTAAAGCCAAGACAAAGGTATGATTATCAGTCTCATGGTCTCCCCACCACACACATTAGATGAGAGTGGACCTGTGAACCATGGAGCCCAGAAAGCTGTTCCACTCAGCTCACTGAGTGCATCACTCAGCACTGCCAGCATCCGTGACTGCTAGAGCCTGTGCAAAGGTAGGAAAGGTAAGATACAGACCCCGGGTTCTGAGCTATGAGCTCATCAAAATGGTTTTACTTTAAAAATATGCAAGGCTTCAAAAATTCAGCCACCAAATTTTTCAAAAGGGCCTTCAGTTCTTTCAGCACCTTGAGAGAGAGTGCATGGGAGAAGACGCTGCACACCTTCTCTCAGAAGGTCAAATAACACACTTTTACTGGCAAACTTTAGAAAATAAGGGATCTTGCAAAAGTTTAAAGGGCAACATTCAACCAAAATAAAGTATTCCACAAAACACTGACTTAGCACATGCTAACCCATACAACCTAGCAAAATCCGGCTCTAAGTTACCCAAACTATCAAGATAGGAGATTAGAAGAAGTAAAGAGAGAGAAAAAGAGGGAATTATAGCTACCACCCAGAATCCTGTGCAAGTCCATCTTCCATGTGTCCAGACAACAGGGTCCAACAATGTGGATACCACGTCTTTGGCTTTATCTGCTCTGGTCCCCTGTGGCCAACCCCCCTCAGGTGGGAATTTCTGTGTTTCAGCCACTCTGGAGCTGGGTTAGGGGCTCTAGGGGGTGTGCTGTGGGGCAGTGCTCCGTGTCCAGTGGCAGACAGCTGCTCCAGGGCTGCCCAGCGAGGCTCCAAGGGGCTCAGGTACGGAACAGGGCACCATCTCATCTTTGTGAAATTCAGCCTGTCCCTTCCCCCACCACACACACATTGAGTAGTGTGTAGTTGTTGGTCTGAGTCAATAATTAATATCATAATCCAGTGTCTCACAACAGCCATAGCTGAGGTCACAGTGCCAGCAACAATCCAGGAGACCTTAGAATGAGTGTAATACCAGAGCCAGAAAGTCTTCTCTCCTAAATCTAATATGTACCCTTTTTATGTTTCATTTATAGCTTTTCTGCTGGGGTTGGTGACCTTCGTCTCCGAATGCTACTCTTTTGCACAACGTGCCTGCTGCCTGATGGCAGAGCACTTTGTGCAGCTCTCTCCCTCTCTCACCACTGGCTTTGTATTTGTCTTGTAGCATATTTTGGTAATCTATTCATTCTCCAAAATTATGTATTGAATAAATCCCTTCTTTTACACCTTTCTTTGATACACGATTTTGGAGAATGAATCGATTACCAAAGTAAGCTACAAGAGAAGCTTGTAAGGCTTTGGCCTTACTGCCTTGCCTTGTCTCAGGCAAAATCCTGGTCTTACTCATAGCAACCATGAAGAGCATTCTTCCTTCAGAAACTTTTTCAAAAGTCACTTGCTCTTGAAGTGTTATTAATTTGTCATCTGTTTACCCTCAAACAGTTAAATATTTCTGTCAAACACAACAGTACAATGATAAGTAGACTTTTAAATCAATCTTATACAATTAACAATAAATTCAGGGGTAAAACTGAGACTAAAGTAAAAAACGCTCTGGATATTGGAACTAGACCAATGAGTTGGCAAAAGTCCAACATAAATGTCCATAAGATCAATTTAGAGGACACTGGGATGTGCACAGTAAGGTTTATAATGTCTGCAATGTACTGTGGCACAATTAATAAAGTATGCTTGGGGTAAAAGCAAAAGAACTAGTTAAAGAAGGGCCACTCCCTTCCAATTAAGATGAAAATAAGATGTGTAGTATGCTGGAAACTGCAGAGTACATGTCCAAGCACAAATATGAGAAAGATAGGGTGAGGACAAACTTCGCACTGTATTTGATCTCTAAACCTCAGTGAAATTTTAATTAGACAAACCCTGTTCTAAATGTTTTCTTCTGCCTCTAAGGTGCTGTTTAGCACTTTAGCTAAGGTTTTTTAATTCTTTTTCTCCTAATGCATATCTTTCCCTGTTCATAAGACTCCATAAAAAGGAAACCGATTACTGATGATTTGTCCAGCAATATCACAGAGCTGCCCATTAGCCATCTTCTTCAATGGTACAACACTTGCTACAGTTGTGGCAATGCTATAAGACTTTCTGAATGCCACCCAAATGTAAGTCAGTCCTGTAACAAATAACAGTCTCAGTTCCATTTCCCGAAGGCTCTTAAGAACAGAAGGTAGGAGAGAAACACAACAGTGTCAATTGATGCTTTTTTTTTTTTCCCACCAAACTAATTAAACTAAACCCATAAGCTAACTGCAGGGTGAGCAAGGCATTTCCAGGACTGTTCTAAATAAAGTAAGAAAACTGGAGTCATGGTCATAGAGAGCAGTAGTGGAGATAAGTGCTTTGAACCTACCCCTAAGCTTTCAAGCTCAAGGTAGGAACAAAGGTCCCACTGCTGCCATGACCATGGCCTGCTGTGACTGTGCTGTGTAGAGTTTGTTGCAGATTAAGGCAAAGCTAAAATGTAGGGACAGGCTTATTCAGAGAAAAAAAAATTAATATTTTTTTTTCTAGAGTGCTGTTTTTCTAGAGAGAAGACGTAATACGGATTGTCTCAGCTAGAAGATGCAAATCCCATTCTCAGGCCTGACAACATTTATATACTCCATTGTACTGTTAACCCACTTCACAAACTTTTTCAGTTATTAATTTGCAGTACACTGCTGTAGCCTGTACCTTTTCCTACCTCCCCATATGTCAAGATCTGATTTTTGAGAGATGCTTCTGGCCAAATTAAGGTGCAAATGAGACCATATGCCAAAATCAATAATACGGAATTTATTTAACAATAAAATGTGGGGTAGAGAAATAGAAAGAAATAGAAAAGAGAGGAGAGAGAGAAAGAGGTCAAGCAGAAGATAGTCATCACCCATGGATCCAGCAGTGTCCCATTCTTCACACTGGGCTTCTTGGTGGTGCGTGTCCCAAAGTTGTTCCAAACTTTTCACTATTTGTACATTTTAGCAAACAAAGGAATTATTGGTCATTGGCTACTCAGTTCTCTAATGCTGTTGGTTAAAGGGTTCCTTTGCCTCTAATGCTAATTAGTCTGCATGATCAGTCTTTCACTTCTTTTGAGTCTGTGGGTTTCTTGGGTCACAAACTCCCACTGCCAGAATTACCTTTTACCTCGCTGGAGCTGATTTCAGCACCATTCCTGAGCTGGCTTTTCTTGTGGTCCATAAATTCTCCATGATGCATTATCAGTGATACATTATTCTCCCCCAGTTTTGTTAATCTCCCCCTGGGTCTGAGGTAACATCCAGACAATAATATCACCTTTATCTTTTCCAAGTTCCTGCTCTGGGGGCTTATGTTACAGCCCAAATTCCAAGTATCCACAGTGGCATACTTGAGAAGGGGCTTTGGTGGTCCGTGGTGGTCACAGATGCCATCTGTCCCATAACTTGTAGTGATCTTTGTTTGACCTGTGATATATGTACGAGCAGTTGCTTCTTTACGCACTTTGCCACAGTGGGACTTTTTGTCTGGATGCATTACCCAGGATAAGTTAACCAGACCTGTCCTCCGCCAGGTCTGGAGTTAAAACCATCATCGCTCCATTCTGTGCTTATCTCACGGCAAAGTCCTTCTGTGGCCCCAACAGTGTCTGAGACAGACAACTGTGGTCTTTAAGTCCTTACACCATGTAGGCACTACTTTCATCTGCAGTCCATCAACCAGGTGTGTGTCTGGCAGGAACACTGGGCATGAAGCAGGAAAGACATTTCCACAGGATCTTATGCTCAGAGACACTATGTTAAAAGACACTTAAATACAGACTTATGCTTTATACTTCTTCCCATCATATTGTTCTACCAGACTCCACCGCATGTTCCCTCCAAGTAGTCCTTCAGAATACGGGTCATGGTACCTCCACTAAGTTTTGAAACTCCTTTATGCTGTGCATCCTCTCATACAAAACACTATGAAGTCTTATCAATGTGTCATTGAACACTTGCCCCACTACTCTGCCAGCAATTTTCAGAGCATGAAGACACAGCCTGGTGATCTGCAGAGAAGAGGCACCCTGGAGGAGCACCTACACCTCTTTTTTTTTCATTGCCCAAGGTCAGGCTAATCTCCTGCCACCACCATTGAGAGGTGAATGGTTATCCCAGTTTCTTCAATTCACTGTCACACTCCACCACACTGCTCCAATTATTTCTCACACCCATCAGTTCAGTGACAAGTCAGCAAGCACAAGTATCTCCATCCTGCAGATAATCACTGCTGGCTTCTACCAGCTCCATGTTGAGACTCCACCAAAGTTATCCAGTATCATGCCTGACCTGCCTGTCCTGGGTCTCATGAATTTGGTCTTGTGCAACTTGGTAAATGGGCCAGAACAACCATTTTCATTCTGCATTAATAAAGTTAGTGATCATCTAGGACTAGGCTTTCAAGGTTATGTTCATATTTGTCTGTTCAACATAATACTCATTTTATTGATTGTAGAGACTTTTTGCCATCATAATAATTCTCATAATGATTTCTCATATTAAATAATTACTTTCTAAGAAGCAAATTGCCCACTTTTAATTTTTTTAATGTTCACTGACACCAATTTTTAGTATATATAACTTATGATCTGGTATTCGGAGTTCTTTCATGTAGTCTCAAGTTAAAAGCCCTGAGCAGAACTACTTAATCAAAGCACTTTGCACTGAGGGTGGAGATGAGGTCATTCAAGTAGCATAAACTAATCCAAGAACTCAGAAGTGAGAGGAGGATGCTTCTGATGTCCTTTCACTTTGTTAAGATAATTTATCTAAAACAAATGCTCCTTTAATTTACTTTTATAATGGCAATCACAGAAAATGACTGGCCAGCTCTCAGAGGTTTATCTGCAGTAATTAAAAATTTTCTACTCCAGAATTTCTCTTTTAATTGATGAAGCTAGAAATGCAATTCACTTTTCTGGAAATGCACTTCCAGAAGGTCAAAAAGTAAACTTGTGCTGTTTCCTTCACCTTCTATTAAAGATGTATCAAACTACCCATGAACATTCATACTGTATATCATTGAACATGAATGGGCTCAATGACCTGTGCAGAACAAGGTTATTGAGCAACCTATTAGACATGCTGACAAAAACACAATATTTGGGTCATATTATACAACATAAAAACAATTACTTCAAAGTTACACTCAAAGATACAGCTTACTTAAAACTGCAGACAACTTTTATTCTTCACAAGTCATTTTTCTAATAGAGAAGGATAAATGCTTTTTTGTTGGGTTATCATTACAGGAATGAAGCCTGTCTTACAATACTGTACAGCCACAAGCTGTATTTAGAATCTAAAAATAAGAGTGTATACAACAATTATTGTTGTATCTTATTTTATTTAATTTTGTCCTTTTTTCACTCAAGGACAACATTATGAGTATTTAAACCTTCCTGTACAGCATTTTGCAGATTAAATAGCAATCTGATATTAGGATTTATGACAGAAACTTCTCCTTGGAAAAAAATGACCAAAAAACCCCCAATAAATGTTCTTTATTATAATCAGGTTCAGATAAGTTTTGGGGTATGAAGGGTCTTCCTTATATAAGAATTTTTTTACTTAAGAAACTCTTTCATGCCAGTATATCTCAACCAATCTGATTGGTGAGCGACAGACTTGAATGAATGAAAGCAACACAGGAAATCTCATTAAATGTTGCCAGCAGCTTCAAATCATTATGAATTTTCCAAAATAGCATCCAATAATTATATTAGTTTTCCAATAATGTAGTAAAATGTCTCTCATTACAAGTAATTGAGAAAGTACAACAGATTACCCAATCTTACTGTTTTATGAAAAGAACATGATATTTGGTCAGCTCTGCTAACAGTTGAATATATTGACATCCATGAACATTCACAAATACCTTTCTGTTGGTCAGAATTCTCTTACTGGATAATTTTTCCCATGTAAATTTCCAAAACTGACCTATAAAAGGTTACATGAGTCTTTATATCCCTAGTAATTCTTTGATTACAAACATAAATATTTCTGGTCACCAAGTCAAAATACATTTTTAATTTCCTGTAAGTGTCAAACTCAGAAACTTTACTCATACTCCAGAGACTTAAACTGTCTCTGACCCTCAGGGCCGCAGTTCTGGGGACAACCCCATTAGTTTTACACAAATCTCTCTCAGACAAAACCTGCAGGCAACAGGATGAGGCATAATCAGAGCTGCAGAGTTTGCCACTGGCAATGAGCAGAACGCTGGAGGAAATTGAGACAAAACTTGCTAGGCTGGCTTTGCCCCAACAAAACAATACAAAAAATCTACATTACTATTGTTATTAGTTGAGGCCAAGGGAGGTGAATGTTCCACTCTGCTCTGCACTGGTGCAGCCTCACCTTGAATATTGTGTGAAGTTTTGGGCACCACAATATAAGGAAGATATTAAGCTCTTAGAGAGAGTCCAAAGGAGGACAACGAAGATGGTGAAGGGTCTTGAGGGGAAGCCGGATGAGGAGAGGCTGAGGTCACTTGGTGTGTTCAGCCTGGAAAAGAGGAGACTGAGGGAAGACCTCATCGCAGTTACAACTTTCTCATGGGGGAAGAGGAGGGGCAGGCACGATCTCTTCTCTGTGGTGACCAGTGACAGGACCCAAAGCCAGGGAGGTTTAGGTTGGATATTAGAAAAGGTTCTTCCCCCAGAGGGTGTTTGGGCACCAGAACAGGCTCCCGAGGGAAGTGGTCACAGCACCAAGCCTCCCAGTTTGAGAAGCATTTGAACAATACTCTCAAGCACATGGTGTGACTCTTGGGGATGGTCCTGTGCAGAACCAGGAGTTGGACTCAGTGATCCCTTCCAATTTGACATACTATGTGATTCTGTGATTCTTTGGTTTTATTATTATTACTATGTTATCCAGCAAGGTAGACCTACAACTAGTAGAGCCCTGCATAGCTAAGTGCATAAAGCACTGGGGTGGTAAGACAGAGCTCACAGAACCTACTGTGCTGCTGGTGGCAAAGTTGCCCTTTAAGCCTAGGCAATGGGCATCTCTCAGCATCAGCACTGTGAAATCACATCAAAAATATGAAGCCTATTTGTAGGCATAAAATTAATGGTCATTCAATTCTGAACTCCTGTATAATCACTGGCAGTTTACTTTTTACAAAATTAAAAAAACAAATGAACAAACAGAAAGCTGAGGAGATAAAGGAATACAAGGTTTTAACACACCCACAGTATGTCTTCACCCAGAGGTTCCAAACTCATAATTGTTTACAACAGGACACAGGGGGGAAATGCAACCCCAGGTGAGATTCAATTACTAATAGTAGCATTTGCAGTCACGAGCTTGACACCAAAGGCCTGCAACCAGAGAGAGCATGCAATTACTGCTCCAGCTCTGTTTTGACGCCACCTCCTGCACATAACCCTTGTGTTTCAGAGAATTCAGGGCTGGAGGCCATGAGGAGCATATGCTTCCTATTGCTTCATGTGTTTGTGTCTATGGGCTAGAGAGCAGTGGGGTCACTGCACTGAGCTATTTGCGGCTGAAGTCCTACCCTTCCTGTCCAGGGCAGCAGAAGGCAGCCATGGTTCAGTGTTGCAGAAAGAGCTATTCTGCCCCTGGCCAATGGAGAAAGTAGAGCTGGTGGATAAAAAATTAGTAGGATGATGCAGGAACTTGTCTGTGAAGCTAAGTCTAAATACATTTCAGTATTTCAAACGCTTGGCAAAAAAAGTTGTTGAAACTTTGCCTTCACATATGAAACAGGTTCCTATCTAATAAGCACACGGGCTACAATAATAGGATGTCTATAGTAATATCAATAATTATAATAATAATATTGATAAAGAAGACTGTTCTGTAATAAATATTATTATGATTAATTTTCCAATGGCTATTTCACACCACTATCTTTATATATTATGAACTATGCATATATGTCACCTTTTAAAAAAAAAAATTACAACTTTTGAAATACTTATGGCTTAAATCAACAACAGACACAAAATATGCATGGAAAAAGATAGCACTGGGGATACTTGTGACACATTTGAGAAGCGCTGCATGGAAAGTTGTACAATTATTAAAAGAGAGGCAAGACATGAAGATACCCACAAAAGTGATCACACTGTCTGAGAAAGTATTTTTCAGAAGATCTAAAAGGATTCATTCTCTATCTAAATGAAGCTTTCCTTTCTCCTACACAGCATTCATTTCTGCACTGATAGCAACTTTCCTGATTAGTAAATAGGCTACCCAAAGCAACAAATTTATTTACAAAGATGAGCAACAGGGAAGGATAAGAGCACTGCGATGGGGCAGTAAGTCATAGTTGTGTCATGTCTCCCAGTTCAGGAATCACTAGCTGACAGCCTGGCTGCTTCTGTACAAGCACTACTTGGTTAATATCAAGTACTAATTTATAGCTCAGCAATAATCTATCCTCTCAGAAACTTAACCTGGAAGTGGCTTTTCACTGACTGGCAGGATAGATTATTGAAAGCTCTTCTTTTCTGTCTGCATTCAATGTAAATGTCTTTCAAATTCTCGGGAGCAAGTGGTAATTATTTAAAGGTCAGGTTTGGAGAAAATTAATGAATAGAGTTAAAAGACCTGAAAACAATCTAAACCAAACCTGAATAGAAAAGATGGACTGTTAGAATCAAGATGGGAACACAGTTAAGATCCCCTCCTAACTATAAAAAGTTACCAGGTCCCTCAGTGGCCATTTTAAATAATTCAAGACATTTTTAGCCCTTCAAATCACTAAAACCAGCATTCAGAGTGATGAGGGGGGGTGTGTGTGTGTGTGTTCATGTGTATATGTTTCTGAGGAAGGAATAAAGCTTGAAAAAAAAAATTGAAATTAAATTATTTTGCTTCCATATAATTTGGCATTTTTTCTAACTGGGACAGACTGTGTGCCAGGGCTAGAATAGAACCTGCAACTCATAAAAATTCAGCTAATTCAAAAGAAAATCTAAATTCTCTTTATTATGAAAACAATAGTGATTTAAATGTCGGCAAACAGAATAATTTATCAACAGTTGCACAGCCTCATGGAATGAAACATAATTCAATGTTATTCTCAATAAAACCCATATCCCTTTCTTTAATGCAAAGATGGAAATGAAATGAATACTGTACCGACTGATAAAGGGGACCTATTGCTTTCCAATAAGGTAAATGGCACATGCCTGATCCCAGAATAATTTGGCATAAAACTGGTTTTCCTGGTAACATGAAAAGGACACTGCGTGTGGATTCTCTTCCCATTGATTCATTCTCTCTTTTCAGGCTCTGGTGCTGCTGAAACAGATTGTCTCCTCTTGTGCAAACCCAAGTGGCAACTGATTCACCCACTGGCAGTTGTTCAAGCCTATCTGGACAAGCAGGCCTCCGTGAACTGGGGACTTCAGGGGTTTTCTGCAGTTTATCAGCACTTTTCATGCTGTTGGAATGATCGTGGCTGTGCCGTTCACAGTAATCCCTCACCCCTTATTGCCACCACTGTCTGCAAATACATCTCTCCTCACTTCTAGGTGTGTTATCTTGTAAGACTTTGGCCTAGGAATGCTGTGTGAATGATCAGTTAAGCTGAGAGTACTCAGACAATTTGGATGATGTGTAAAATCAATGCCATCTAAGAACTAATATAATTTTTTTAAATGCCATTATGTTAACTAGCTGCTTACTTAACCCTAGCAAAGGGTTGGAGCCTGCAAACGGTAAAGCACTTCAAGCATCACCTAAATATATTTTCTCTGGGTGCTAGCCATGTCCTCAGGTGCCAGGTGCCGCTTTGAGGATTCAATTATCAAACAAATGCATGTTAAATTCATGTAAGTAAGATAAGCCACATGCTTAAACACCCACACTGTATGGGGTGACAGTCTGTAGAATAAAAGAGCAATATGTTGCACATAGGAGGGGAGAAATTTAATCTGTCTGTACCTACAATCAGGCCCAGGAGCTGGATAAAAAAGATGCCAAGTGAAACAAATTGTTTTAACAGCGTGCCTCAAAATATCTATGAGTGAATGTCTTACAACTTATTCCCCGAGGGAAGAAAAGGAACCAATCCACATCTATATATAACCATCAGCACATGGTACAGTGTTTGTATCATGAATTAGATGTTATCCAATGAAGACTCCTAAGAAAAACAAATTAAGAACAAAACCAGGAACTCTAGAGAGTCCTGGAAAAAAACTGAGGATGAAAGCACAGCACATTCCAGGCATTTATTAAAGCATTTATCTCTTTGATACATAAGCATCAGTTCTTCAAAGCTAGTCTGAAACACTGCAACAACCAAGATATAAGCAAGCTTAAACAGTACCAGACAAACCTATTTAAAATTACAAAGGCTGGATGAAAAAAATCCCCATGGGTCAGTGCAATGTCAGAAGAAGAGGATAAGATTTGATACGACTACCCTGAAAGATGCCCATGCTCAACACACATCAAAAAATAACTTCACAATTCAGCAGTTTGTATACAAAATGACCAGAGCTCATGGATGAAACTTACTTGAAAAAGATTTCTACATCTGTTCCAGAAATTGCACATCAACCATCTTTTTGATCACTTTAGTAGTGAAAGAGCTGAAAGAAAAGAGGTAAAGTCTAGCCTTTAAAGTAGGAAATGCTCACTTATTAAACAAAAGATAAGCAGTACACACAAAAACTCTACTTGAAAATAACCCTTAAACTCATTAATATTGTGTGTCATTTAAAGATCAGTGAAACACGCAAAAAGGTGATGGCAATGTTCTAGTGATAAGAGGAATTAAGTAGTAAATTTTTATTTGAACAATGAACAGAAAATAATTTTTTGACCTACCAGTACAGTTCTTATAATCATTCAAACATGATATACTGTTATTTAATGTGGTATTATTTCAGATACAAAGCTCATCAGATTTCTCCTACTATCAATCATTAAGGGCAGATCTAGTAGTCTTTCCAACCTTTGAGAAGATATAGGAAAAAAGCTACAAACATTTGTCTTTATACGTAAGATACATGTGATAATGTAGAGAACATTTGGGGGATGAATCTGAGATCTGATACAGTAACATTTTGTATTATCTACTAAATCTAACAAAATGTAGACCTAAGGGTTACCTAAGGATGAATGGCCAATATGACTGGGTGGTGTAGTGTAGTGGCCTTGTCAACAGGATTTTTCAGCAAGTGCAACTACACACCACCTGTATGCATTTCTGTATTGAAAAGAGAGTCCTTAGAAGATGGATAGATTATGAAAGCGAGTTCTCTAAGTCCTTTCATTTTATATACTGATTTATCAGACCCTTTGGTATGGAATCAAATACTTCTTTTTGCTGTAACAGGAATCTGTTCCTCACTGTCCTCTTTATAAAAAATTATATTCTTAAAGTCTTCTTTTACTTACCATAGTAGTCACTAAAACTCTGAATTAAACCAGTCTCATCTTGTACTGACTCCAGCTATGTTGACTTAAAGAGTGCCTTAAGTCTGAAATCAGGACAGACTGCTATCCTTCATCCGCACATGCATTTTTTTAACATGTCTGGTTTCTTCTAATTTTACATAAGCTCCTGATATACTTACCACGTGAAACAAAAAAGAAAACATTCTGAGATTTTTATACCACCCAGTATGAAAGAACTTGGGCCATAAGGCACATTCACCATCCAAATATGATGTAATTTAATACAAGAGCCCCATTATGCAAATAATTTTTATTATGTGCTAAATACATGATCTTATGTAAAAGCCCTCAGAAATTACCCATTAATCATCATCGCATCTTAAATTTATTCATGTGGGAAAATTGCTTGGTTTTGTTCTATGTTATTCATATAAAAATAGATTGCCCTGGCATGAATTTAAAATACAAGCATACATTTTCATCATTTAATAATCAAAACCTGACTGCTACGTACTTTGTATATGTCACTAACGTGGCTCTTCATGCTATGCCACTAAACAAAAATCCAAGTGGTGAGTAAGAAAGCATCAATAGACTGACATTTCTATTGTAGTTCCAGGTGTAATTACATTCTTGTATTTGTGTAAATATTTACAGGATAACAGGCATTATGAGAATGTGAACTTTAGTTTACCAGTTTTTAATGGAAAATGTCTTTTATTTGAGTGTTTGTTTCAAGCCAAGTTCTCTATGAGAAACTTAGACCTCATTAATGATAAGCTTCAGGGAAGTGGTACAGCAATTAGCAAGTACAAGAGCTAGTTCAATGGGGAATTCAGAAATAAGAGCTTTCCTGCTGGGATAAATAGAGGCAGTATTGAACTCAAAATGTTTTGTTATAATACTTGATGCTATTAAAATCAGTTTCTGCTGAATTCTCTCACATGGGAATAAAAATTCTTTTGCGTGTAGTGACTAGCACAATTAAGAAATGTCTAATGTCAAAATAGAAGCCTCAAATAATTTTCTATATGAAAACTTAAAAAAAATGACAATCACATTAAGAAACAGACACTGTTTCCCCAACATCCCAAGCAAGCAAAGTTCTCACATTTTGCCTCTTGTATTGTGAAGTTAAATTCTAAATAAACTGGACATTTGCAATATGCAACAAACAACTTGATGTTCATTTCTCATTACAGTGGTCCTATTATTCTATAGACTGTCTATGGACAGGCATAATAAAAATATGCAAATTTGCCATAAAGCCAGTGTGTTCTGACCTTACTTATACAAGCTTCTTTGCTTACTGTGCATAATTAGCGCACACAAATAAATTGTTGTCAGGTTTCTTATTCACTTGATTTTCTATAAATATAAGTTGAAGAGGTCAAATTAGGTTTTAGACAACAAAAGAAATGAAAGCACCAGTCTTTAAATATAGAAGAACCATTCTGCAGCCATTCAATAGTTGTACACTACCTTGAAAAGGCTGATTTTGGCAATACAAATGTGCAATACAAATATCCTCTAAAGGACATATAAACCATTTCCTTCAATTAGTAAAGTTAAGTTGATAAACAGCAATATTTGAAATTTCTTTTTATTCCAAATGAAAATAATTGTAATTTGATTAGAGTTGTATCACAGTACTTCATTTTACAACATAAATGCAATTTGACCACATTCTAAAATGTTTTTAATGGGAATACTCATTGGAAGGGATGTCACGACTATTAAAAGTCTACATTACCATCTCTACAAGACCAGAACACCAAGATTTTTCCCCAAGCTCCTATGTCCCCACAAAGAAAATTGTGTTAATAAACTAAGAAGTTTTTCAAAGAGGAAATTAAAATTCCAGGTATTATAAATTAAATCACTCTCTAATATAGTTTAACAATAAAACAGTATTTATTGTGTCATAGTCAAATAAACAAGTATCAAGCAAATGGTCACACACACACATATTTGTACGTGCTTCTATGTGTGTGGGCTTCTTTTGAATCAGAGTCCATATGTTTCATTTAAACAATATTACTTATAACTAAACTAGCTGGAGCTGAAAAGTGTTGCCTCCCAAGTGTTAGATAGGTGTACTTCTGAGTGATAATGAAACCAGTATTTCAATTCAGAGAAACTAGCAGGCTCTGTCAGAAACAGACTGACCTGAAGTAGGGCTGAGGGGACTCCAGTAATGCCCTACGCAGTCCCACCCGTGTTAGTTTGCTTAATGCCACCGTGCAGCAAAAACATTATGCTGTTGACAGTATAGCAGACTCTCATGTGGTCTCACTCATGGTTAGTGCAGCAGGGTTGGTTATGCTTGTTAGGGTAGGGAAGATTACCCGTGAACATGATATTTACCTACTTAGGTGCACGGGAGAGAGAGGAGAGGGCAGGATGCCGGGATTTCCTAATAATGCTGTTGGGCTGTATGTTGGGATAGTCCAGTGGTTTGCTGGGTGAAGCCTGCAAGAAGACATAACAACCCACACCCTTCTGTCATGGTGATGTACTCACAATGACACAGGAAATCAGCTTCTTACACAGCACATGGGTATAGAACAATTTAGAAAGGCAAAACGAGACAGGTTGTACAATAATTTGTCATATGAATGGTCCTCCTGCTTGCCATATTAGCATAGGTTAACTCAAATTAGTTCTTGGCAGCTTTGATCATTCTCCTCTTTTTTATCACAGCACCCTTCTTCACATCAGAATGTCCATTGTACTTTACATCACCCATAGATCTCTTTTTCCCCAAATTCACTGCTTCCATTACCTGTGCCCACATAACTTACCTTACTTTGGCAGAAGGAAAAGAATATACAGCCTCCTCCTCATGAGGTAATCAATAGTGCTTCAAAGATAAGCCAGCCAGCAAAGGCTTGTAAATAAGTGTCACTTTTGTCTTCAACAGACCTCTATATGTGACATATGCAATGCTTTTAGTCTGAATTGACCTGACCCAAGGGAAAGATGTCAAAAAGCCTTTGATGAATTGCAGCTCCTGAAGTTACTGCTTCACTGGAGAATCATCACCTTATGCCATGCTGTTTTGCTTTCATAAACACCACCTTAGGCTTTATTCAAATGTTATATACATCATGGGTGAACCCTTTAATAAATGATCATCAAAAAGTGAACTCATCTTTGTTTAAAAGGACACTATACAGTGTACCCTAAAGCAGTAACACTGTAGATTATTCTTTAGGATGACTGTATTCCTAACAGAGCATTTAGATGTTATAGAATGTATAGATGTAATGAAACACTGCCCAGGAATTCTACAGAGCCACAGATCAGTGACAGCTACTAGAACTACTGTAGCCAGTAGTTACAACAAGGCTTATGCACAGTTGTTCTGTCAGCAGAGTAAGACAGGCAGAGCCTCACAGAGCAAAAGTTTACATCCATCCTTTGAAGAGTTTGCAAGGGAAATGCTATAGTCAGTGCTATTCTAACAGACTAAACACTGATTAAAAACATTATCTTCTACTAGAACACTTTTTTTTTTAGTTGGAATAATCAGTTTTTATCTACAGTGAGACATAGAATAAACAAAATAATTACCTTGATGGAAGTAAAACAAAAGAATACAAGAAAAGAATGACCTTTAACAATGTTCTCTTATATACTGGTCATAAACTCAAAAATATTAATCCCTTCCAAGTTTTATCTTGGAGACTGCCATGTACATACCATCTTGCAAGTTTAAGCTTGTGTGGTTTGTGACAAAGTCCAGTCACTTTCCAAAAATACAGAACTGATAGTCGGTAGAGCAGGACTCCACTGCACAAAGAAATGGGAAAAAGTTCTTGAAACTCTTTGTCACTGCCAGAGCTTAGTGACATTAAACTGTGTCAGCTTGAACTCTACAAGAACCACCTGAGCCTATACATGTTTGAGTTGCTAAAAACTTAAGAGGGAAAAATAGTTAAAAAAAAAATCTGAAACAAACACCTCAGATCTATTTCTATTATCACATATTTCTGAAGGGATAAATGATAAATTAATAAACCCAAATTGCTGGGTTTCTAAAATGCGCTATTTGATTTTAGAGGCAGAACAGTTTAACTATGAATCTTATTTTAGAAGGCAGTATCAGTCTGAGCCTCAGGATTTCACCTGTACCCCAAGAGCCCATGGCAATGCCTAGATTCTGCTCAAAGTTGGGTAGCCAGATGCAGCGTAAAGCTCAGGGTCATGCGCTGGAAAGTGGCATCTCCTCACGTTCCCAGAGGGAAAACAGATACACTTGGACTTTTCTATAAGAAAAGTGCTTTATTACCACATACAAACTGCTAAGTATATAAACATGAAATACTTATCACTGAATCACAGAATAATTCAGATGGGAAAGCAGCTCAGGACATCTGTAGTTGAGCCTCCTGCTCAAAGCAGGGTCAGTCTGAGATCAGGCCAGGTTGCTCAGGCCATTATCTAGTAAGGATGGAAACTGCACAAACTATAAATCTATTCAATTGAAAGAAACAATAAATTTTTTAAAATATGTCTCTATATAAATAATACTATATGAAATTGATATCTAGAGTTAGAAAAGCAGCTGATAATTTTCAAAGAAGGTTTGGATATGAGGTATTAGGGGATATACACATTAGACAGGGCAACAATATAAAATTAGAATTCACTGTAAAAGAGTGAGGTATATTTGCTCACACCATAGATGGAACAGTGCTCTTAAAAGAAAGGGAAAGACAATTTCTAAGTGAAACATAAATCACAAATGTTATAATAACTTGACTTCTAATGGCACTATGCCCCTGATAAGAAACTAACTGTAACTTAAAAAATCAAGATCTTTGAAATGTAGTGGTACAAGTTCAAAGGCAGTGATAGTAAAACTGCTGCTTAATTGCTGCAACTCTCTAACTCTTCACTGCCATCTTGGGCAAACATAGCAAACTGACTGTTCCATTTTCAGGTGCTGTGATCATGACGTGCAGTGGTATTTCTACTGGTGTGCTTGAATGTTTGTTCCTCCTGATTTGCTCCTGTGAGATTTCAAAAATAGCAAAGCTGCAGTGGTGTCAAAGATCCATAATTCTCTCACTGCATACGCTTTATAAATGGTATGTACTTTAATATTTGAAAGACACCACTCTTCTGTCCACTGAACTGAATGTCTACGTGTTAATGGTATATCTGATTTTCGTATCAGTACTAGAGGCAGAACCTTGATGCATATCAACTATTATTCTTCTATTTTTATCATTTGTGGTAAAAGTAGAAGTCTACTTGTCTAAACTAGGTTTGAAAATAAGTGCATTTTTTCCGTTTCTATAACATCATGTCCAAGATACATTTGTTTTCCTTTGCAGTCTCAGATGATTCTAAAGGTAAACTATTCACACTCTATAGATCTGTTTGTTCAACATAAAATAAATGATGGGGAGATAGCAGTTGTATTTTTTTTTCCCCTTCCACAATTTATCTGTGTTTGAGGATTCTTAGGCATCAAAATTTAAAATAACATGTCAAATATTAACATGGTTAATAGTGAGCCTTGATATTAAAATTTGATATGTCACTTGATCTCATGCTAACAGTCAATACACTAAAAATAAAATACTAAGATTAAAAAATACATGTCTTGATCATTTCTCTAACTTAAATGGTCACTTTTGTAACTGGTTTATTAGAATCCTTCATTCCATTCAAGGGTTCATGCAATTCTCAGGTTTGTGCAATTTCCTTTGCACAAACCTTTTAGGCCTAATTATGAACAATTTTAAGGCTTTGTAGGGTACGTCCACCAAACAAAGAAAACTAATCAGGAAAAATCCTACAGGCTATAGCCAAATCCTCCCTAGGTACTCAATGTTAACTCAGACTAGAAAAAAGACCAATTTGTTATCTTTCATTTTTACTATTCCTAAGAATTTGGGCTCCAGGTACATGATGAGATATTACTATAATTACTAACTCCCCCAAGTAATGGCAAATGGCTATGATAAAAAGATCTCACTTACTGTGAGTAAAACTGCAATGGGAATAGGCCGTGAATCTGTATGCAAGTCAGCAATTAGACACTTCACTTGTGTGTAATAAATATTTACTTCTAAAATAATCTAAAAGCTTCTACCCAAGATTAAGTGCTAAAACAAGAATATAAGGCAATTGATAACTTGGAAAAATTATCTAGTAATTATCCATCCAACAAAACAGTGATTTTTGTTCTCATAAGGTTTATACCTTCAGCTTTCTCTTAGGCCCTAAAAAAAATGGATTTTGCCCTACTGCAGAACTCTGCTGATCTCCCAAGGTTGACACTCACTGGACAGTAGGAAGGTAGGAAATTAATTCAGCCTTGGCGTCCTCTCAGAAAACACTTGAACTGTTCTCTTTTGTAGTAAGTGAACCTAAATCAAGTGAGCCTGCATGATTTCAGCAGTGCCAGTATGCCCAGGCAAGAGGAAGTCTTTGCAAAAAAGGTCTGTCTCAGGCTATAGGGAAGAGGCAGGGTGGTTGTTCATAAATTTGTATTTAAACTGATACCAGAGACCAACAAGTAGACCAAGAGCTTTGTGCACTTTTCTTCTTTAGTGAGACATTATATTCACTTGACACTCCAAAACCAGTTTTGGGGTCTAATGATATACAAAATTCCATCCCTGAAGAAAAGAGGAAAAGATAACAGGCCTGACTCTGAAAGTCTCTTTATTATGAATAATTTGGTGGGGATAACTTATGAAAAATTGCAAGCAGAAAAAATTGTGTAACTGCTTGGACCCAAGGAGTATTCACTGAGGCTAGGTCTGCCAGTTTTGCTCCAGCATGGTCTACTAAATAACTTAAGCATTCAGCAATGCAGTCTTCTACTTCTTTCTGAACAAAGACAAAAATATACAGAAGACTATGTAAGGATGTGCGAAAACACATGATCCAAGCTATACCTCTTCTTCTGCCTGGGTTTTCAGACTGTTGTCATCTGTAATGAAAACAAAGCTTTGGGGAATGGAAGTCTTTTCCCTGTCCTGCTGTCCCACTGCTGGCAGCAGCCTCACCCTGCTGGTTCCCATCATGCTGACATCTCTGAAAGGTGACAATTCCCTTGGCAGGTCTAAAAAGGTTTTATCTACAAAGAAGAAAAGGCAGTCTTAGTTTTGTTTCAACTCCAAATCTTAAGGATGGGAATCAACAATGTGACTTCACAGCAAAAGAGAATATTTAAATAGGCAAGCTGCTTAGCAATTAAAGACAATTCCATAACTTGAGCAATGCAGTTTAAAGGGTGAGTTTAGCAATGTCAGGTATTACCTGCATTATGCTTGGATTCAAGAAGGGTCAGGATACTTTTGTGGAACAAATAAGGGGGAAAGGGGGCATTTTCACCTAGTTCCTTGGCTTTACATTTGTAATTAAGAGTGAATATTGCATTCCTCTTCAGGGACAAAACACTTCATAATATTTCAGCTGATTCAATATTTGAAAGAGTTTGATGTCTGAAGATATAAAGACATAAAATTTTGAACTGATTATTAAAATATTTAAGAGAAAAAGGTTATTATCATGGTATATCTTTCATAGCAAAATGTTAGTAAAACAGTCCAGTGTTGAGTCAAAAGTATTCAGATACTGGTGAATGAAAGAGTGATCCTTAAAATAACTATTAGGCATTTCAAAAATTAAAATGAAAACATCCCAAAATCTTTCTTGTGGGTAACATTATTGTTAGAGTCTATCTTTTATAAATCCCATCTCCTAGGCTGCTAATTAGCATTTCTTATTCCATAAGGGTTTAAAGCACTTGCTGAATATTGTCTCATGTAGCCTTTCCAACTTCTGAGGATGAAACCTTCACAAATTACTGATGATTTGAGTTGTCTTTGTATTTTTTTCGTTCCAAGTCACTGGAATTCACTGGTTTTGACTCACAGCCCTAGCTTGCAGACTACCTCTTGCCAAAACTCCTGCAGGTATCACCTCCCACACACACAAATGAAAGCTCTTACACTGATCTGGGGAAAACTTTTCAGATCACAGCAGTAAGTAATTTGCCTATAAGCCACAAGTTACTAGACTTTGCTGCTTCTCCAAGTTTCTTCTTTCCATCATAAGAACAAACTCCCAAACTCCCTCCAACTGTTCAGTTACAGGGCAGAATAAAAACTGGTTTTTCTTAGTATCTCCCTCTGCAAATTTCATTTCATACAAATGGTAAGATATTCACTGTAAAACCTGGTGGCAAGTTTATGCTATAAAGTGATATACTTTATTTTTCATATAGCAACTCACAGAAGTATATACCAAAGCAGTGAGAATGCTAATTATTTTCAGCAGTATTTCCTTCTTTGTGTGACTTCCAAAAGCTGGTGCCTTGCTAGAATGCAACAGTCTGCACTGCTTTACCTGAAAGAATATAAGCAGCCAGCTTGTTCTGACATGCTTCCCTTCTACCATAAGATGGCAGACATAGTACATAAACTTCCAATAATATACTTAAAATTACAGTTATTAGGTCAATACATATATGATGTCCATTTTTGTCCTTACTGGTATGAACCAGAAAAAGCTGGTCTCACTGTACCATTATCTCCTACTGCATTCACTGTATGCTACTGGTCCATTGCTGTAGCTCTTTCAAAACAACATGACTTGGCAAGAAAAAAAAAATAAAAATTTGATTAGGCATAAAATGACTGTATTTTTGGTTAAAGTGCATAACAATAGCACAATATAGGTATGGTATAGCTTTTGCTTTTATACAGCTGTTTAGTATGCTGTAGGTATAAATGAGACTTAAACCAAGCATCAAAACTGAACCTTTCAGACATTAATGTGATGATAGTTGTGTTATTATGAGCCTAATGATATCTAGTGCACGCAAGAATACATAGGTGTCATGCTGGGAAACCAATGATCTGGCTCTTATTCTGACTGCAGGCAAAGAATATCTCATCAAAGCTACAAATTTCATGACTCTGTTCCCAAATTTAAAACCCTTAAGGAAATGGCTTTCATGGTTCAACAGTTTTAAAGGGTTGCTCTTACTTGGCTTTGTAACAAGGAAATTAATAGTTCTTCCAAACAAATCAGAATTATGCCATAGCTCCATGCATTTTCATGCTGTTGCCTTCAGTATTTCACTTCCTCCCCCAGATAACATTGTTGCAAAATCACACTGAATTCACGGTGGGGAAACATTTATTACCAGCTATGATTTCACTCCATAGCCTTAGATAGGTGATAGAATTTATTCACTCGTTGTAAAAATTGTTTTCTTTAGGTCATGTGAAATAGAGTCAGTTTCTAATCAATCTTCACTTTTCAGAGTAAAACCAGAGTAAAACCTATCCAGCCTAATGTCAGGGAGAGTTAGTTTCTGTAGTGTGATGCAGAGCAACCACCCAAGAGGTAGGTGGCTTACAGGACTGCAATAACAGAGAAGCACTGAAGTGAGATACTTCTCTGTCAGTGTGGTTCTCTCCCTTTAAAAATTCCTACTGTGCAAGTATTGAAGTTCCTGAGAACTAATAATTGTTTTAAATAGCTTTCTTAATTTAAAGGTATACAAATGCTATCTAATGAGTAGAAAATGATTATTGTGTTAGGATTAGCCATTGCATGTGACACTTAGTGAATAAAATGCACTACGTCTAGTGTTGTTCAGGAGAAAAACTATAAATGAGCACCAAATGTCCAGTGTGGCAATACACTTCAATATATCATTAAGAAAAAACAAAAATACTGCGGATTCTCATTCAGCCATAAGAAGTTCCATATATGCTGAGATTAAAATACCACGATATATCTGCTTTTGTTCAGAATCCTTATGAATGTACCACATTTTAGACCCAACAGTTTCAATGCCTGTGGAACTACAAACAGGAAATTACAGCACCCATGTCAAAAGTAGCTTTGCTTTTTAGCTCATGTCAATCATTTAGTCCTATCTCTAATGTAGCAATGTAGCATTCAGAACAAGAATCCTTGCATGACAACAACAATTAGGTAATATACCAAGGAAAATCATCTAACAGCAAAGTATTTCCCGTAAGTCTACAATACAACATAATCCACACTCATAAATCAGAAACATTACTCTGTGAGTGATCGACAAGAACTTTCACACCTCAAATTGTTGATCCCTATATGAGGCAGTCAAAAGGTCAGACATTATTTTCTAAGAAGAAAAATTATAGTAATAGAGAAATTTGCTCTTCTCTGAGGATGAAGTGGTTGTCTGTAATATAAAACAGTGTTCGGAGTCCAAAAAATTCTCTACAGCCCACTGTACCACAGGAGGGAAAAGAGCAAACATGGAGGACTGACAAAACCCAACAGTAATTCACCATTAACTGCACAAAAAGCAGGGAATTTTCTCTAATATGAACAAAATGATAGCTTCTGCTCAAGCAGCAAAAACATAATTATCTCCTAAGCCACCCTAAAATAGCTATCACTGGTGCAATCCAGAAAACTGCAATTCCCAACTGGGGAGCACCACCACTGTCACGCATGAGAGGGATGCAGTGGGAAGTAAGTAGTACTCCATCTAGATTTTCAGATCAGCATGTGACTCATTATTAAATAACATCATAGAGGGAAAGAGAATCAAGTAAAAAGGACATTATAACTGGCTGCTTGCACACATGTACATAGAGGTGTCTGTGTGTGTTTGCATACAGAGAATATACTGCTCCATAACAGTTTCTGTAATCAGCTGAATTAAAGCTGTCTCAGGTTTTGTTCATCCCATCTCTAAGTTAGCTTTTAGTTTATTCAGATAAGCATTGAACTTCATTCTGCAGGAGCTGTTTGCAGTATCCAAGCTGGTTTATATTTGACTGCAGCATGGACACACCTTTAACAAAAGTCACAATATTCTGCATCAGGTTTTCATTTTAGCTCTGATGAGCAGTAACACTCGGAAGTATCATGTCACAGTCATGCAGGAGAGTTGCAGCCCTCTACTTTACACAGTGCATTTATAAAAAAAAACACCTCTGGACACTGATGAAAAAATATGTGACCAAACCATAATTCATACTGGTAGTCTGAAAACTTAAGAATGCACAATAAATCAATTCAGCTGCAAACTTTAGCTGGATCAGAATCGAAATAAAGGAAACAAAGTCACCTATTTTATATAGTCTTCATCTGATTAATTTGATCTTTATCGGATAAACACCACTCTATTAAGTAAAAATGTCTCCGAACAAGTCATTAAAATAGGTCTCCTACATTTTTCTGGAAGGGATGAAGTTAGGACTGCATTTTGATTCAGTCACATTGGTTTCACTTCATCTCCACCCCAGATGATTATGATAACAATACTGGTTATTATTATTTTGCAGTGAAAAATGTCTAAATTCTGGTCCTTGAATTTTGAAGTAAATAACCAAGGGACAGGTTAACAACACTGACTGTAGACTTCTAGTGACATACATTCGATTTCTGAAAAAGAAGTTACCTTAAATTATGATTTACATAATTATACTTTTACACTAAATTTTTGAAGAATTTAGTACAGATACAGAAATACTCCTTTTAAGGTGATCAGCATTATGCAGCAAATGGAAGGTTTTGTATCTTTCATTCAAAGTCTGAACTATTTTTCTCACTCAGGTGTTTGAGAGCCAAGTAATATATTCTCATACAAAACCTGAACACTGAATAAACACCCTTCTCTTCTGACACAACTGTACAAGTCCTGGGCTGTCAAAGAGCACAGACTCACAGCAAAAGGACAAATGTGCTGCCATGGACTGAAATGAAATAGATTGTTTTGCACAAATGAGACCCTATCTGTTAATTTCAGACAGGATAATTTGCATGGCTAAACCCAAACATCACGTGCACTGGAGATGGGAGCAGGCAGACATGGCCATGATCCATCCCAACCAATAAATCCCCTTGCCATTATGCTACCTTGTGTAAGTCCCATGTAAAACTTCGTTCTCTCACCTTTTTTTATAAGTTACTAGCTCTGTCCTTCAAAATTCAGAGGCCTTTCAGCCCGTTCCAATGGAAACCCTGCCCCTTCTTCAGATGTTGTTGAGAACTAAGCTCTGAGAACTGACTGCGGCTCTCTGGGTTAGTCTGAAAAAAATCAAAAGTATTCCCTTTGTTCTCATCTACCCTGTGATCCTTCACACTGTTGCACAGAGAATGGTCCCTAAGGTCCTTCAGGGTAAAACTCAGTTTCTGTCTTTCCAAAATCTGTCTCTTCCACTGCAGTGAAGACATAATCATATTTCCCCTCCTTTCTGACATGGTTACAGTAGCTGATCTGCACCAAACGGACTAATGCTGAAGTTATTTTATATGCTAATTTACATGATAGCTGCATTCGTTAAAATGAGATCTAGTGTTATTAAACTCCTGTAGAGTAATTGTGATTGAAATTTGTCCATGAACTACACACATTTGAACCTCATGAACCAGAAAAGAATTTATAAAAGATATTGCTTAAGCACAGGCATGTTGTTTTTAAAATATCTGAAACTATAATTTACACAGACAAGTTAAAATTGAGGATGAATACTATTTACAATCTAACACTCAACACACAGAAAAACAGTAAAAATATAGAAGAGTGGGAAAAGAGGTGAAGTTTTTCAATTAGATATAATTAATTTCTTCTAGAGCAAGATAAACTGCACTCAAGGGATGCCAATGAGTGCTGTCTCAATCCTAAAACAATCAGTGAGATTTTTTGTTTCTTCGTTGCAATCTTTGGGCTATAAATCTTGCTCTGATTTTCTTGTACTAATCTTCCCATTAACTGACCTGCACAGGCTAAAAAGCAGAGGTAAATTGCAAAACAAAATTAGGACTATAGGAAGAAAAGTTATTTTAGATATTTATTACTCACTTGAAGATCTAATGACACAGCGAGAAATTATTTAATTTTGGAATGGAAAGATTAGCACGAAGGAATTAGACCTGCTTAGATGGCCTAATCAAGATGAAAGCTTGATATTCATTAAAAGACAATGATCACGTAAAGATGGAAAAAGTTTATATAAAGAAACTTATAATGCAACAAGAAACCAACTAAAAATCCCGTGATACAAATGTAAAACTCATTATTTCTGAAAACATACTAGACAGATAAAAAAATCCTTGCCTCCACCTAGTCCTCAGAAACATTTATTTTAATCACTGATCAGAAGAAATTTCAGAACTCATTTAGTAGAACATACTTATCTAACTTTTAAGAATCAAAGCTCTTGCTCAGAAATACCAAAATATGCCTGAGTTATAACTATCCTTTAAGGATAACATTTCTTTGTAGACTAAAATATAAAATTGCCCTGTTTTCTGAGTAAATGCTATTAGTGATGAATAACCCATCAGCTTTCCATAACGTGTTCAAAAAGCTTTCAGAATTTTATTGGTATGGTACTCAGTTCTGATAATTCAGCTTTTAATGCAATCAAAAATATCACCAGGAGCTACTTAATTAATTCCCCAGTGAACCATGAATTTAATTTTCAATGACTTTATTGAGAACTTTTTTTGTTAATTTTACAATGAGAAACTATAATCACTGTTACACAAGTTGCAAATATTTCAAACAAGACAGCAAACTCCTATTTTTTTGATTTTTTCTGTTCCAAATTCAGCTCCTGAGATGGATTTTCTGCTTCAGCTTCATTTTCATCTTCCTGTAAAAGAAAATGAAAACATGAACATTAATCAACTTATTGAAGAAGTACACCTATTCTACTTATGCAGATGTATAGAATTCTGTAGAGACTTTTGCCATCTTTTGCCTGACCAACAAGCATACAAATGAGCAAAAAAAGTCATTAATTCAAGTGATTGATTTTCCTCAAAAGTTGAAATAAAAATGATAAGGAGTTTAAACAAATCTAATCACCTACATTTATAGCAGAAGAATAATTTAATGAGTAAATATTTTACTGACCATTTACTGGATGGTTACATAAAGAAATTACTAAACCACACACAGATGACAAGATTTTCAAACGTCTGCAGCAGACAGTATTATACACCTTTCCTTTGTTCTTGACCAGAGGTTTCCACTAAATTACTTTTGAATGCAAGAACTTTCATCATTGTACTAAAAATTACTTCTGAAAAGCATCTGCCGTTTAAAAATGTTTCATTTTTTTTGAGACCAGATACGTTTACTTCACCATTTGATAAAAGACAATAAATTTAACTTCAGAGACACTTTATGTGCTGCAACATCGTATTTTTGTCCCATCTAGCATATTTTCTTGACAGGTCTGCCAATTTTCCAATTACTTGTACCACCATATGTTATCTGAAGATCAGTCAGGTCTAAAATAGGAAACATGAGCATGTCAGGCAGCTGCAGGCTTACAATATTCTACAGCTTCAGCTCCAAGAGTAGGGCTCATAATTCACTACAGGTTCCCCTGGATCTCACTGGAAAAATGAAGTGACATCATAATGCCCGTTTCCATAGGAATGGATACTGTTTTCTGTCCAGTACAAAATCATGACCTCCAAAGTATAAATTATGGAAGACTGAGAAAACTGTTTTATAAGGCAACTTACAACCTACTGCATCATGAAGAGTCCTTATCACAATTTCAAAGTATGTCCAGTTTCCCTGCCTGCATTTTAATTCAACTTACAGAGAATCTTCCATGTTTCAATAACACAAACAAGAAATGAACTGACATTTGGGAATGAAGAAGCATCCTGGCTGCCATAACACCACTCATCACAAGTCAGCATCTGAGAGAAAGGAAACACCAGGGACATTAGGTAGGACCCAGGAACCCAGGGTGTAGTATCCTGATTTAAAACAGCATCTTCATTCTTGTAGGAAAATAACTTCATCTTTTTGCATCCTACTCCTTTAAAAAGCACTAAAGCATGCTTTGTAGGAATGACTATAACAAAGTTTTAGAGGAAGAAAACATAGTGGAAGATCACATGTGCAGCACTATAATAAAATTTTAGAAGTAGAAAACATATAGGAAGATCATATAGGCAGCACAAAATAGAAGAGCAATGGAAGATCTCATTAAAAAAAAAAAAGTGGTCTTGTAATATGTTACACTGAACTAAAATAAAATGGAAAAGCTAGTTGTTCTCTTAAAGAAGCAGACACTCTAAACCATTCTGCCTCTAAATCCTCCCCCTTCTGGGGACAGGCTAGGCAGTGAGAAATATTTACGTGACTGACCACTAAAGGCTAAAAGCATTTTTTCTTGTCTTTCTGGACTGGCATCCCTTCAATTACCTTTAAAACATATAGTGAGTCCTGTGGCTCTTTTAGTTTAGGAGAGAAACAAGTCTGTGCATGTGTGTGAAACCAAACACCACGGATTCACTGAATTTAGAAGTGTAGAATATATTCAAGAGAGTGTAATGTATAGTACACATACAGAGGTCAAACTTCAAAAGAAAACACAGGCAGGGCAGAATGGGAAACTACAAAGAAGTGAGGTGTAACTAAGCTTAGCCATACTGCTTACAGGTGCCAAAAGAATAAATGGAATAAAAAAAACACCCACAGAAACTTTTGGCTGCTATAGAAAAACAGCAGGTTATTTAACAAAGAACTTCTTAATAAAAGAACAGCAAATCTGCATGTTTCTGAAGGCCCCTACCTACAGAAGTTGTATCCCAACTGACCTCAATGCCAACTAACCCACATCCCTAGAACAAAACCTGATATTATTCCCACATCCTGACTTGTGCTCCCTCATACAGGGAATATAAACCCTATACTATAATTTTTTTTCCCAGAACACTTGACATAATGCTTAGGGCTTCCTCTCCTAACACCCAGAGCATGCAGAAATTTCAAAGACAACAGACCCCTACCTCCACAAGAGGGTGAAGCCACATTAGGTTCAATACTGAACATCAGCTTCCTGAGCCTATTTTTTGAGGACAAAAAAGGTTTCATCCAGTGAAAGAGGGTTTTTTTTAACAGAATCTTCTGGCTTAGTGTAGGCTTGAAATGTTTTAATTCTGAAGGTCATGCTTGTGCTCTGGCAGATTTCCTATGTTACAGCAGCAGCTGCAGTGATCAGCCCATCTGAGATGCAGAAATGATGGCTGAGTGGTGATGGCAACTCCAGGAGTTGCTCAGTGTGCATGCTCAAAATGGAAGCATCTGCTTCAGTATATATTTTGCAGAACTGATACTCTTTCCTTTGTTGGTCTCCTGTTGCTTAAACCAAGTAAAACATATTCAAACAGGTAAAATCTACCGGCAGGGCATAAATTTGATTTATGTGGGCAGATTTCCACACACCAGTCATCCAGGAACTTGACTGATACTTTGTCATTTTTGTATTTTTATGCACAAAATCTTTCTGACTAGCATGGTACTAAACCATGCTCCACCTCGGACATCCTAATTTTTAACAGGTGTTTTTACTTCGTCTCTATTTTCCAAGAACAGAAACTCACATCTCATTTTGAAACAGCAATCGAAGCGCGGTATCTCTGAGCAGAAGTGACTGCTGTGCAAAGTGCAGAGTAATGGTGTTTGATCCTTCTCACAGTATGAAGATCACAGGGAGAAAACTTTGTCAGATACACCTACAGCCAGATCAGTTCCCAGACCCATGCACAGACACATGAACAACAGTCAAGATGGCAAAAAGGATTTTCAGAGGACACTGGAAACTATGAACCACCAGTTTTGGCACTCATGCGGCTTTCTGCCAGAAAACAAGTGACAGCAGGAGGCCTTAGAATGGCAAACTTACTAATGATGGAAAATTGTCATAAAAATTCGAGACATTAAATTCTACAAATTATAAGAAGTAAAATATCACTGCCAGTGTGCTTGGGAAAGATCTGAACTGACAATTTAGAGCACATATTAACCATACCACAAGATGTAAAGACTCACTATTCTTTCAGTTTGCTGAAAATAAGAAATTTCTATGAAATGTTTTAACTTTCCTTTTTTTTTTAGTAGCCCAAGAGGCAGCCCAATGATTGCACATAGATTACTGAAACGGTTGGAGTTTCCAATGTCATTAATAATGTTTGAATTTTCAGCTACACAGCCTACATAGCCTAATTATACAGAAACTATGTCAAACAGACTGCAGATTAAATATATTTAATATATTTGTTTTAGTAATTACCACCTATCATTATCATTATAATTCTTTTAATTCTGATGGATAGCAAAGGAAAACCTTTTTATTTTCATGTTATCTGTAAAAAACCATCCATGATGGCAATGTGCAAAATTTCTATTACCAGTGGCTGCAAAGCAGACGAACTACTGAATTCTGGTTTCTGTTGACAGAAATTCAGTTCGCATTATTTCTTTTAATACCTCACATCTCTATTTTATATTGTCATTTCTTCTGCTTCCAGATGCCTATGACTCTAACACCTAATGCTTCCATTCTAAAAATCCTAAAATTAAAGTAGTTTTTGCTAGCAGGTGTCACAAATCAAACTTTCAAAGTAGTTCTTGCCATCAGATGCCAAAAATCAAACTTGTCTTGGTATCTTCTCTGACTACAGGCAACTCAAATATTATACAGTGAATACACTCACCTGAAAGATGCCTCAGCACAGAACTGGTGACTTGTAAGAGTAGCCAAGGGAAGCGAATCCCTCAGGACTGTATTATTCCTCTTACCGAAAAAGTGCACTTAACAACCTGGAGATTATTTTTATATTGAAATGAATAAAGTTTACTAGCCTGGAATTGACATTATTCCAGATTGACAAAACCAACAGTGATAAGGAAAAGTACAAAGGGCATTACAAAGTGCTGTTAAACCCAACACTGAACTGAAATGTTAGCTCAGGAGCTCCTTAAGCCACTGAAGACTGGACACCTCATCTGATGCTGATGGAGTGACGGGCCTTCCACATCAGTTTTCCTACATCCTTTGCCCTGGCATTCCTCCTTTTGGAAAGGTACTGGATTCTTTGGGTGCTCTATAGATGTCTCCCAATGCCCTGTGGATATCTCTTCCTTCAAACTGCTTAGTCTGTACTCGGTAGCTGCACATTTATGGGTCACAGCAACAGAACAAGGCCACGAATTTAGAACTAAGACCCTGAAATCTGCTACCCACGTAAGTGTTGTGAACCATTAAGTACTGAGCATTCAATAGCTTTGCTGAGTTAATGAGAATACTTCGAAATTTAGATATTTTTAGCTGCCGAAAGCAAAGGTAAGAATCTGACTTTTAAGATCCTATTTCTGAAAGTTTTTAGCTGACAGTTGAGAGAGACTGTCACATAAGTTCATCCCCTTCAAAAGTATGTTTAAAGTCAACTACAAATATTGCTCTGACCAGAGAATAATGGGTCTGACATGTAAAGATAATTTCGAGTAATTATTCCAGAATATTCCCCTGTAGACAAATTCTGGAATGAAAAATGAAAAAAAAAGCCAAGAAACAGGAGTTTGAATGTCCTGTTCTCTTTTTGTCCCTCTAATCAATCTCATTCAGAATGTCTGAGAACTTCTTTTTACTCCATTACTTAATGACATGAAATCTTGAAGATGATAGTGAATTAGACAATTCTTAGTTCTACAGGAAATCTGACACTATTTTGCATGTAGAACAGATCACACCTCAATTAACTGTGCTATGAAATGCACCAATTCACATATTTGTGCATTACACCATACCTGTAATTTCTAGAGCTACATTAAAAATGTATACTTAATAAACAAATGTAAACTTAATAAACATCTATATATTACAAGATGATGTCAAGGATCATCTGAATAATAAGAAAATACACAAAACACAAAAATGTCCTGCTATAATAAGGAATGGCTAAAGGGTTCTCTATGCTATCTTATAATTTAGAAACATAATCTCAAAAACACTCAAGACTCATTCTGATACTATTACTTTCTATAGTATCTTAAGCCAAAAGAGCTGTAATATGACTAATGTACTAAGCTCCAGTGAGGGTGTCCACCCAAGGTATTTCATCTCCTGCCTCACAGAATCTATCTAGGAAAACACCAGTTGGAAGTAGGTAAAAATACTTTCAATACTCTTAAAAAATATATCTGGAAAAAAGAAATTTATTAACTATGAGAGCTTTTGGTTGTGTATATAAAGTCTAGCTTTCCAAAGTCATAGGCCAAACTTGGAGGAAAATAAGTGTCAGGCAAAAACTGGGGGTTAAAGTAGTCTCTCTGTTAAATTGGCAAAAGGTAAGCATCCAGCAGCAATATTCAGAAGGTATTTTTCTTCCAAAGTCCATGCTATCTTTTTCAAATGCCTTACTGACAAGCCTTATAATGAAGAGTCATGCAGGAATACAGAGTACAAATGGATCAGTTCTTTACCAATGGATATTAGAAGCAAATATAAATTTCTTGTGATAGATGACAGTTTTCTGTCACTGCAGTTCTGCAGTGATAAGGCAGATGCTTGTTTCCAAGGAAAAGGAGACCCTTGCTACATGGATCATTTTCATAGTGACAGCCTTGTCACTATGTTTGACATTTGTTTCATGAAGTATTCTGAAGCAGCCATCAAGAAAATGCCCCCTCTGGGACCACTGGCAAGCTGACAGTTGTACCTTTTAATGCGCATCTCCAGTAATTCTTACTGTCAAAGCTCACCAAAGTCCTACAGCGAAATCTCTGCTCATCTGTTCCATTAAAAACTGTAAGCTATGAAGGGGCAAACCATTACAGTGTAAGCCAAGCCGACATCAATTAACTGGAAGCAGCTCTCCACACCACTTTGTCCAGAGTAAAGAGCGACGTTTGACGGTTCCCTTTCCCAAGCAGTACACGGCACTGTGCTCTAGGTGGCAATGCAAGACCAGGAGAACTACTTTTACTCTAAAGCTCCTCTTAAAGAAGCTACAAGCAGCTGCATGTTTATCACAAACTCTTTCCTTTAACTTGCACTGATACAAGAACTTGAAAGTCTTTTTGAAATGTTTGTCAGTGTATTTTCTATTTCCTTGTTGCTAATTCTGATTATACAGATAAATGTACCATTGCAAGAGCCCTTACAGTCAAATTTCATTTAATGCTTAGTACAGAAGTAGAATTTCATGCCAGATTCCAAATCTTCCATCTGTTCCTCTCCTTTTTAGGAGGCAACCATTCCAATGAGTGGCCCTTTTGGCTGACTGCCACTACAGTTGGGATCCTCTTCAGGGCAGGTGGTGCTTGAAACCCAACAATTGTTTTACAAGTTCAGCTGGTTCTCCTCGAAGAAAGTGGAGGAAAAATGTTTCCTCTTTAACAACTTGAGTCTTCAAAGGTTCACTTACGAACATTAGAATGCATCTATAAATGCTTAGATATCCCAAACATGAAGCATCAACTAAGAAAGAGATGAAAAGCAACTTTAACATGACTGTTCTCTGCCCATATGGGACAGACCTCCTTAATTTCCGCTCTGGTCTCAAAGTGCACACTTGCACCAGTTTTCAAGCTTTCAAGTCCAACACTGTCCTGATTAAGATTCTTCCTAAGGCCAATTTGTCCCTCAATTAAGATAATTACATCTGTGCATATACTAACACATATATGGAAACCAATATACTAATTATTTTTATAAATTGTAAATTTAAACCAGAAAGTTCCACTTTGTATATACTCATAATACTACTACAGAATAATATTCCATAGCCTAGAAATGCATATTCTAATCAAGATGTTTTTAAATATTTATAGTTATACTCCAGCCATATTTACACTATACATTTACAAAACTATAAGGTGCAAAACTCATTCATGTTTGTATTCTTTATACTAAGAAATAAAATGGCTTCTTCTTACAATAGTTACATGAGACCAAAAAGTGCTCAGCCCAATAATAATGAATTAATAGCTCTAAGTACTATTTAATAAAAAAAACCCCAACAAGTAGAAGTTTTTTTAAGTGCTCAGTTTTTAGGCTATACATGTATCGTGGTAGTTACTAAATGATAGGTGAAGATTTTTCTCATGCTTTAACTGTTTTCACAAATAAGTTTGGCTATAGAAAGCCTTTCATCAAGAGGTCTGAACATTCTTTGCTTCCAAAATTATTAACAACATTAAATAGAAAAGTAGGAAAAACTGAGTTAGAGAAAAATTCTTCTGAAGCTGCTATTGAGACACACTGCCCAAAGCTGAAGGCAGATGAAAGACATCACTGTAAACACCACTGAAAGACATGACGTATTTTTAATGGAAAAAGATAGTACTACCATATGAAAGGAATAAATTTATCTCAATAAAGAGAAAATCTAGACCCTAATGAAAATGTTTTAGGAAAAATGAGTGCATTGCATGCTTCTGACCAAAATTAATTAGAGTTTTAATGTTTTACATTTCCACCATAATTCTTTAAATGGTGCATTTATTTCATAGTAATAAACACTCGGTTCATTAAGTAAACTTCAAAATCTGTGTTACTCGCTACATTTAACAACCTTTGGCCCTCTTCTTGATTCAGGTTTCCAAAGCATTGAATAAGCAATTGAGGAACACAGTTAAATTTCATGACTCTGCATATTTAGGATTCTTATTTCATCTAAGACAAAGGGCAATTAATCTACCATTCTATACTGAATTTCAACTTTAGTGAGCCATGATAGATACTGGAATGAACTTACTGGAAATGCTTAATTAAATTACTGTAAAAAGCATAACCAAAGTTCTTTCTTTCCTTATGACAAAAGAAAATGCTCATTTAATTGGAAAAAGTCTACTGCAGTATTTTAAATTCATTAACTTGGGAATTCATGAAAATATTGCTGTAATGTGACAGGTAAGAATTGAGAAAGCTTTTTTCTTCTTATTTCATCAGAACATTTCACCTGAATACAGCCGTGAAATTCTGTTCAGGCTCAAGGCATAAAAGACAGATCTTTCGATGGAGTTAATACAATGACTTAGGAGTCTAAACAGCAAAGGACTTTAGTCACCTATTTGACAAAATGTATACAAGGAAGTGTTGTAAAAAAAAGACTTTATATTTGTTGTAATACACACTTAAGAATAAAAATTGTAAAATTTAATATAGCAAGGTTTTAATAGTTTCAGGATGATCAGCTTCTAAATTAAAAAAAAAAAAATACAGTTAGTTGAGTTCTCTTCAAACTCTACTCATTTTTGCATTTCCAAGTGAGAATCTAAAGCCAAATGTTATTTAATTCAGTGGGAATACTGAGGAATGTTTGAGTAATTTGTCATGATAGCGGTGTTGTTTCTCTGTAATTTTTTTGAAGTCAGAATCTGATGAAACTCTTTCAACTGAAAATGGTAATGTGCAACTCTGTGTTCCAAATATCATCAAAAGGAACTTTCCAAAAAACTTGCCCTATAAAAGCAACATCTGCTTTCACACATACTCTCATATCCTTCCAAAACTTGGTATATAAAAATATTTATATACTTTTTAAAAACAAACAAACAAACAAATAGATTAGTGAAAATATTAGTTGCCTTTCAGAAACTTAGAATCAAATTAATTGACAGACCTCATCTCGGTGCTAGTAGTCACCACAAACAGAACTCCTTACAGGTTCACTGTGCATTTCTTTGTGATAAATTTAGAAGTTACTGTTTCACTATATCACATCAAAGTCATTTTTGGTTTGTCAACGGCTTGCTTCTCATGTCTGCCCACCCTCCAACAAATCACACATAACTTTGTTAGAAGAGTGGGAGAAAAAAATACTTTGATGTGATTCAATTACTGAAAAGCTATATTTTAGAAGATTTCCAAAGCTAGGGAAATTTGGCTATATCTAATCAGTGTTTTGCATGTTTATGCTAGAAGAGCTCATTACAGAGCTCACATTATAAATTGTTGTTTATGTACTTTTCCCTTAAAGCACTGAAGTAACTTAATATCATTCACTGAAACTCCTTTTGAAGCTCACTAACTCCATCCCTCAGATGACTTCTCACGCAGAAGGCTCTTCGTCTCCCATTACATTGTATCACAGTGCTACCAGGACACAATATTCTTCACAACCATTAAGGGCCACAACTTGCAAACATGTATACATGCATCATTACATGCAACTCATCTGATTATTGAACTGAACGGTACCATTTACTGGGACTATGTGTGAAATATACCGTAGAACAAGGGTTCTCTGGAAAGGAATGCTGAATTTAAACAGCCCCTCAATCAAGCAGGGCATTTAAATTACGGGTATTTACGAGGAAGTTGAGGCTATTTTCATAGGGCTATCTTTTCCTGAAATCCTAGTGCTGCCACTCAACTACCTCTAGAAGTTTAAGAGCACCTCACGCAGGGTCAGCTATGGCCCCACGGAGATGTTTGGTAGTTGCTGCTCTCTGCTCTTGCACAACAACTACTCTTGCAACTATCTGTGTGACTTAAAAACATCACAGAAAAGCTTATATATTTATTCATTTTACTTAGTTGCAATCTATTTGCCTGTTTTTATTCATTGGGCTTTCTCTTTCTGCATATACAGGAGTTCCAGGAACTGGAATATCATGATTCTAAGAAGTAACTGCCAGTAGCTATTTCATTATTTTCTGTTTACTGATGATTTAAGATAAGCTCAGCACATCTCCTTTACTCACCAAAGCAAACCAAACACTTGTATTTGAGACAATTCATTTGCTGCTTCCTCTCCTCTATATGTACCTTAGACAACAATCACATCAAGGACCATAGAAGTCTATAGCACATCCATTTAAATCAGAATTTAAATTTGGAAATAAAAAATGTAACTTTACTACTTCTTCTGCCAAAGTAATTTTTAAATATGCTTATTAACTATATACAAGGCTGTGAAGACAACACAGCAAATGATGTCTATTTTGGCAGACAACAAATCAACGATCTTACTCTTCCTATGTTAATTGATGTTTCTCTTTGTCTGTCACTGCTCTCCCAAATGTCAGTGACAGTTATTGGCATTAATCATTTTTTACTTGAATTGGGCTGAAGTATTTTCAATTCATTTAAAATCAAGGAAAACTTTCAGGAGGTAAGTTCTCAAAAAAGCAAATAATGAAAAATTTTGTTAGCTGTTGCTTCCCCTGTGTGAGATACTGGACTTGAATCTAACTGAATTATTGATATGGGTTGGAAACAACTCACTGGGGGTGGGGTGGTTATCATATAAGGCCTGCTGAGAGCACATGGCCCACACATAAGAGGGCCTTCTCTCTTTCTTTACCCTTTTAATCTGTTTTCTTCTTTTACTCTTTTCCTTCTCTTGTGGGTAACTTAAACCCAACGAACTGTGTTTTACTAAAGCTGGAATACTGATTGTTTGCAATAGGTGTTTTCCGTGAACTGAGTTTTTGTGCTGGGTGTTTTAGTAAAATGCTTTTCTTGGTTGTATTTTACTCCCATAAAACCTTTTGCCAAATTATCTTATTTTTCTCATTAAATTAAAATAATTTCTCTTAGAGAAGAGTATGTGACTCTTTCTCTGGATGTGAATTCGAAGTTAAAACAAATCAAAAGGCTTTTAAAATGTCTTAATTAAAATGTAACCACTCTTGGGCAGCTTATGTCTTAAAATCTGGAGTGTAACACCCTGTCAATCGAAAATTCCCCCAAATGATGCCTTTTGAGACTTAGATATAGAAAGGTCTCTAAGTCCTTCCAAAATTTTGCTGTTCAAATTGATAAATGGCAATACATATACATAATATTTATCTATAATGTTAATGAATAATCCAAATCTGGCTGGTTCATATCACGCCACATGCTGTATAAACCCATCTGGAGAGTTTGATCATACAGAGTCTAAAAGCAGTTACGAAAAAAAATGAAAGAAGAGAAGACAAAAAAATAGAATATCATAAAAGCTAAGTGGGTCGGGATAATGGCCATGTATCTTAATCACATTTTTGTGCCAATTATGGCTAATAAATGAAGAATTATTAAACAGTGATTATCATAAAAATGTATATAAAACTATTTCATATAGAAATATTTTATATTTCTTTATAAAACAAATATACTGATTGTACAGGACAGACATTAAAAATGAGACAGTTACTGAAGATGTTTTATCAGAACACTACTGAGCCTTGAGTCAGTCTGTAGATGTGTCCTTCTGCAGGGGAAACTGAGTTGAGGTCAAGGGTGTGTAGAAAAAGCTGAGAAAACCTCTGGATATCAAAAAACCTCAGAAAAATGTCACTGAGAAGAGGAAGAAATGGAGAAATGGTACTTAGTAGTTTTTCTAATCTAAAGGAGGTTCACTAACAGAAACCAGCATAAAGCTAATGCCTGTGCTGCTAGTAAAGCAAGGTCTGAGAATCACTTGAGGAATTTCTCAGCTAAAATCTCTGACATCTGTGCCCCTACTATAATACTTATTCGGCCTGCAGAGTGTGAAAATTGAACTGACTGCTATGTTAAAGAACTTATCTGTAAAATGTGACTAATAATACTTTCAATGTCAGGATGGAGCTCTATGCATGATAGATTTATATAAGTGCTAAATGCTGTCATTGTTACTACATTCAGAAAGTACAGAAGGCTTTAAAAGGCTTTAAATTAACTTTTCTAGGCAAGAACATCACCCATTCTTTCTGAAACCAGCAAAGAAAACATTAAACGAGTGTAGTTATTGTAAGAAATTGTCTGGTTTTAAGTTCTGATGCTTATTTTGTGTCTCTAGGAAAAGTTAACAATCATTGATAGGAGGAATTTTATGTTACACGATATTGCATGATATGCAGCAAGCTATAAAGCACACAGAAAACAGTTTTACTTCATTTAACTTCCTTTTTGCCAGGAAATTATTAAATTGGAAAGATGCTTTGAGAGCAATCAGAAAGCAATGCATTAAAAAAGTGTCTGGTTTGGAATGACGAAAAGAGAATGCAGTACATTTTAAAAATATAATGTAGTAAGGAAGTAATTATCAAGTCAGTGCTAGTATATCAGCCAGTGGGATCAAATGAAATTGATGTGTCTATTCCTCTTTTTCAGAAGGAAAAGCATCTGCTCTCCAAGGAAGACCAAATCCTAATAGATGCTAGTCCATATTCTCTCTATGAAAGCTGCAGTGGCCAGCTGGAGTTAGATCAGTTTTTTTCTACATGAATGTACTTTCATTTTTAGGCTGTCTTGCATTGTGTGAAGATAATTGTTAAGACTGCAGTCAAGAATTATATCTTTGAATGCAGAAACTCTCAGACATTTAGTTTCTGATTTTGAACTTTTAAAAAGTATCATTTATGTCCTGTCTAGTGCTTACAATTTAAACTTTACTGTTTACTCAACAGACAGTGGAGGTTTCACACACAATATTCGCTACATCCAAGAACCGCAATTATTCAGTTGTCCTAGCAACAGGACATTTTAAGAGATTGCAAGAATTGTCTCTATATATAACCAATTTTGAGAAAAATAAAAGGCAGAATTTTCTTTCAAATATTTAAAACTTTAATTTCAGGAGGATAGCTATTAGTATTGCCCAACATGTTAAAATACTTTCTCTGAACAGAGCTGTCACTAATACAGTATTTAAATTTACAAAGTGATTTCTACATGAATGGGATTGTTCCAGGCCCAAACCAACATTTTTAATACCATAAACAAACAAGAGATGAATGCACAAAATGAATTGTTTAACAGGGGTTTATGTACCCCCTGTGCATTGTATTTGGAAATGACGTCCTGAAACTCAGAGGCAGAGGGATTCTCTGTGGATTAGAAGAGAGACACGCAGTCCTTTAAGCAGCATCCTTTTATACAAAATTTGGCACTAACACTCTGTTTGCTTCAGCAAATGACTTCACGCTTTGTCCTTTTAATCCAATTTCCACCTTAATATAGACTGAAGTGTTGTGAAAATACTGAAAGAGGATGCCTGGAAATGTATTGCATTAGAAATCTAATCCAGGTGGTAATCCAATCCCACACAGTCAGCTTCTCATTAACTGAGACATTTAACCCACAGATGGCTCCATACAAACCAGCATGAAGTGCTAGCTATGGCCGGATATAGTTCTCATATATCAAGATGTGACTCAAGTCTGACAAGAAGAAGAGGAATAGGGACTATACTGAAAGCCACAATAATTGATTGTAGTTGAACAGCTCAGATTTGTAGGTTATTACAGCACTAGATATTAATGGTGAGCCCATAAATGTATAAGCCACCCTATCCAGCAAGGGCTTCCCTTAGCAGGTATTATCTCCTCTTAGGTGAAAGTACCCATGTGTACCTTACACAGCCATCCCTTAAACAGCAGACAGGATCCCATTCAGAGAAACCTTATTCATATTTTACTGCCACAGAAAACAACAATTTCCTAGTCAATGGATATTGCTACTTTGTTTTTTTCTTTCTGGAACTGATTAGCCCTGGAAGCACTTGGACAACATCCCGACAGACACTGGTGGATGTGAGCAGCTCGCTGTCTATGTCCTGGCAAGAAAGGGCCAGAAAACCAGCATCCTCGTGTCCTCCTTGTAGAAGCTATGGGTCCATTGATGTCTCAGAGGCTTGTGAATATAATGTCAGACTTCCTGTCAACACAGTGAGATTCTCCAGGGATTTAAATAAAAAATACAAACCCAACAATCTTTGGGCAACTTAAACCTGATGAAAGTATACCACAAAGATATTTCCATCACAATATGAAGTGTCACGAAGCTTTTTATCCTAGTCAAACTAGTATCTATTCATAGAGATGTTTGGCTTTAACGTGCCTTGAGCAGAAGAAGTAGAAAGAAAATGGTATGTACCCAAATTAAAAATTTCTACAATCTGTGAAGCAAACATGTTCTTAACACAGTTTCTTTAAACACTGACAGCTTTATACACTTCTCCACAGAAAAGTAAATTTGTTCCTTAATAATTTCTACATTTTTTCACAAAGTATAAGGATACTATTTAGACATGATATTATAAAGTTAGGTCAGTAGAGGTAAAAAAATGTACAGAAAGGAGGAAGACTACCCAAGAAAACAGAAAATACATTTCCTGGCAATATTCTTTCCAAGGTGATTTGAATTGCAGCTTTCTTGCACTGGATCTCAGCAATAAGCTAATATTCTTGCTTAATGAAAAGCCTTTGCATTCCTGGACTATGTAAAAATACAGGCTGTATCTGTGATCCTCTTTTTCCTGTTGTTTCTCTGAATGATTGAAGTGACAGCTAAGGTTTTTATTTTGTCTGAATAGTTTCATTGAATGTAACACAGTCCTCTCCTATTCCATGAGTAAAGTCCAAAACATATTTTTTCATTTTCAAGGTCTTATCCACTGATAGAGAGAATAAAAGGGAATTTCCTCCATGCCCATTTGGTTGTTTTATTTTTAGCTGATAATTTTAGACAAAAGCTGATGAAAAAAATATGTCTCAAGGCCACTCCACTTTCCTCCCACAAACTGCCTTCTCAACATGTGCAGAACTTCACTCTTAAGTGTTTCACCACCTTCAGGCTTGTTTTCTTCTAGCTTTAGCAGCCTACTTCACAAAAATCTCATCTTTTTAACCAGGAAAGTTCCTGAAGATCCTTGGGATAACTCTTAAAATCTTGTTAGTATCCTTTTGTTTAGATACAAGATCTTTGTTGCTGTTCTTCATCTAATGCCTTAAAAGAACATCTTCTCTTGATACAATGATAGGGTTACCCTTATACGCTTCCTCCTTATAGATCTATTCAAGGTAAGGAACTGAGTAGGTGTCTCTAGAAAGGAAAGATCTGACTTTTTAAAAATTCTCAACATAATTTTCCCTCTAATTTTACATTTAAAGTGGAAAAACTCTCTACCTGAAGAATTACAAACATGTTTTGGGACTATGGTCCAACCAGACAACCACCATCTATTTGGAAACAGTGACATATTTTTGTCATCACTTTCATAATCCAAACTTTAAAATATGTTAGAACCCCCATCACATTAATGTTTCATCACTCTGAAAAAGATTTAGATTCCACAGGAATGAGATATGCCATGAGATAAGTGGTGAAGGGATTTCCATGACGTATGTCATGAGATGTGCCACATCCAGCCCCTCTGATCTCCGAGGACTAGCTGGAAAGCAAGGGTGTTTATTTTCTGCCAAATTTCTATACTCTTAATGCAACAGATTCTAACAGTGATAACAGCAGCCTTTTTCTCAAATGTTGTAGGTTTTCTGAGGAATACAGCAAGTTGTGGTCATATTTATATCAACTGAGATAAATTTCCTAACTAACTTTTATATATATAAAATCATCCTGCTTTCACCATGCCAGATGCATGTCCCCCACTAATCCAAAAATATTAAATGCATAATTGAATTTCATTTCCTCAGGGCATATGATTTCATAATTCATGGCAGGAAAGGATGAGAAGAGTCAATTAACAACAAAATGTCATGCCTATCCAAACAAATGAAAGGACAGATCTCTTCAATAGCTTGGCTTGTGCATCAGTCTCCTCCTTTCTACATTAGAGTTTATGAACCAGTGATCTATCAAGCCCTTCAAAATCAAGCACTAGATACTCTGCAGTTAACAATTTTTCTCACAGTCTCTGAGATGCATAGTCAGGGCTATGCAGTATAAGAAACTTGCACTTCATAAAACCCAGCTATAACCCTCCTGACTGCTTCCACTGTAATGCCATTTTCAAATGCAAGATTGGTTGACTTGCTGAAATTTCTAAGCCATGCACTTACAGCTAACTGGAATACTATTATGAAAAGAGCAATATGACTTTACTTCTGACAAGCGGTAGCCTTCCTTGATGAAGCTTTTCAGAGCTGGAAGATGTGAAGCAAACTCCTCAAAAAACATTCTGAAGTTGTGAATTCTCCTACTGCAATTCAGAAGTCACCAGATTATATGATCCTGGAGTTTGCTTGGCTCAGAAGTATTGATGTATGTTTGAAAAGCATGAGGGACTAGCAGCGTGCCTGCTCCATCTGCCATGAAGACATCATACTTGACGCAATGTAGGCAGGCTCCTGTGGTTTAGGAAGGAATGAAGACAACCAAATACTTCTCAGTCCTTCTGTTTCAAAGCACAAAAAGCTGACCTGTAATGAAATCAGTTCATCTGATATCCCTACTTTCTTGCAACAGAAGATACCGAGAATTTACCACAGTGAGAAAAGCCTCTGCTATATGCAACTATACGTATTGGCAGCCTAATGCAGTTTTTGTCTGACAAACTTGTTCCACACTATACTAGAAGCCAACTCTTTGAAAGAGGCGCTGCAAATGCGAAGTTGCTGGCATGGGTCTTTATTGCCAAAAGCCAAATGGATGTGCTGGCCTAAATATGGGCCTGATTTCCAACAGGTATGACCCCATACTTTGATACAGACATATCCTCATACAGCATCTTTCTTATTCTTAAACAGGAAGCAGTGGAACCTACCAGTTAAAGCAGGTTCTCATCTTGTATGGAGGCAGCTGTTTGGGTTGAAGTACTGTGTTACTTTGAGGCCTATTGAGACAGCTGACCAAAATTCAGTGTACATAAAAAGCATAATCTTAAAAAATGATGCCTCAGACCTGAACAAAGAATGACCAAAGCTAATCAATTCATTTCTATACAGTTTGATACAGAACCACTGTTAATTTCAATGTCTGTGACTTGGATTCATCTTTCCTGTGTTTGAGCTCCCTGAAAGTTACAACATTTTCTTACACGAGATGCATTTGTGGACAATAGAAGGAATAAACTCATCACGCTTATCTTCCGCATGGATTTTAGGATGGGATAGTGAAACAATTCCCTTATACATATGCTAAAAACATTCTGGCAAGGATAGCTGGCAAGCAAATGGAGTCACCTATTACACTGTTTCTACAGATTGCCCATCCAAGAGTAAATTCCACTCCATCTATAAATAATCATGAAGGTAAAGACTGAGAGTCTGTAGAAACTAGAAATATTTACAGAAAGAATTAAAATTGAAATTGCAAGTTTCTTTCAAGCTACTGACCATGCAGTATTAAACAAGCGTTATTGCCTTATCATAGCAATTAATTTTTGCTTCACACTAATGACATTCTTATCATGCCTAAGATGCTAATGCAATTTGACAACAGCAAATACCATAAGATCACTTAACTTATTCATGTCACTAGTGGGGACAAATTCACAGCTTTACATTAATGACCTTCCAAACATACTAATTGCTTCTAAATTGGACTGCTTCTATGATTTTGTCATGGAAAGGAAAGATTCATTTGCACATTGTCTTTTGACATCTGATATTTTAAAGAAAACAATTATCAAGTTTCTAGGCAGCAGCTGTAAAGAAAAACTTTGGGTATACCCCATAAAATTATATTTTCACATGTTTCTTGTTAAATACATGACCTTACTAAATCTTTCAGCTTATTTCATCATCAGTGTGATGTGATACTAATGAGTGATCAAAGTTAAATTTATTGCTGGAAAAAAAACACTTGGAGTTCAAAGTAAAATCCTCACATACATCAGAAACAACAAGACTTCATTCTGCTTATTTGCAGAAAGCTGTTCCACCCTGTAATGGATTCTTTGGATCTTCTGTGCATGAAACCAGCTCCAAAAAAGCAATGTCTCTTCCGATGAGGTGCCTTGGAGAGCACCTCTCTCAGATGACTGCGAAGCTGCAGCTGGAATTAGGGAGCAGGTGGCTGAAAATGCAGGAGTTGCTGCTGCTGCTCCAGCTCAGGGCTTGGGGAAGGAGCATTCACATAGAAAGCACAAAACTTAACCACTCAGCCTTGAAGGGATTAGAGAAATGTGGCATATGATACTTTAAAGTACTTTCAAACAATAATAAAAGGACAGCTACAAATTCTGAAAAACAGGTTCAGGGTTTCATCATATAGAACTTTTATCTTCTGCTATTACTTCCTTACAAATAGTGCCAACATTTTCCTGCATTTTCGTGTTAAAGCAGCTGGAAGCAGAGCTGAAAATGCATTAAGATATTGAATCATAGTATTTGTGTATATAACACTTCATTACAAATATATTTTGAATTGTAATTATATTCTTATTAACCCAATTACTTTGCTATGTATATATTTGAACATAATTATATGCTATGATATCCACCTCTCCACTATTACATTTACTACTAAGGCTAATTTTAACTAAATTAAGAGTTCATTCAAATACCCTCAGTATACGTATTTTTTGTGGGTTTTGGTTTTTTTTTTCCCAGACTACATTACTTTTGTACAAAATAGATAGATATATCTTAAGCTCTCTATAAGAATAAAATGGGTACAAAATAAAATTGACACTAAATAAGTGTCATAGTTTGCTAATCTAAACAAAAATATTTGCAGGATTAGTATGAAGTTTACTGCGAGCTTGTTTTAACTTTCAATTGACCTTCCCTTTTTTAAAAAAAGGTTTTCATATTCATACATATATTCCTGTTGAAGATGGGGTTAAACTTGTCAGAAAGATTTTAATAAAATACTGAAGACCTCCTTTAATTTATGGCATATATATTTTCAAGAAGGAAAATGCTGATATTATCTTGGTTATAAGCTTGCTGCTGAAATGATTTAGATATTCTTTTCCTTTCACACAGTATCAGTATAAAGCTTTTCTTTGCAGGCAATGAATTATAGTTGACACTTCAAACCTATTCTATCAGTATCTTCTAGTTCAGAAAAATGAGAAAACATAAATATTTATTCTATGTATAGAGAAAAGACATAGGACTCTGATACAAATGATCCATTATGGAATGATGAGTAATTGTTACATGTGTCACACTTAGAACAGTAAAGGGCAAAAAAATTTGCCACTTTTTAATATGAGGATTTGAGGTTATTGTGCAAATAAAAATGCAGTCATTTTATCATAGTGAGCTGATAAGTGTTTAGGCCCAGTGATTTTTGATGACATTCACTTCATGACTACATGGATGATGAAGCTGCTTGATACAGATCCTTGGCCTGATTTGATAAAGCCTCTTAATGATGAGCCTTAACAGTGGAAAAATATTTATGTAAACAACCTTCCATTTTCCCAGTTCCTATGTGCAATACCTCTCTAGCTAAAGCTTACCAATTAAGAAGGCTAAGAATCTGCTTGTTCCATTGTGATATTTTCCCTGTCTTTAGTCTTGTTTCTATTACTAACTTAAGTTTCTATATTATGCAGAGAAGTAGAGGCTATTATAACGTGCTGAATAATAAACTCTGCAGGAAAAAAAAACATTAAATTTTCAAATATTTAAAACAACATTATCATTCTTATTATCAGTCTTTCCTCTTAAAAAAACAAGATTTCTCCTATGAAGTGCAAACTCTAGCCAAAATGCAGTAAAAAGAACTAATCCAAAATAATGTTAATTTTTTTTTTTAATCCACAATGTCTGTTTTTGGACTAGAAATGAAAGCTCTTTGAAGTAACGATCTTTCTTTTTTGATTCAGTGCCTTTAACCATATAATTCTGACTGCAGCTTTAAAATGCATCAATGATATAAACTATGGAGCTAAAAATAAATACCCAAAATTACAAGCTTTTGAGTAAGACTGCCATGAAAAAAGTATAATACATAATTGCACAGAATTATTTAGTAATTTGTGTAATGGGAGCTTCACAGACTATAACGTAGAGATCCCTTGCTTATTAAATTCAGTGCATATTGATTTAAATGAAAATAAACTAACATTAATTCAGTAAATAAAAATTAGGAAGTTCTAAAGTAATAATACTCTGGAAAATTGGCTGAGCCATTTTCTCACAGTGCTACATTTGTATTAAACAGTGAACTATAAATCCCAATTCATAGATGTTAACTTAGCTTAAAAAAAAAAAATCCAACCTGGAATCATACCACATATGGAATACTACATCTGAAAAGTTTTAATTTTTGACACTATTTCTTGACTTTGTCACTACACATGGGCTTTGGCAGGTTAACTTGTGACATGAAGAAATAAAGAGCTACACTGGATAAGAACAAATGTTTCCCTGGACCAGTTTCTTGTTACCTCCAATGCCCACAGGCAGACACTCGGGAAGACTGCAAGATGAAGGCAAGAACAAATCAAATTTGCCCACACTAGTTTACAAAATTAAATGTTATTATTAAATAGAATTACTTTTGAGATAAAGAAATTCTGCCTGAAATACTTAGTATCATAGAAATAATTTCAAAAAACTAGAGTTTGGGAATATTAGAATTTTAAAGAACACTCCAAATTCTTCCACCTTTTGACCTTAGATAAAATAATTAAAAGTATATTTCAAATTTTCTATGAGTGTTTAGTGTTTCTACATGAGATCTTCAGGGAGGGATGGAGGGATCAAATGTATCTCCCTCCTTGGCATGAGAGATCTTGCAGAGTGTCATGCTTCTGGTAAAGACGGAATTTTCTTCTACTTCATCTTTCCTACAGGAACAGGGGTTGGATTTACTTTTTTTGTAAGGTTTTAATGAGCTTCCCCTTTTTGAATAACTCTGCAGACACTAAAAGCTTTCTCAAGTAACAACATGACTTCAAAACTGGGTTATTTTTATTCTGTTGCTTATCAGGCTACAGTATGAACAATGGTGACTTAATGATTATCTCTACAGGCTCTGAATGACACCATAACTTTTGTCTGCATCCTTATTTCAAATACCACCCTCGAAACCAGAAAGAGGCTGTTAAAACAAGCAATATTTTGCAGAAACAAACATCTAAAATTTTGCACAGCATGCACACATGCACACAAATTATATTCTGTGGGTGAATCCATTTTTAAATGCTGACTTACCGAGATTTTTTTCCCAGAGCTAACTATGTAAAGACTGTCAGAAAATAAGAATAAAAATAAGCATACAAAATGAATTAAAAAACCCCAAAAAACTCTGTTCCTTTCCTTATATTCACTTTCTTCATGGTTTTTATATCTTGTCTTCCATTTTGAGTATTATACTTCCCAAATTCAGAGATACATTAGAAGAAATATGGGTTTATTTTGACTTAATTTTCTTTACTTCTCTACTAGGTATTTTTTTATAGGCCTGTCTTTACCCTCCTAAACTCTGGACATTTATTTTCATAATACCCACTCTAGGTGACCAATACTGGATTAACTGAGTTTACCTACAGTGAGTGCCTACACATAAAAAGTCTACTGAAAACATGGAGGACACTGGAGTCAAGTACAATCAATGGGTTGAAAAACATAAAGGGAACGATTTTATTGTCATTCAGTTGTACACATTTAAGGCAACTTTCTCCGCTGACTGCTCATTTTGAAATTTTGATTGTAATTCTCCCCCAGATTAGAACCTACTACTTGAATTTATTCCAGTTTCAGAGAGAATTCTCAGGTTAGAATCCTAGATTTGAACACAGAATCATGGAATTATGGAATCTTTTATCTGGAAAAAATGTCTAAAATCATCAAGTCCAACCATTACCCCAACACTGCCATGCCCAACCATGCCTCTAAGTGCAACACCTACAAATCTTTTAAATACCTCCAGGGATGGTGACTCAACCACTTCCCCAGGCAGCCTATTCCAATGTCGGACAACCATTTCCTCAAATACCTTTTTCCTAATATCCAATCTAAACTTACCCTGGAACAACGTGAGGCCATTTCTTCTCATCCTGTCACTTCTTACCTGAGGGAAGAAGCTGACCCCCACCTCACTACAACCTCCTTTCAAGTAGTTGTAGAGAGTGATAAGGCCTTCCCTGAGCCTCCTTTTCTCCAGGGTGAACAACCCCAGGTCACTCAGCCACTTCTCATGAGACTTGTGCTCCAGACCCTTCACCAGCTCTGTTGCCCTTCTCTGGACACACTCCAGCACCTCAGTGTCTTTCATGTACTAAGGGGCCCAAAACTGAATGCAGCACTCAAGGTGCAGCCTCATCATTTTGCTGAGTACAGGAGGACAATCCCCGCCCTGCTTTTGCTGGCCACATTAATTCTGCTACAGGTCAGGATGCCATTCGCCTTCTTGGCCATCTGGGCACACTGCCACCTCCTTCACTTTCTGTGAATTCCAATGCTTGTGGTTCTTGATACCAAATCACAGTTTAAATTTTGTGTAACTAATCACCTGTCTGAAAATCTTACATGTAGTAATTGATCCTAATTTACAGAAAGAAGCAGGATTTTCATCAGTTACAGCGTTAGGCAGAGTAGCTCTTAATTTTAGTCAATCTCCTGAACAATCCAAATATGACAAGCCTACTCTTGTGGGGTAAACTGAGAATACAGCTGTAAAATGATGAAAAAGTGTTCCTTTTGAATGGATAAATACAGAAGAGCTGGCTAATACATTAAAGCCAGAAACAATAATGAGTATTTTAAAGATTATTTTATTTTTTCTAGAGCACCAAAATGACAGTGCAATCTCACTCTCAGTCCTGGACCATTCTGCATGCTAACAATAAAGAGGGAGGTCATGGTCCACAGTTACGTATGTTTCCCACCACCCACAGATGTCCCTCTCTGGTCTGCGAGATCAGCTCACCACCCCAGCTCACTTATCTCCTGGTCCAACAAGAGCAGCAGGAATCGAACACAGACTGCCCTTTCAGCAACACTGTGGGCTTGGGCTGGTGTAAACTGGCTGAGGGCTTGGTCTGCTGGGCACTGAATTGCAGAGCATCTCCAAACTCCCCTCAGCCACCTCCCTAGGTTAAAGCCTCCTTCAGGTGCCCTGAGAAGTCCTCTGCAACCATCTTTCTCGTTGAACACTGGTAGAATCTACAGAGGTTTAGACAAATAATTTTAGCCAGCTAAGTCATGCAGTAGGCATTTCTCCACCTCTATTGTGTATATGAAGAGTAATACAAAGCAGTCCCTGTAAGAGGACATGGAAGTATCTTTACTGACAGGAAGTGTGTGTGTGCTCATTTCCTGTGATGATTTCAACCAATTTAAACAAGAAATCAGAGTAAACCACACTAGGACTGGATAACGGAGAAGCAACTTCCTAAACATAACACTCCTCATCACAGTCTAAGTTTCTCTGAAGTTAACTATATTTTCAGGAATGCTTTCAGTTTCTAAATAAAATAAAGCCCATAACTACAGCATATATTATATAGTTCTGGGTATCCCAGGTAATCTAGAGGTTTTGGGAGACTTAGATAGCTAAGTAGCCACTCTTAAAAATAAAAAAATAATTATAGGAAAACTGTTCACTTAAGAAGGTCAGTGAGGGCTATTAAAGATAATGGTGTGTGTTAATCTACTTGATAATCTTCAGAAAATACATACTTGAAGTTAACATAAATTTAGTTTTAAATTACTGTTAATAAGGTAGATTAATGTGTATACGACTATCACAAAAATACACATTAATAGCAGAAAGAGCTATCACTGATCCTACTACACTGAAATATTTAGGCAATACAAACTCTTCAATGTCTAAATATTCTGTTTAACAGTGAGAGAAATGCAAAAGAACGATACTTTGATGAAGCAGCATTGGAACACTACTGGGATTGCACTGCAGTTCAGAGATAACCCTGAAGCAACTGGGTAGGGAAAATCTATACAACCTACGTTATATTAATGACTACTGACTGACCTCTGCTTATCTTCACTACCTTAAGGATGACATTGAAATTTTCAACTATGCTCAAGCTTCATTATCTGAAATCTAGCCTACAATAACTTAAAAGGTTTCTGATGATATTTTCAACCTGTCATACTAAAATAAAATAGAAAATTTCTGATACCATGTATCACCTAGAAAAAGGATCACTGCTTTGTTCACATAATGCAATGTGAAGTCTAATATTTACACTGCATGCAACGAACAGAGAATGTATTAGCTTAATTTTTCATTCAAATATTACAGATAAGAGAGAAGACAACAAATCCCTCAGAAGGGAAAGAGAGAGAAAAAAAGAATATTAGGAGTGTGCACATAATATATTGAAGGAAGGAGCCACATTTACTTTCCTCCAGGAAAGAACTTCCATTGTATATCACAGGTGCCACACAGCAAATGGCAACAGTAGCTTACACCTCACGGGTATCTCAAAGCAATACAGTCAAAGCTGACCAGACAATGCACACAGGGACACTAAAGTTCACCAACATCAGTACAGCTATCAAAATATACAGCAGGTGGGAAACAGCCTTCAACTCGAACAATTTCCTGCTATTTTCCCCAAAGCTTGCTTAATTCTAATTTTCCAATCAATTTTCCACTCTCTTCCTCTAACAAAAAAAAGTAAATTATGACTTAAGCATGTCATCGAAGCTGAAATTAAAGCCGTTCTTTCCTCTTAGAATGTAACAAGTTGTTTAATGCTCCATAACACTTTAAAGGGGCCAAATATAACAACATGCTAATTTCAAACTGAATTTACAAAAATTAATTTTTCTTTTTTTATTTTTTGTGGGCAAGGTGTTAAACAATGTGTCTTACTAAATATATAATAGATGTAATTTAATTGCTTTTTCTGATCCTATTCATTTTAAAATTTTTTCTAGCATTATTCAAGGAAAGATTTAATTTTTTTTTTCCCTTTGGAGGAATGCAATTCCAACTTATCTGTCTTCAGAATACAAATACAAATTTGTACAAAAGTAATCCTAAATGCCACTGCTTTCCTGTTTTCAATGCTGCTGTTTTTCCAGAGAACACATCCACAGATCAATGACCCTTTCATGTGATCTGGAAATGCCAAAGAATAATACTTCAGGGAAAATATTTTCACTTGAGTAAAAATACGAATTTTTACAACAGAAAGAAAGGAGAAATCCTAAAACCTCTGAGGATGCCATACAGAAAATGTATAGACCTGGCAAATAAAGGAAAAGAAATAGTAGAGAGCTAATAATTGTCCATGGAAAATAATTTCCATTTAAAGCCACAGCAAAATTAATGAATCTCACAGATTAATAAAATACTCATTTGGCAGCATTCATCGTGGCACACTTTTTGCATGTTTTGCCATTTTTCTCTTGCTGTTTATTAATTATGGTTACTTGCAACTGATGATCTGCAGGGCACATATCAGTGCATACCAAGATTGATGAATGCGCCCCAGATGCCCAAGTCATGTGGAGGGTCTATTCATGCACAGGATCTGTGCTGAAACCTGGAATGTTTTCCTCCAGTGAACCTGCAGGCACTCTTGACAACAGAAATGCAGCTGACTGGAGTAAATTCCAGGAGCACCACTCCTTTCCCTTCTACCACTGCAGGAGAAAGACATTCTTATGCTGATGAGTATGCACATGTGATGGGGTACTGACTGCTGCCTGGTGGGGGGGGGATGTCTTTCAATCCTTCCCTGCTTTCTCTACCCCAAAGGAGAGTGTGGTATCAGATACCTTAATGAACTTTGATGGTGTGCTTTTCTCTGTAGTCCATATGTAGACAGTGGTGTCAATTTCTGAATTCAATTATTTGGATATTAGGGAAAAGAGAAACTCACAAAAGTTTTTTTTTCTCATTTTTTAGCACACTTTTTAAATTACTTTTAGAAATATGGCTGAATGTCAGGCAATAAAGGAGAAAACTGCAGGGATTTTAATTGTCTCAGCTTTGGTTATTACACAATAGATATTTTCGTCATTTATATATAAAGTATCTTTGTGAAATCCTTTAAAATATGATTTCAAACCAATGAATGCCATTTTCTATTTGCCTTTAATTTCCTCTCAATAGTAAGTTCATCAGAGTGTAACAATTAATTAACTTAATTAAGCTAACTTAATTATGTTCTTTCATAGGTCAATATGTAGAGCTACTCAGATTAATAACAGAGCTTGTAAAGTTAATCTTTTTGTAAAATGCAAATGATGCCCAGTCATGTATTAAATACCTTCCTGGGTAACAGATGATATAGGACTGAATGTACTTTAAAGAAGGGCAGGGACTGTGAAAAGGTTAAATAAAGAAAAATGTCTTGGATTTGTGGAAATTTTGAACAGACCTAATTCATTTTTTAAATTAATAATGTTCTTCTAAGCGGAGCCCTCATTTCATAAGGCCATTTACAGCTTAAATATACATAAATAAATTTTGACTTCAAAAGCAGAACTGCATGGCAGCATTTTCCAGCCATCTTGCGACCTTTAGGTTTAGTTATTAAGAAGATTACATAAAACACTTATGTGAAGAGATTAGATGGAAAATATTAATTCCTAACTCCAGTGCATTTACATGCTTAACTGTATTTCCCAGTTTATTTTCCAGAGGAACCACTTCAGTAGGCAAAGGTATTATGTTCCTTTCCTCTGTTCATTATTAATTCACTTTTAACACAGTTAGACTCTAAGGCTCTTTAGGCATGTGGCTAAGCATCTTTGTTCTGAAATATTAATGGGGACTACAGTAATAATAATAAAAATTACTTGTAGAAGCATGAAAAGTAAAATCAAACAAAACTCTTTACTGCCAAATTATCTGAATAGATGACTCAGCTCCTCTGTTTTGATAAATGAGTCTGATGGCTGGAAGACACACCCTGACAAGAAGAGATGGGCTAATCACCACATTCCAGTCAAAGAACCAAATATCAGTCTTTTCTACAATGAATTTGACTTAGGCCCAGAAAATATCTGAAATGCATAGCAATTCCAGTTCTGTAATCTGTTGCAATTCTTCCGTTGTCTCTCAGAGAAAACAAAGAGGAGTGGTATAATAAACATTCTCTAATAAACACCCTACAGGACGTTTAGTGTAAGAGTGTAAAGGGAAAGGCCTCGGAATTGTGAAAACTACCATTGAGCAAAAGCTTTAAAACCAGAAAAAAATACTAAAAAAATGCACTGGAGGGATCCATCCTCCATCTACGAGGGGATGGATGACACAGATGATCCAATGTTTTCTTCTCTTTGTTAAAGCATGTCATTTAGTGTTTGTGGTAGTTTTTTGTAGTGTTTTGTCCGCTTGCAGATCTCAGTGTAGCAGAAGGTTCAGAGTATAAATTAACCTCATTACAAAATCACAGTCCTACAACTATTGATATAAAGAGGATTATTTATCTATGATACAAAATAACTAATAAGTTATCACAATTTTTTTCATCAGAAAACAGACTTCTAGGTCCAAACACCATGGACATTTCCAATTACTTTTCTGAGTGGGAAATCCCTTCAGAAGTTAAACAAAAAAATTTAGTGTTCAAGAACTAAATATGCAGTTCAACTCATCCTATGTGGGTAACTTTTTTTTTTTTTAAATTAACACTATGACAGGAAGAACATATTTATAGCAACTACAGTCTGTCTTTAGAACCACAATGCTTTGCACAGATTTTATAGTTTTAATACAGCACTCAAAAAGCACCACAGATCCATAAGCTATTCATGTCCATATGCTACAAACACATCATTCATATTTTACCCAAAAGTGCTCCATGCTTTATACGTGCTTTTTTTGTAGCGAAAATAGGTTTGGTTGTTTAATTCATTTTTTCATCCAAAAGAAAGGATGGCACAGCTTTTCCTCTGTATCTGTACTGTTCTGGCAATGCAGACATTCAAAAAGATCAGCTCTGTTAGCCTCTAGGCTTACACTATTAAAACATGATTAATTGATTTGCCACAGGATTGGCAAAGGAAATTAAAACACATAACTCATGTACTTCTATTTTACTTCTAATTAAAGATGAGAATATGCCTCTTATGAGACTCAGGTTTAAGCGAACTGTCAAAATTAGTATTTTCTTACTTGGATAACCAACCACTGACACCATCATTCTCTGTGAATTAAGTTCCTGTTGCTGTGAGAAGTGGTATCAAAATATAGCCCACACTTTAGCCACTACGTGAGAAAGGGAAAGTAAAGTTACTTCAACAGCAAACCTTCACTTTTTTCAATGTCATTATATAGCCATCAAAAAACCTATATATTTACGAAATATGCTGCAGCTGCCAGATGCACAGTGAAGGAGACCACAGAAACAGAGTAAGGGTCATGAAGGCTGATTCATCAGCCTTTCAATTTTGTCAGATGATTACAGTGTTATTCAAACAGGTGTATTCTTACACTTAAAACATTTAAAATAATCATGGTATCCAGAGAACTTTCTTTCATCTGTTCATGGTAAAGAATGTGTGATATCAGAGAAAAAATTATTGTATTGACTCAAGGCATACTAACAACGGTGCAGTTCTGAGTTTTGAAAGGCTTGTGGGAGCAAAATTCCTGTCTTAAGCATTACTATCGGAGGAAAACCACCAATACCATATAAGCTGCCAGGAAGGTCTAATGAAACTATGCTGAAATTAGGATGACACACACCTATCCACTTTCAAATGCATTGAATTCTGTCAATTTCACTTTTCAATCCTAATTCTTAAAAAATCCAATAAATATATACAATATTAACTCAATCAGAGTAAACTTCCTTATTTTAAGATGGACACTAATTAAAATTATTCAGGCATTCAAATCTGTACAACCTAAATTTTACTGAGGTTTGCACAGCTTTTGAAAACATAGAATAAAGTATATTTCTAGCTTTAAGGGCAGCTTGGTTACTTTATAACCCAAAGTGTTTCTGCATCTGAAATACACTGATAAATATACACACTTTCCTTAATCCCTCTCAGGTACAAAAATTTCACAGGTGTCTAAATCTAAACATTCAACATGTTAATCATTTCTGCAACTGCTTTTGTCCTATGCTACATAGCTGGACATGTCCCAATCCTACACACAGTTAAATCTAACTTTAGAGCACGAAAAGAGGTTGGAAAGAAGTGAAGCAATAAGAGGAGTGGATGCCATCCTGCCCTCCTGTTGAATAGAACTCAATATTCAACCATCATTTCTATTAGGAGGAATCACCAGACAAGCAGAACGAAGCCTCTTCTGAATGATTAGATTACATCTCACAAATGTCATACCACTGATTACACAAGTAATTGAGTGTTAGATTCAGACTGGCCTACCTAAGAGAAAAACAAAATGTAATTAGGAAAAATCTGTACTTAATTCAAACTAATGTGGCAACGCATGAGATTTTTCTTACTTTCCCCTACTAGAAGTTGTGTGTCCTGATATTTGGAAGCCCAAGACTCTTTCTGAACACTACTTTAGATGACCTTCTCAATTTTTCTGCATCTTTCAGAAATCTTTAGCTGTTAGCCACTTTGCTTTCTTTAATCTTTTCTTCTATTTCTCTTTTCCATGGCTGCATTTGAACTCTTCCTTAACAACTTCCGTCTCACCAGTACTGATGGGTTGAATTCAGATGAGACATAAATTATACAAATAATGCAGTAGTCAGCAGCTGTAGTCAATGTCAAATATTAACTCATTAAGCAGATACTGAAAGACTTACCAGAAGATTTTAAACAAAATAAAAAAAAAACAAAAAGGTACTAATTGAAGTCAGACTCTGCAAACAGTTTTTTTGACCTGTTTTTTAGGGTGTAATTCACAAATGTTTATCATGCTGACTTACCCAAACATAACTTAGATGGGTTGTTTCGTGGTAGGTTCTGAATTTGGAAATTCAGCATACTGGTGCTCCCCTCTCAAGGTTCCCTGCAAATCCAATCACAAAACTGTTTCTGTCTCACCTCTCTCTCTTTTATATGAATTGCAGTAAATATGACTGGAGAAAGTCTCATTCCCTTATAAACATGTAACTCCACATTCAGTAAAACAGCTTCAATATAAACTATTGCTGAGCTATTCAGTAAAATTTGAAAGGTATATTTCCATCTTTTGATTCTCTGAAGTTTCCTCTCCCCTACAGTTTAGCTGTTTTTATTCCACAAAAGCAAAACCTGTATATCCATCTTCCTCTTGGTCACCTTTTACTAAGTGACCATGTTTCATTCCTCTTTCTGCAGCACTTCTCTTCTTTTTATTTTTAAACATCATCTGTTCTCCCAACTTTAATTTCTCAAGTGAAGTCAGATACATTGGCAAAACAGAAATAAGAGGCAGACCCATGTCCCTCCATAGACCAAAGCTCCCATTTGCTACTCAAGACTGTATACAAAAGTATTACTAGAAGCTTATACTGCTCTAACCTCAGGACTGCTTAGATGTGGTAACCTAACTTTCTATGCTGGAATATGTAGTGATATTCCAAAATAAGTAAAATATCTATTTGGTCTTTATCCAGAAGTCACTCTTAAGAATTCCCCTTGCCCAGTACTGTGGACTTCCCTCTTCTTCAGACTAAGTGACAAGACTATCAGAAGAATCAAGATATTTGATAACTATCAAAAGGCTGCACTAAAGAACTAATAAATGGCGTCGTATTTCCTGCTCTCCTTTACTGTGAACATTACAGTCCAAAGAAATCCCAGAAAAAAACAGGAAAGACTAATCTTTATATTACCCGATTCTTGGGAGTATTTTTAATAATAATAAAAGTAATAACTAAACTGTTTGAGGAAGCTGAGATTAATCATGCTAAGGCTACTCCAAAGGAAGGACTTACTTCTCACAGGAAGGGTTAATTTAAGGATAATAATTGTACTCTGAGAAAATGATTGCTACCATGAAATGAAATTGTGAGTCTGACTTCTGCAGAAAATCTCTTCTCTTGTGACAAGGATGCATTGCAGGGACAGAAAAAAGCTTAAGTCATTGGCTACACTATGGAACTACCTTACAAGCACCTTTGCTTATAACAAAAGGGAGTATGAACTTATGATCATACTACATCATTAGCATCTTGTATCATATTTTGGAAAACAAGAGAAAAAAGAAAGGCACGATACAGACAAGGGCCTTTCCTTTGCATAACCAGAAGTTAGAGATACTTACACTTTGTGAGGGATGACAAAAGGATTATATCCACCTATATACCTACGTACAGAGTTTATTTCTGAGTCTTTAGTGTACTGAAATTTAATCTGCCAGAATCTAACAAGACTCCTGTTACTGTTGTAGTGTGAAAGACAAGAATAGGAAAAAAAAATTTCCTAATTACTGACAATAAGAAACAGTAAAGGCAGCTAAGGAAACATTTAAAAGTTAGCATATGGAATATACTTGACTTATGGGTACCATTAATCAAGGTCTTGAGATTCACCTTGGTCTTGCACATTGTTGATATGGGAGGATAAGACTGAGTTTTATCTTTAAAAAACCTGTTATTAGTAAAACAACACTAGGCATGAAAAAACAGAGGTAAATATGTATCCCCCAACAGTTAATCCTGGAAAAGAATAGACACAGAATGTCCTACCTCTTCTGGACGTTTCTGTGCCACCGATATCAGCTCTTCAGAGCTACTTGTTGAGGTAGAGGGTACCACGTTACCTGGGGCCTCTGAGACCACCTCATTTGACGGCTCGGAGTCCTGAGGGCAACAGAGACAAATAGACCCCTCAGCAGCGTGTTGACGTGGCACGCCAAGAAAATGAGACTTTTCAGAGGAACTGTGCTCTAAGCACAAACAGAGAAATAAAAAATACTTGAGGTCTGAAAATCTACACTTTTTATCCTGGGCAACCTCTTTTATCCGGGGCAAAAAACATTTGTCATATATTTTCTTCTAAAATAGTAATACTTTCTTCAGAAGAGAAGTATCACTATAATACTTATTAACCAACTATATATGCCATTTCAGAATTGCAAAATTCTGAATAAGCATGCTTGTTTTACTCATACCTACCCCTGCTCCTGAACTGCAAGGAATATTAGGAGTATTATATCTCATCCACTTATTGAAGATGAAAGTTTCTGTAAAACAGCTGGAGCCATGCTAGAACAACCTTACACAAATGTATTTTACCAATCACTGCAAACCAATACAGCACACAACCTGATAAAGTTAAAGAAGTGAGTAGAGTTTGCTGTCTATTAGTAAATTTAACACTACAGTAAAATAAAATAAAAATTCTTAAGTAATTTGCATTCTATTTTCCAATTGCCTTGATTTTGCAATGCAGCAGTACTAGATCAGACAAAATATAAAACACTTTAATACCTTCCCTGCTTCACACAGAGGTTTTGATAATTGCATAGACTGAGATATTTTACTACAGAGAAAAAAATCTATTAATCGGTACAATCTCTACTGTGCTTGTCATGATGCTCATTACAGAAGATATTTTAGATGTCATCGCTTAGCAAGCAGAATATGTGCTTTTGATATATCACTTTCTTTCTACATTCATTAATTGCAAGGAAATCAAGATTATACTTTTGAAAACTGCAAGCTGCAAAGCTCATTATTAAGTTTTGAAATATAACAACCTCTAAAAAAGTAAATTAAAGTTTCATAATGATAATAGTCAGCAATTGCAGTTTAGCCCAATGTATGGGCGAGCAGTGGTCCAACAGCCATTACTGAATCACACAGAGAATCACAGGTAAGACCAGACACAGTAAAAGAATTAACACATGGAGGGCGTTTCCAGAGACCATAAATCTTAAAAAATACCTCCTGAGCCTAAATATTTAAAATAAAGCTTTTTATACCTTTCTTATGGTATCACCTCTCTGTGATTTAGAAAAAGAATATTCTGACCCATTCTGTGGCTTGCCATCTTAAGTTTAAGGTTTGGTATGAGGAAGACATTTAGGAGAAAACAGCTTTCAGGAAAAAACAGCTTTCAGGAAAAAAACAGCTTTCAGAAAAAAACAGCTTTCAGTGAAGACTAAAGAATACCATCAATTAAATTTTAGCAGTGAAGTTCAAATGCTATCGCCCTGAACTGTTTTATGGGCAGAATACTGGATCTCTGGAACAAAAGGAAAAATGAGGTAACTTGGAAGAATATCAAGACCACAGCCAAACACAATGAACTGCAAGGAAAAACATCTTGAGCAATCTGAGAACAGAAGTCTGATTTTCCCTATGCTGCATGCCATCAAAAGAAATTTTGCATCCTATTAATCCTGACAGCTCATTGTTTTGCCTGGACTTGCTCAGGCAAACATCCTCTCTCTCAAAGGCTACGGCCACTCAGTTTGGTTCCTAGCGAACTATTGCGATAAGAATATTTCTTCTTGTTGACCCAATTAGCCATGAGCTGACTCTGAGTATGGAACAGTACTGTTTTATTTTCTCCTTGAGAAAGTTAAATCAATGCCATGCAATTTATCAGCTCAATATGTTTCCAGCAGCTCTTCTGTGCTACTTACAAAAACAAAAGTAACATCCATATCTGCTGGATGAAAACGATATACTTGTCTGAATTCTTTGGTTCAGTGATTTCTCTCCTTGAATTCTGCTTGTACTTTGTGCCTGAACAAACTTTTGTTATGCTGTTATTACCTGTGTCCAGATAATGGTGGCAACCATTTTCTGTTACCAGTGGGGTTTTTTAAAGTAATAAACACCGTTTTTCAAAAATTACCTGAGAAACTGCAATTTGGTAAGCATATATTCTTGTTAAATTCTTTCTGTCTCAACAGGGCCATGGATTCCTTTTCACATCAGGTCTTGAGTATCTTCTTTGCCAGCAGCTTGGCCACTCTTCTCAATAGGTCTTTAAGAACCAGCTGGCTAATTTAATACTTCCATTTTTAGGGAGATGGAGGGAAACCAAATTTACTTTATTATTCAGAAATCAACCCAAGAAAATACTTCTCCTTTCCCAATTGCACTGGTCTTGTTATCTCTTTTCACACTGTTGTCACTTCTTAGGAAAACTGTATAAAGCCTGAATATATGTAAGACAGGCAATCTATGTTGTTCTAATGCAGTTTGGTAACATGAAAAATACAGCTTTCAGAAACAGACATATTCAGTATATGGAATAAGATCCTATCATGTAAGGTACAACGAGAAAAAAGCTGCAAGGTGCAAATGAGAACTTTCACGGAACTGCTTCTTGGTGTTTTATGTGTATGAGTATGAGTAAGTGTGCAACAGTTCTGGTAACAGATCCTGGTACATTTATTTGTACTCTGGCAAGTAAAACAACCCAAAAAAATATTAGCATTATTTATTTTTGTAAAGGAAAGGCAAAAAATCTGTACCACTAACCTAAATCAATGTTTTTACCAAAGAGGTGTCAAAAGGAAAAATATACTTCAAAAATAATTAAAATTAGTTTGTTGTCCTTCCTAAAGTCACTTCATTATTTTTTGAAGGTCTTGTATGATGAAAAACATGTCAACTGCACTTCTCATGGATCTGTAAGCCTCAGCTGTAGCACTGGTGGATACAGTGGTTCATGGACATAAAATTAACATGGTAAGTATTCTGGTACATGTCTTTTCTGGTGCTTCAGCCCTTCCCACTTCATTAAATTATTATTATATTTTCTAAACTACACAGGAAAAAAAAAGTCATTTTCAAGTCAGAGAGGTCAATGCATAGCTTTAAAATGGATCACAGTATTTAATTATAATAATTATTAAATTACAGGGAAACCCACTACTAAATGGGACTTGCAGCTCCCTGAAAATGTAGAAATTCCTTGTGAAAACATAAGTGCATTATAAACAAATTTCAAATCCTCAGTAATTAAGTTTTGCCTGCAAAATGCAGTTTCTGATCAAAGCCCCTCAGAACATGATTCGTCTTGGACTTACTAAACCTTGAAGAAGAAACATGAAATATGTAGATATTCTGCTATGTTTATGCAAGACAGCCCCGCTTTGAACTATAGCTCTTTTCCTGTGACCTAAATGTTTGTGTAGTTTAAGATACCACAACTGCACTGGCTTGAATCAAATCTCAGTTCTGCAAAAAATATTATTTTGATTGCATGTTGACACAAATACATAACAAATCAGATATTCTAGTCCTGGGATGGAACTTGCTTGCTAGTCTTGGCAGCATTCAGTTCTCTTCTTCCCTTCATTCCAGTTTGTGTATTTGCTATTTGCATCTACTGTATAGGAACATATATTGTGTTTTTAGTTTTGTCCTTTTCTGTGCAGAAGTATTACTGACACAGTATGCTGAAAAACCAACAGTGTGTACAGAACAGATGTGGATTTCATTTGTGAGCTACACGAAAGTGATAGATTTCAAAGAGAGATATTTACATTTTGTGATATGCTGATGTTGTGGCTTAATTTGAGAATTTCACTAGGTTTATATTTTGCTTTTCAAAAACCAGACCATTAATTCAAGATCAAGACACATATACAGGTATGCATTTCATATGTAAACAGGATACACATATGTATATACAGACACGTAAAGTCATGAGCAATGCACACAGTGAACATTGTGCTAACAAAATACTGTAATTGTTTCCCATTCTATGTTACTGTCAGCACAGATATTGACTCAACACAGCTTCTTATTTTGAAGAAAATGGAGAATTGATGTATATTTATAAAAGTATGCATAAAATACTTTGCTAGAAAGCATAAGAATTTCCATTTGAAATAAGATAATGGAAAAATAGTGTCTTACAAGGGTGTTCATACCAGCCAAACAGACAGTATTTTTTTCTGCCACTTTAAAACAAAACTAAAAAAGGATTGAAACAAATCAACCTACAAACCCTTTATAGATGATTCCAAGCTGACGGGTTTGAATATATTATGTTAACTCTGCATTGGTTTTCATACATCATCCTTTACTTTGGTCCAGTTGAAAATTACACAAGTCATAAATTAGCTTTAAACAAGTTTTGAATCAGCCTGGAACTAGTTTTCAAATTAAAGAGCTGTCAGTATATTACATCGTACTGTCATTTTATTACCCAATCAATTCTGTGTGGCCTGAGGTAGAAAGAAAATGGATGCTGTCTTCATTTGCAAAGGGTTTATCTCTCACACCAGGCTGTGAAAACATGACTGCAGTAATGAATTGGAAGCCAAAGTTACTAACAAAGACTTCTAACAGTAACAAAGTAGAAATATTTGTCCCCCTTTAGACTTACAAAAGGGGGAGGGGGGGAAAGCCCTTTCTGAAACATGAAGACAGCTTCTCATAGCTGAAGCACTATGGGATGAAATTAGCACATTTTTATTGAAGTGAAAGTGCTTGTAGCGTCACAGAGTGTCATCTTCAGCGCTGCACAGAAAAAGTCTTCCTGGGTCATACCGACAGCGCCTCTCCAACCCAGACTATGGAACACCCCTCCAGCAGCTGATCAACCACTCCCACCATCCTCATTTTCCCTTACACCCCAGGGGCATACTTTGAAAGTATTCACAATATCTTAGCCATAATTTGGGAAAATCTGGTGCAGACAGGATATATGTAGCACTCCACAGTTCACAGGTGGCCAAAGTAAACCCCCAAGGAGGAATGCAGAGTTTATCTCAATCTACCTACATGTGAGATCAATCACTTTGCCGTTCCTCAGATTTTACCCTGTGTTAATTAATGAGGCAAGAATATGGGCTTTAAACTTTTAAGTCAGGCTCCACAGCTGTAAAATTTCCCTTCCTCTTTCTATTCTGCCTTTGTCACTCTCTTCATGCTGATTTTATTCAACATCTGACAATCTCCTCTCTCCCGCCCTCTCCAAGGACAGAAAATTACAAATGCAACCTCTCACATCCATGTGCTGACCTCCTATGCTGCCAGTCACAGAGGCAACCACAATGTTATGTCCTTGGGTATTTTTTCTCTCTCTTGAGAAGGGGATGATGACTTCTATGTTTATACACAGTTGAAACAACAGGGTCTCATTCTCAGCTAACTCTGAAACCACATCAGTTCAGGTAAGCTTGCTCTAAAACCTCTGCCTTCTTTTAAAGACCTTTTATAATTCTCTTTTTTCCAAATATAGAAACTTAATTACATTTGTTAGCCTTGCACTAGTTTTGCTACTTTTCTTCTAACACCCTGTGCACTGTGAAGGAACTAATAAAGTTACAAGTTTCCAATAAATACCCATATGTTCCTATTTATTAGACCTCTATCTTCCAATAAACTACAGCACTGAAAAAGCATGCTTGCATCTTTGAAATCTACCTAGATTTCCAAGTGCAAAGGGTAAATTCCCACCTGTACTGTTGTTTTAAAATAAGCGTGCTATTATTGTTAATATTTTACTAGAAGTGTTTGAACAAAGTATGAAAGGAGATGGTCATCTGTTTTCTCTGGATTCCTTCTTCAAACAGAAAAAAATAATTGACATATATTCAAAGCCAGAAAGAAGACTCTCAAAATAATGTTTTTCATATTTATTCTTCCAACTTTATCACATGCAAATAGAAACAGCAAACAGGAGAACATTTTACTGTTTGAAGGTATTATCATTCACTGACCTCTGGAACCCGAATTAGTTTCCCCTTTCTAACTCATATTTTTCTATGTTTCCATTACTCAGTGCACTAATCCTACCTCTCTTGGAACTGAATCCTCCACCATCCAAATCAAATTATTTTATTTTCCTTTCACTTTCTCATCATTCACTACTCCTGAACATTCAAAAACTATTCTTTTAGCTACCCTTTCAAAGCTACTTTTTCTGACCCCAGAATTCTTTGAACTGTATTAAAAATCAACTCTTAAAATACTGCAATTAATAAAACCAATTAGAATACAAACAAAGGGAATTAAACTTCAAATTATAGACTCTCCACACTAATCTCATCTTGTATGTAAAAAATAAAGAGTACAACTTTCCTGTTACTATCATGGATTAAAGCCAATGATGACAGTGGCTCAAACTACTGGCAAAAATTTGTGTGCTAACATGTTTATCATCACTAGCACTTTTTAGAATTTCTCCACTAAAGGGAAAAAGTCAATATCTATCTTTTTTTGTGTGTTAAATCTCCTATGTCTTGCATAATTTGGTAATTATCTGGTGCACCAGAGCAACAGATTTCATATGAATATCCTTTTGAAGGATATTAATATACTGACAAGACTGCTGTACTATGCCATTATCACTGCATGTAAGAGTAGCTCAATATTTTTTTTCCCTTTTTTTTTTGGCCACACTGCTTTCCTCCTATATATTGTTCTGCTATTTTTTTTGAGTTATGAATTAGGTTACAGGCATATACTATAGCCTAGAAAATGATTTTTGTCCTCATTTTATACTTTGCAGACTTTATAGAAGTTATTTTATGGAGTTCTAAAAGCTCTTTAAGACAGTACACACATAATTCATTACTACTGGATCAGGATATTTCATCTTCCCTGTGCCTGTTTTGTACAGCTCTGATATCTCCAATTCTTTTTTCCACCATCTAAAAAACAAAAAAACCCAGGAGCTGCAAAACGAATTCTCAAACACAGCACAACCATTTACAGCCAAAGTGTGGTGCTTACTGTGTAGCTGTATGTATGTTGCACATAACTGCAATTGTTGACTTCAACACACTCAACATATTTACAAAATTATATGGGCACTTACACCTAACATTTAAATGGCATTTTCCAAACAACAGATGTACAAAGCTGATATCACTCCTGGAAGGCAGTGCTGCAGCTACAATTGATGCATTAGTAAGGCTACATTTGGGTTTGCAGTTGTCTGCTTCCTTAAGCAATGTATTATTCCTTCAGAAATGATCAGGGGCAGACGGCAGCAATCCGTTCATACAGTCTCTCTAGACGAAAGTTTTACCCAGGTGTATTTCTTTTCAAATCATGTTTAAATTGCTCCAAACTTTCCATGCTTTTGGATTGCTGAGGCAGTGACAACTTGGGAGTAAGGTACAGCACCAAACTTACTTTCACCTCTCAGGGTCAAGCTGCACATTTGCACAATTTATGGTTGAAATAGTTTGCTTTGGTTCACTTCAGCAGCTTGGGAGAAAGCATATACCAAATTGCTCACAATATTTGGCTAATACTTAACTTGAACGAGAAGATTGAGCACTTGAGAAGATCTCTGCTCTAAAAAGCAGCTGCTTTATTCTAACAAAAATAGAATGTCGCTCAGAAAAGGCTTTCTTTCAAGCACACAATCTTCAGATATTATGCATCAGCATGCAGAGTGTGTCTGTCAGATGTTGGAACAAAGCTTTAAATTGTACCATCTAACTTAATTCTCAAGACAGGGTCAGCACATTCATAGGGTTGTTTGTTTTTTCTTACATCTTGAGAAGTCCTTTAAGTAATATTTATTTAGCTCCTTACATCTTCATCAGCATTGATTCTTGCTTTTCAACTCCTTGAAGTCCAGATTTTCCCAACATAACGCAAAACAGAGTGATACTAAAATGTGTGATCACCAAAAGCATCACAAAATCGTCAAAGGCTACTTATTAAATCAAGGCTGGTTTTCATCTCTCCTCATTTCCAGAATATTTTTCGAGTAACAAGATGAAATATAGAAAATGATTGCACAGTACATACTTTTTTGCATCTACATTTATTATACAAGTTTTATAGCTCTCCAAACTATCCTTACATGGCACCCACTTAACTGCTTGTTTTTTCAGAGGTTTTTCTATGAGTGCTTTACTGTGCTCTGAGGGAAGGCTGTGTGTCCTCCACATCCTCATTTCCACTTTTCTGCAACTCTTTTCTTTTAATTCACCCCACTCTCCCCTATAAGGGTTTGTGTGTATTCTCCAAGTGGAATTTTGTCATTCTTATGAATGTGTGTGCTTACAGTTCCCCTTTTACACCAAGGGCGCTTCTTTCTGTCCCCTTATTTTTGTCATCGTGCTTTTCTCCATCCTGCTCCTCCTTTCATTTATTTTGAACTGAGCAGAAAAGTAAAACATTAATTCAAGGCTACACAAATATTTTTAGAGAATGAATCTGTAATTTCTTAAAAAAAACTTTATATAAAAATGTTTTCTATACCCTCCTTCTCAGATCTCTCTAACATCTGAATGTGCCATATTAAAAAAAAAAAAATCTTGGTCATCCTATTAGAAGCTTCAAACAAATCTTAGAAATACTGTTCTGTGAGTGCCCCTGATTTATTCACTCATGCTGATTGCTAGAATAATTAAAGAAAATTTCCAGATAACTTTATACCACTAAATAGAGATAATATAAAGTAGCCAGCTAAAGCAGTAGGTTATTTTATGCTGTCACACTGAGTTGCACAGACGACGAGATCTTTACTAAAAAGGGAACAAACAGCCCAGTTGACACAGTTTAAGATGTCACATTAATCAGTCATTTTTTGCTGAGCTCATGGGAACCGAAAGGTCACAACTACTGCTGCAGCTTTAAAGCACCCTTAGAAAGGCCTGGAAACTCCTCATTCTTCCCTAATTAAGAACACTGCAAATGATACATGGAATGATGAAACTAAATTCACACGAAATGTCAACTTTACAGCCTTGTTTCTAAGGCATATTTATATTTTCCCTGTGATGCTTTTTTGGTTTTGGGTGGGTTGTTTTTTTTTTTTTGGTTGGTTGGGGTTTTTTATCAGGTTACATCTACTAGACAAACTTCCTTTTTATGTTTCTCATCTGTAGTAGAAAACACACACCAAGTCCCTTACTCTTAAATATGCTTAATATTGTAGACCAGATGCTTTCAGTCAAAACCATATGAATACAGTGCTTACACAAATATACAAATTATAAAACTTCATACCCTAGCAGTATATATTTGTGTATTCACTTTTAGGCTTTTGATCTTAAGAGTACTAATATGTGAATGTCACAAATTATCAAAATAGGCATGAAACAACTTTTACAGTCAATGAAACTGAAACGCAAACATACCTTTGATACAGCACACGTAAGGGTCACTTCATACCAGTAAACTGTGGGGTGACAGGAACAGCTCTTTAGATCAAAGAAGGTGGCGTTGAGGATCAGCCAGATGTACAATACACATTGCAAAGATAGGACTAGACTGGTCATGAAGATGGCATGCCCATTAGCAGTCAGAATACATCCTCAGCTTCAGTGCCCCTGGACAGGCACTCACTTGGCACACTCTTGAAACCACTCATAATGTGAAGCAAAGCTTAGCAATTGGTGGCAACTGGGTAATTCCTTTCAAAAATAAATTTCTGACCTTAACCAAAATGCTAAGTTAAATATATACTAAGACACCTCAGAATAAAATCCATTAAGACCAGCATACCAGAATGTAAAATTATTTAAACTAACAACAGGAATTTTCAAAATACCAGAGTATTTTACATGCCAGCTTGATTCAGAATTCAGCAGTACTACCCTGGATCATGAACAGTTCCCTTCCTCCTCCTGAGATTCACTACACTGAAATCTCTTTCAGGTTTAAGAACTGTCCCTACCTTTTTCCTTTTTATTTTGTCCCAAATTATAAGAAGAAAAAAGAGACAGACACACTTAATGCCTTACTTTGAGATGATGGTTTGACTGCTGCCCTGAATTAACTGGTGAACACATTCCATCATCATAGGGAAGATCCTGCTTCATTTCCCTCTTCCTCTTCTTAGAAGGGTTCAAAATTACATTTCCTAAGGGACTGCTTAAGCCATCTTACTATTCTTTAGCTGAAGCAGGTCACTTTGCATGGAAGAATGAGTCAGTGGATAAAATGATTCATGGTGTATTAACCAGCATATCTACTGTCTTCTATTTTACTCTTTTTATATAAAGGAGCTTTTCAGTCTCTGCCTATGCTGTATCCAGAAAGCACATAAACAAGAGGCCAATAGTTCGTTCAGTGGGGGAATAAATAACAGAGTAATAAATCACAGCTCCCATATCTCAGTATTCTTGTATTTTCTCATAATTACCTTTAAATGTAAGATTTTTGAAGCTATCCTTATGTGAAAACAGATATCTTCAAGAAGTTCCTTACCACCAGCAAGTTACAAAACAAAGTATTTAGAGCATCATTTTGCTCTGAAATTCCTCCGCCTTATGCAGTACATTTAACCTAAACAAGCAGTGGAGATATGTGGTAGAACACAATGATAGGGCAAACTGCATCTTCATATAACACACAATATTCTTGTAAATATTAGTACCTGATATGTGTCCTTATTTGTTGCACAGGACTGGTTACAGATTTAATATTCATTATGTCAATGACTGTCTCAATCTGCTGACACTCTTCTACTTCCAAAAATAAATGTGATGTGATTTACTCACTCTAAGTACACTTGTGTGTACCTTCCACAAATACTGAGTTATCTTGCTTTTTCCTTTTTGATTCTTCTTTTCTTTGGCTATTTACACCATATCTGAAAGGATACCATCTGCCCTTCAGTCTTCATGAGATTAGCAGCTAAAAGAAATCTTGATATCTACAGATTCCAATGATTTTCACATTAAAAAAATCTTTTGGTACTGTTTGTCGCAGCTGAAATACACTTAAGACTTTTCAAACATGCACAAAGGTGTTTCAAACCACTGAACCAGATAATTTCCAACCCTTATCAAAGACGCGTTTACTAAAAAATCTCAGATAAACTTAATTGCTACCAGAATTTAACAACGCACTATACATTTCAAAGGTTTTGTGAAAATCTTTTCAAAAGCCACCTTAAAATTTTACATAATATTTACGCATTTTCTTGGTAGAGCTGATTGTAATGCTCCTGCAGTTATATCCCCACACAAGCTATCTGCTGAGCCAATTTTAAGAGGATGGAACTTTTCTGCTACAGAACGCTAAAATCCAAGCGATGAGACACTCCTTTGAGGAGAAAGTGGCTGACACAGCACAAATCGGCAATGCCCAGCTGTCTTCTGCAAAATGTGATTAAATGTGGCTGGCACTACGAGAATTTCTGCTTGAGAATGGCAACTGAATCTTACTTCCACTATCTAACACAACGAAAAGCAAATCTTGACTGTACTAGAATTCATTACTTGCTTAGCACTTCATAAAATGGCACTTTTTTTGGTTTCTTCCCTCATCTTCTTTCTCTCTCCTGGTTCAGTATGATTAGATTTTGCCCAAGCAGCATTAGTAATTTATACTGATGAGTGACACATTACCTAAAGTGACATAGATGGCTGCATTTCTTTAGAAGACTTGAAAATAAAATCAACCTTGAAAGTAAACATGAGCAGTTAATTGGGCAACTATGATAATGTGTTCAGATCTTACACAGAGATTAACAATTAAAGGTCTAATTCTTGTTCTGTCATATAGAATACAACTACAGGTGATGTCCTAAGGTAATCTGCAGCATAATAAAGGTGGACTAGTGAGGATTTAAAATATAATTCTTCTTTAACTACATACCTTCTAGTTCTATGTAAAACATAAGGCAAGAAATATATTTCTAGGTAAAGAAATTTATCTCAGAAATATGGTAGCAACAGAACAGCCCTTCGCAAAATTAGAGTGGAACGGGATGCCAACAGCCTCCAGACATATCTTCGCACATCAGGAGTTACTGTTTATGTCACTGCAAAGAACACACCTTGCCATTTTCCGGTGATTGTTTAATTCTTCACGAATATTCAAACAAAAAAAAGATTGTGTGCAGTAAAAATGTCAAAGCTTTTTTCTTAATACCGCCCTCCTGGAATCTTGTATCATCTAACCCAAGAATTTAATCAAGACTCGAAAGGTTTAAAAATTCAAAATCCAGTTAGAAGCTTTTCATTCACACTTTTTTCCAGACACTTCTAAAATTAACATATCTTCTGCTAATTAACTAATAAAAATTAAAATTTCCAATAGGATTGTTAAGTGAAAGTAGTGATGGTCAATTACAATTTATTGCTAAATTTTTTTATGGTTCCACTGGCAGCACGACACCCCTAACTATTGATACCCAAAAGGCTCATTATTTTAGGAACTCTAGAAGCAGGAAAACAACTGGATTGATGAAGTACGTCTGAATGTACATCAATGGTGTAAGAGATGATGCTTTGGCAGCTACAGTGTAGTGACTTTCACAAATGTGTATGTTTTTTGTTGACTTCACTTGAAAAGGAATGTAAAATGGAGAAAACTTGCACTAAAAGTACTATCCCTGTGTTTTTACATTTCCATATAGCATCTTCAATGAGCAAAATTTACTGTCACAATGCTGCCTCTGTCCTTCCTAGACACTACTTCTCATTCAGCCTTTTCACATTCTTTGAGAGTATGCAGAGCTGCACACCAGAGAGGATCTTCCTGTTGTGGGATGCTGCTCAGGGCTGAAAAAGTGCTCTTGTTTTTTGTTCTCTCATGCTGTGTTAGCATAAAACCACATTCAGTGGCTTTACTTCAATTTTGACACTAGCTGATTTCTGAATTTTTCCCAATTGCAGCTAGGTCCCAGCAGAGATTTCTTGCCACTCAGTATTACAGTAACAGGCAATGTAGGCTGTAAATTCATTCTGTCATGGCTTAGGAAGAGTAAGTCACAATTCAGTTGCAGAGCTATTACGCAGATAAACCATAATTGTAAGCAGATTTTGTTAGGAGCATAACTTAAAGAAGGTGCAGAGTAGCAGTAGCATTTCTAACAGTTGCCCATGAAGAAATTCTGCTTCCTTAACCATTACCTTCAAGCAATATTTATTATAACTAAACTAGATGTTTAGTCATTTAAATATTAGATTGTATATATTCAGAGTACATGCATTAAAAATGTACAACCACTATGATGTTTATGATTTATTTCCAGTATTTTATTAATCAGGGATTTCTTAAACATTTCACTGGTAATTGAACATGGGTGTACATTTTAACCAAAGTGATAATTAATGACCAAGCTCATTTCTAAATTCAGCCATCCTTTTTTTAAGTTCAGTAACATATTTTTAGTCATAAAAAAGCAAAATTATCAAGACAACTTACGAAAAGCAGGACTATCTCAGTAATGACTTGATTCGTGGGAAATTCACAAAGCCTTGTGAAAAAATAATTTGCTTCACTTTTGTATTGTGTTTGCATCGCAAGGTTAGGGCAGCAGGGTGGGGGGCTGCAGGGGTTGCTTCTGTGAGAAGCTGCCAGAAGCTTCTCCTGTGTCTGACAGAGCCAATGCCAGCTGGACCCACTACTGACCAAGACTGAGCCCATCAGCAACACTGGTAGTGGGGATAACGTATTTAAGAAGGGGGGAAAACCTGCTCAGCAACACCGGGAGAGAGAGGAGTAAGAGAAGCAACTCTGCAGACACCAGGGTCGGTGAAGAAGCAGGAGGAGGTGTTCCAAGCGCTGACGCAGACATTCCCCTGCAGCCCGTGATGCGGACCGTGGTGAGGCAGCTGTGTCTCTCCAGCCCATGGAGGTCCATGGGGGAGCAGAGATCCACCCATACCCTGTGGAGGACCCCATGTTGGAGCAGGTGGATGCTCAAAGGAGGCTGTGACCCTGAGGGAAGCCCGTGCTGGAGCAGGTTCTTGGCAAGACCTGTGAACCCATGGACAGAGGAGCAGGTGTGTTGGCAGGACCTATGACCCCGCTGGAGCAGCCTGTTCCTGAAGGACTGCACCTTGTGGAAAGGGGCACATGGTGGAGCAGTCTGTGAAGAACTACTGCTCTCATACTAAGACAAAGAATGCGTGCAAAGTTTCAGCTTTGAAAAAAAACTCTACATTGTTGGGTTGTTTATGAAAAAGAGTGTATAAAGATAAGCAGCAAAAGGATTTCTTCCTTCTCCTGCACAGCAAAAAATATAGTGAAGACAATGAACTTGGAAACCAAACAATTTTTGGAACAAATACCATTAAAAGGGTTCTTTTCTTTTGACAAAAAAACCCTCATTTAAAACTGCAGTGCACAGTTTAAATCTGAATTTTCTAAAAATATGCCACTTGCGAAAGAGACTCCTAGCAGGTTTATTATAACTGCTGGCTTTTGTCAAAGTGTAATGCAAGAACAAGTTATGTACTTCACTTTGCACTCCTAACAGTTTATTTTTTATAATACTTTTTGATCTATCCCAGTGTTATCCTTCAGAATCAGAAATCTGGTTTTGCATTTGAAACAATAATACATTTCACAAAAAATCCCTATATTCCACTTTCTTTAAACTTCTGCCTGGTATTAGCTGCACTGTCACGTGCCAAAGAGAGATCTGTTCCGACAACACTATGGAAAAGACAGTGTTATATTGTATTGCTCATTTTCTACTAAAAATTTTTATACAGTTAATTTGCACCTAAAAAGTACAAGCACTAGACGCCCATGATGAGGATCTGCCAGTCAGTACCAGGGAGTATTTGAACTGGTAAAATTGATTTTGATGTGGAGAAGAATTAAAATATTTAAAACAAGTATCTGTTCCAGAAGTATTTTACAGCCCTTAAGCTTTTTTTTTTTCATTAAAACCTAAGCCTCCCATCTACACTATGGGAATCTTCTGCCAACTAAGTGTATGTGAATATTTGGATTAACTTGGGGATTTCATAGCAAATAACTTATCCACTATTCATAAATCAAGTCCCATCTTAGGTTAATTTCAAGGCTGATTATTTTTGGAACATATTACGATATAAATTATTCATTACATAGATGTATTGTATCAGTTTGCCAGAAAATAACAGAGGCTCTGCCAACTCATTTTTTTTTTTAAATATGATACCTGCGAAGCAAATATTACAACACATTTGGCAATACTTCAGCCAACTGATAAGAACTGCCATATGCTGCAATTTCATCCTTTTTTGACCCTCTCGATAGTGAAATTAATTTCTGTGCCAAAGATTTGCATTACTGAAGTTATTAAAACAGGGCATAAGTGGTGTAAGGACTTCTGTTAAATCTTTACAGGGCCTTATAGATTTGGTGAATTTGTTCATTTTTAGGGAAATCATTCTATTGCCAATGTTTTACTGCTCCTCACAAACCTAGAAAGACCACATATTTTCCAGCTGTATATTAAAAAACATCTTTCTTTCAATATCGTACAAGAAACCGAAGTCCTAATTAAACTGTCCTCAACAAACTTTTAAATATATAAATACACACACAAATTTTTAACTTGATCATTCTTGATGACCATAATATAGATCATAATATTAGCTCTGGTGGAAGACAACTGCAGTCTGTGAATTGCACTATGTAATTTGTTGTTCTGTAAACTACCTTGAAATACTCCTAAATTCTGGCTGAAAAATGTTGCATAGAAACTGAACTATTTTTCCCATTATATTATGTTCTGCTTGAACCAGCAAGCAGATTTATTAGCAGTATTCTTTTATCATTTTTCAGCTCCAATGCTGTGTGCTGTGATGGCAGTACATTTGCTTCTATGTTCTGCTCTCAAAAGAAGGTGCAACAATCTCTCTGATGTAAAGTGACTAAATGAGGGTTACCCTTTGTCAGAATATGCAACTGAAGCAAGTTTGAATTCATTCAAAAGACCTCTAAGGATTTTTTTTGGCATATTTATTTTAAAATGTATTTCAAATATAACTGTAAAATTGCACCGTATGGAATGATAAAATATAGCATATGTAAAACCTTTTTAAGACATGATTAAGCATTATATTACTATTGTGTGCCAACCTCATATGTTACATTCAAATAGTGTTTTCTTGTATATATAAAAAGTTAAAGATATTGGCTAAATTGAAAATGTTTTGTTCAGACTGTTTAGTAAAAGCCCAGATAAAGTCTGTCCTTGCAATGCTGATTCAATCATCTTCTGTGTGTACTCAGGCAAGGAGAATCCCACCTAAACTATACCCCTCTCTAATCTAAACTACCTATCTTGGCTCCCTCCTATTGCCAGTGGACAGGAAAAGGCAGCTCCAGAGAACAACTCATCCAAAGCTACAGAAAATGTCTAATAAAAGGGAACAGTGCTGACATTTTGCAATAGGGAAGCCAAGACATACAGAGAGTAAGAAATAAAATTTCTATTAAATTACTCGATTTGCAATAGTCTGCACCACATCATTATGGACACTTAGTACTTTCAAAACACTGCTTACACTATCACCCACCAGCTCAGAGAATTCAGCATTTTTACAAGCTGGGCCTAGGGATCCAAGCTGGCCAACAGCAAACAAGGAGAAAAAAATTACTAAACTTTTGAAAATGTTAATTTTGTCTAGCACTCACAGGAGCTCTGGGGTGAGACAAAAATAAAATTCAATTTACTGGTAACAACTCAACTACTTCAAATATAAGGTCAAACGTCCTTTTTCCCATTTCTGAAATCATTGCTTCAGTTTTCATGCCCTGCAAAAACTAAAGAGAGTATTTTCTCCTAATTCTCAACCCAAATTAATCCCTTTTAGTGACCCCCCCAACAGCCAAATTACAGAAGGCAGGGGTCCTATAGAAGACAAAAAAATCATAGCACGAAGTGATTAAAGGCTACAAACTCCCACATAGCCACAAAAGGACTTACACTGCTTCATGCCAACTTAACTTTGGTATTTCCTAACTTTTGAGAGGTTGATATCAGGAATTTTTGTTTTCATTGTTTAATTTTAACACACTTGCATGAAACTACATGTGTGAGGAAATGTTTCCTTAGTTTGGGAAAAAAGTCATAATGAAAAAGATGAAAATCCATAACCCATAACGAGATATTCACCTGCACAACTCAGGAACAGATAAGACACTTCTGCAGTCCTCACAGGCCTTCTTAGCCACAAACTTTATTTTTGACTAGAATACAATTCCATGGAATACAGGAATTAAATTGAATTGCACACTTTTTACTTTTTATCTGACCAAATTTAAAGGTTTGAAATACATTTTACATATTAAAAATTCTTTTAAACTTAAAATATTATTTCAAACATTATATTCAGTAATTTAATATTACAGCGTCCAATTACATTTGCATATTCATTATGTGAAAGCAAGATATACCCAAAGAAACGCTTCAACTTGGAAAATAAGCAAAATCATAAACGACTGCTTTCCAACACAAAATGTGAACAAAAATATATTACTTGCCAGGGTTGGTGTGTCATGTATTTGTAGTTCCAGAAAATATTTCCTGAGGGGTTTAGATGAGAATTCTATGCATATATACTGACAATTTATTTCCACTGAAAAAATGCAATACAGTAAAAAGATAAAATAAAAGCAAACTAAACAGAAGTCTACAAACAAGGCAGCTGATCTTGCAGCACTCAAATAATGACCCAACATGTACACTCTGCAGCATTTTACAAAATAGGTTGTACGTAAAGATGAGCAGATAGAAACCTGACAACCATGGTCAGTGTAACCACCACATTAATATGTTTAAACTCCTTACTGCCTTGGTCTTTTCAAATATGAAAATCGGAGGAGAGATTTCAAACACTACTTTTCACTGGAAGGCAATAGAAAGGAGTCCACATCCCACTATGAGAGCTCATAGTGAGACCTTATTCTACATAATGAACAAATGTTCAGGCCACATTTATTTCTACTAAATATTACCACATCATAATATTGAGTAATTTGGTTTACATTTTATTAATTTTATTCTTCTTAAATTTAACTAAAACAAGGCTCTATATTAAGTCTGAATACCACTAATACAAACTAACAGGAACATTATGATTTATAGTGCTGTTTGGCAATCCTGAAAGCGCACTGTAATCCTTTTGCAGGGTAGATGGATAATGTTATAGAAATGGAGACCTTATAGGTTTATTTCAGCTTTCATGTGATGTAACAAAATATACAATGTTTTTGAGATGAGAGAGCTTGTCAGACCTTAGTAGTGAGCATCACCCATTCCACAGAAGGCTGACAGCAAGTATTACCAGCAGAGAAGCTGTTGCCCTCATGCCCTACAGCAAAGTCACTGTCTGTCTATTATTTGACAGGCAGGGTAATATGGGAATATGTTACACTGGTGCAAGAACTGACACAATTGCTGGAGAGTCCTGTGACTAGTATAAGAAAAATGCAAGTACCATGTCCAGCACTTGTGCTAGATATCAATTTAAAGCATATGTTTATTGCTGCTAAATTACATCCCTTGTACTGCTGACACCTGCAAGTGCTTAGCAGAATCTGAAAATAAAATAGCAATATTTGTTGTCAGCAGAATGCAACTTTTCCTAAACATCTAAAATTGAAATCTGTAATTAGAAGTAAAAACTTTTAAGCAGTCCTCATATGCCACACACTATAATCTCTCTTGTAACTGAAATAATGTAATTTGTCTACCAACTATTTTCAAGGCCCAATACTGCTAATGAAGATATCATTGGGGAATTTTAAAATGTGTAACAGTGATTTCTATCGGATCAAAAAAGATGAACAAAGTTGAAAGAATGAGAATTAAACAATAGTCTCCTTGGCCAAAGGAGGAAATTCAATTGCATTTAGCTGCTATAATCAATACAAGAAACTTCCCTGTGACACATCAAAAATTGGATGCAGTGAGTGACTGAGAGACTGAAACGGCTGCTAGCTCAGCCTTACAATTCATCCACAGGTCAGGCAGAGTGCAGCAAAGACCAACTTCCTCTACAATAGTCCTTTTCTGAGCTCTAAACACATGTTTGAGAGGCCACCCTCTAGGTAGGGGTAGAAAAAAGCTTTATCATATCAGCTCCTCCTGGCTGTGAAAAATCACAGATATATAATACACAAACCTAAAGCCATACAGAATATTGAATTTGAAAATTATGAAGTACATAAGCAGAATTCTAATCCTTTAAAAAATGCATTCACATTAAGGCTGAAAGGAGTTTAACTAATTTTTTGAATTTGTTATGCAGTATAGCATGGAACAGAAAAGAAGCTACTAAAAAAAGACTTTCAGGAACAGAGGCCAATATAACTTTATCAATAGAAATTTCTCTGCACAGCTGTGGAAAAGCTATGGGAAAATGGCTAAACAAAACCACAAGGAGTCCCCATAAGACAATTTTTCGGTATCTTTCATATTTATTACATATTCACTCAAATGCAATTCAAATTGCCTGTGCTTGAAAGGGCAAGAGACTTTATTTAAATTTACGCATTTAAAATCTTTAGGAATGAAAAAGAAAATCAGATACAGTAACATGCATTTTAAAAATTTGTAATAATCACTAAGATAACACAAAATATATAATCATTCTACTGATAAAATTTATTTACTCTTGAAAACATTGTATTTTTCAACACACCTTAAAACTAATACACACCCTGCAATAAGTGAAGTCCATCATACTTAATCTACTTGGTAAAGTATTTAAATAAAATTTATCTGGTACACCGTGTGCTAATCTAAGGAAAACACAATCGGAAATTATAAACCCTGGGATTTTTCTATTTACTTGGAAGTCAAGAATACAGGAGATGGGAGATTTTAACTCCCATTATCAAGATGCCATTTTAGTTTAAGCAGTTGACAGAAATTCAATAACAATTTTAATTCACTCTTGGAATGTTTCTTGCATGTAAGTGGTATTCAAGAAAGATTGCTTGATGTCCAAACTGTAGTGGACAGCTAATTTTCGATGTCTGTCTTCCTACCTCCTTACAGAAGAAGAATTTGATTAATCCCCCGAGGGGAAACTGAGTAACATATTTTTCCAACTGGAAAGGGACACTAGTGAGCCAAAAAATGATACTCCTCTCTGAGCATTTTGTATCTGTCAGTCTTAAAAGTAACACCATGAAAGAGTTTAAGTATCCAACTATGCTAACAGGTAACTTGTGAAAACATTTCTGCACAGCTGTGTCCCTGTGTATCCAAATACTGACTGTCTTACTGTTCCTTACTAGTTAAAAGATTCTGCAAAATACAAAGAAAGTGGCAGAACAGCCTGTAAAATCTTTAAGACTTTTAGAGTGTTCTTTTATTTTCACACTGAGGTATCAGATGCATTTATAAATCCAATTTTGAAAATCAATTGGAAAGTGTATCTGCAGAGATTACAGTGATAATAGAAAAGAATGGCACTACTAAAGAAGCTTCTGTGCAGACAAAGAATCAAAATCTTTATTTTTTGAAAAGTCGGTACTACAGAAGTATACTATTACTTTCAATAGTATTAAAGAGAATTAATCCAAGTCAAAAATGTAGGTCTAGTTTTACAATGTTATATTTGACCAAGGCATACCAATCAATATAAAGTATTAATAACCTTGACATGAATTTTCAGTGAAAGAAACAAGTTTAGTAATTTAAGTCATCTTTCTTTGTTTAGAAAACACAAGCATTTTCTACCTCCATCCTTAGAGGTTTGTATTCTTTACTACTTCTGAAATACTTTCACTTGTCAATATTACCAATGCTGATACAGTACCCATACTCACACCTTTCTCAGAGAGAACACAATGTGAAAAACAAGCATTTAACTGGGATAGTAAAATTCTCTTTATTGATTATTTCCATTTTGCATACACTCTGGTTTTTTTACCTGTTTTACAGAGAATCTGAAATCTTTATTTTATGACCTCCTGTTTTCCAGAGCAGACCTACACATAGCATTTCATCAAAAACTACAGACACTAAGTAAGACTCCTAAAACCAGAATACTTCAACTATTTTCAGGATGAATTAACTTACTTTGGAGGATGTAGAGTCACATTCCTGACAAATCCATCCATAGCCAGTCTGTTTAGGAGACTTTTTCAAGGGAGGGTCTAAACAGCCAAAATGGTAGCAAAGCCTGCATTCATCACACCTGCAACAGAAAACCAAAATGTATATTTATATTAAATGGTACTTCTGTACTATTTTAGATTGAGCTTCCCTGCAATTCTCAGCACAAGATTTCCTGACCCATTATCATAATAAAGAAAATCAATTTTCTATAAGGGGTAATTTTAAACACAATCACTTCAAGTAGGTTCTGCTTAATTTGGAATATTCTGATGCAGACATTCATATATCACCTGTCACCATCTTATATACATGATAATATTTCAAAGACTTGCAAATTAAATAAAAAAAAATTGCCCAACTTTTTAGATACTTCAATGTCATTAATTGCTATTTATTTTGAGATATTTTGACTATTTTAGACAGTGACCATATTGATTTTTCATTGTTTTAAGACTCTATTTTGCATAAATATCTTTTCAAGGAAAACTCAGTGAAAAATTCACTCACACATTCAACAACTCATGCATAATTTACAGACATGAATCATATTTTTTTACATCAGGACTATATGGTTGATAAATAAATGCACAAAATATTTTCTCATTCACCTTGAATTTTCTGGAAAGGGGCATTAATTTAAAAGGATTTCACTGTTATCTTTCGCTTATAAAACTGCCCTATGTACACACAACCATTTTACGTCCTTATTTAATACACCTTTCATTAGCGTTTTGTACTATGCATGGTCCACATAAAGAGCTCAAAACATACAGCATAGATATTGTTAATGCAAGCTTAATGTACCAGCACAGAAGAAATGCTACTCTAGAACAAGTGCTTCATGAAAGGATTTTTAAATCAGTACAATAATATGCTCAAAACGAGAAGGACATTTTTCAAAGCAAATAACAGAGATTTTCATGTGCCCTACTGAACTTCACTTTATTTGCATATGCCCCTGTATTCCTTTGTATGAAAAAGGAAAGCTTTTTTCAAATTTACTTTGCATTACTTTCTTCATTAAATGCTCTTAAACTCTAAATTAAAGCCAATATAAATGATCCAAAAATAGGAAAGAGAGTAAATGTTTAAAAATCAATTTTTCCAAGAAATCCCCTACATTCTCTTTTTTTGCTTCCCTGGGCACTCATTTTCTCCTGTACAGTACATGCAAATGCAAAAATGTCCAAAACATGGAATAATAGCATGGCACAGGCATCATCAGATGAAAGAGACGGATATAATTCATCAACAGAATACACAGTGCATTGCAGAAAGAGGACTCAACTAACATAGTGCTGTACTAACAGAAGAAAACGTTCATGTGACTTCTCCAAGGATTAGTCTCCAAATAAAAAGAAATAACTGTTTTCAGATTATGATTGTTTAACCAAAGTAAATACTTCTGTCCTTGCTGCCAAGGCTGTGCTTGCAAGGGAAGCCTTCTGTCTGCAGCAGTTATATGTAAGACATGAGCACTGATAAGGGTATGGCATGTACTGTTTTCTGCTAAATAGAAACTAAGAGCAATAATATGATTATCCCCAGGATGAAACACTAGACTGACATGGTTTCAGTATTTTTTAAAAAACTGAATATACCATATTACAGTATATGTACATAGGATTGTTTAGCAATGACTCAATCTAACTCCAGACAAAGAAAACACTTATAACAAGAAAATATTCTTGGTCTTTAAAGACAAGAGTTCTAATGTAGAAATATATTACTTAAAATCAGGAATATATGCAGTTTTATTTCTTGTGAAAGGCATATTAAAATAATAAAAAGGTTGAGAGGTGTAGATGGGATGGGTTACAGTCCTAAATCCCAGGAGTGTGTGTGACCTTCAGCAAGAGATTAAGCCTCCTTTGAGTCTCAGTGTTCTCAGCTGTAAAGGAGTATATTTTTACTAACCTATTTCTGTATTTGAAATCTTATGCATGTAAGGGCTTGCACTTGAGCATTGCCTATCAGAACTCCCTTTTTGTAAACTGCTTGGGATCCTCTAAATAATACAATACAAAGCATCACACTATTTCTGACTGATTCAGAGTATTTTCAGAGCTTAATCCTAAAATTTAAAATCTACATCTGATTTAAACAGTGTCAATTTAGATTGTTTTTTCAGGTAATTGTTTTATATGTCCAAAATAAAATGTTTTCCCTTTATAATTACACTTTGGTATCTCTTCCATCTCTTCCATTTTCTGTCTAGAATGAGGTACTTCCTGACTGCACCTTTAGCCATGTTTCAGAAGTACACTGAGGGAGTTCATGAGGCTGAGTTGAAATAACCAGAATATTGTGAAATTAAATATAGATCTCAAGGCACCATTCTAAAGCTGAATGGTTTTAATATTTATTTTCATTAATTTTTAGCACTTCAGAGTGTTTAGTTTTGCAGAAGAAAAACTGCATTTTCTTAGAATGAGTTAAAAATATCTATATGGAAGTTTTCAGATACTAATAGCTCCAATCTGCATCTGCACAGCTGAGAAAATGCAAATAACAAAAGCATTTTTTCACATATCAAAACACAAAAAGCTGCATGGTGACAAAAATAAAACTATACCAAATATTTTTAAATGCTTCCTTCCTACTGCTTTTTATCGAAATATGAATTCTGTACTGTAGGACACAAATTCACTGACTTTGAAGTTCCCAGAGCATGATGCTGGGAAAATGGATGAATACACACTGTACCTTGGTTAAAGATGATGCTCTAGCTGTCTGGCAATGCTCTTGTCTGCTGTGACTGACTGGGGACAATATGTGAAGCTTACACAAATCACAGTGCGGACAACGAAATTGGCATTCTTAACTCCTAATTCCAAAAGAAAACCCTACACTTAGGTTAAAATGGCACTAGTAAAACGAGATGAATTCCTCAAGTGTATACTACCAGTTGTGTTCTTCTGTCTAGCAACATAAAAATGATAGAGAATCCACTGTCAGATCCAGAAAATAAGAAAGCAACACAAAATACAGTGTACTTTCAACTTAATTACAGAGAATGAAATGTTGGGTCACAAAAGGTGTCATGCTGACAGCCTCACAGCCTCTCGGTAAAACACACTCACAGATCAATCACCATACGGACATTTACAAAGCAAAGGAGTCACACGGCACTGTCATTTACAAGTATCATCCACATCCATCCTGGAGATGGCTTAATAGGACAAGTAAAACTGTTAGGCTAGGTGTGAGGGGAAAAGGGAAAGAAGTCACTTCCTCCATACTAAAGGCTATTGAAATTTTTACCCTTGTGCATTCAAGGTCACACTTTCAAAACAGTCCTTAAACTAGCAAATATTTTACCTTGCTACTATTTGTTGGTAACTGTGTTTAAGCCCATGATTTATAAATGCAGTTAAGTGCACGGCCATCTTCAGTGGCGTGGCTAGCTGCTGTACTGTAAACTTTGTGCAAATAAAAACACAGCTCCACACAAAGACAAGCTAACCTAACCTCCTAAATTACCTCTAACTGACAAGTAATTGCTTACTATCAGTGTTATAACAAGCCTGAAATTACTTTATGCATCAAAATTAGAAATCACTGTGTTCCTCATTCCAGCAATTAATGAGGATAAATATATGCCCACTATATACCAAGAAAATGGGGTGTGAAAAATAAAGGTGAATTCTGAAGTAGTAAGGTTAATAAGTTAAAAAATAATAAAAACATTTTTCACTTATAAAGTGTAGAATGCAGATCAGCTACATATGCACAGCAAGAAAGCTTGATTAGGCATTTCCACACCTGAAATATGTCTGCTTTGTTCTTTAATAAAGTGATCTCCATCTGCTCTTGCCCTTGGATTGTTTTTATTAGTTTTTTTAGCAGTACAGCTGGCTGTGCTCAAGCCCTACATAACTCTGCATTTTTCTGTTCATAATTAACTAATTATGCTCTAATCAATAGTGTAGATACTGATTTTACAATGTAAATGAGATAAATGAGATAATGGCTGGGGTCAATCTCATTTTATTTACAAAGCCTAGCACATGCATCCAATTTCATTACACTACATCTACCTGCACAGGAGGGAGTCTTATCAGTTGGCCTGCAGAAGTCTTCCTGCAAGCACTGGGGAAAAAGACCTGTGCTTTTACAGAGGAGACGTGAATGCAAAACCTGCCTGTCACTGGCACATTTGTAAGCCACTGGTTAATATCATCAAAAACCACAAAGAGCTGATTCAGCCAGAGTGAAGAAACCTATTATGCATTCACAAGACAGCATCACCCATCTATAGCTGTAAAAGTAATTACCTACATGCCCCTGAAACACAACATTAATAAGCTAATCTTTAAATACAACTTTCCAAATATGCTTCAGAGACTACGGAAAATCTCTCACTTATGTACACATCACTGCACACCGCCTGCAGTGTCGTGCCAAAAGGTACCATGTTGAACAAAATACAAAATTGCAAAATATATATACTACGCCCTGTTCATCACAACAGCTTAGAAATATTTACTTTAATGGGAAAAAAAAAAAGGAGATATAAAACTTTGATACATATTGACAAACCAACGTCACGATTAAAATTAGAGAACTTGTCATATAAGACTTACTCTGGCAAACTATGACTTAATCACAACAAAATTAGAAGTAAGCTAAACCAGAATTTTTAAACTCTAAAGGAACTGCAGTGGGGTGGGTGTGCATCCACTCACCCATTTGCTGGGGGGATGCAACACTGTGGCCATTCCAGCACCTGTGTAGATTCAACTATTAAGAAGCATCTTTCCTTATTGGCTTGTTTTGGACCCCATTTCTGACTAAAGGCTCTTAGAACCTGAGGAACATGTCTGAAAAACAGACATTTCTTCTCAGCCACTGATCTCTCTTCCCTTTAACCCCTCAGTGTCCAAGTGCTGTGCCACTCTGAAATCACAAACAGCCAGAGACGTTCTTGGAGGTTCATTTTAAACTCCAGCACATTCTTGGGTTCAGATTAATACCTTAAAACCAGCTGTGACAATTTAAGTCACTGTCACCACTTTGTTTCTTATTACTGGCTGTATTATATACCCAATGGAAATGAGCATGTAAGCATTCCCCAAACCCCAGAGTAAATGGATGTAGCTGAAGTAAATTCAAACTGTAGAACCAAAATGACTGACTTTGGCCTGGAGCGGGTGAGGAGTGCTCCTGTGATACCTTAACTGTAACCAGACCACAGGAGTGATAAATTCTGGGTGATAGGATGACTCTTACACGTCATGTCAAAGACAGCACTTTTCCAAGCCATATTTAAACAGTGAAATTAAAAATCTAATTATGAAATAACTGTATAATCATCTATTTAGGGCATTGTTTAGCGCTCTCCAAAAAGTACATTTATTCTACTTACTGAGGGAGGAGCCCAGAACTATAGTAGTTTCTCATTATGGAATACGTGGATAACTTTCTTCTTAGCTTTCGCTTCTGACATCTCTTGAAACAAACTGAAAATAAGTGAAGATACAACTTTGTATCTTACCCTACCACTCTACACCAAAATTCTTCAATTCAGCCCTGTGAATTCCAACACAAATTGCTTTCATTTTCCTGTGGTAAGTTGTAGCCCAAGCACAAACCAGAACTGACGCAGTAATGTATTTAGACTCTAAAATACTCTTGGTTTTAGGCAAAAAATTGTCAAAATAATCATAGAATCATAGAATCATAGAATAGATTGGGTTGGAAAAGACCTCCAAGATCATCGAGTCCAATAAAACCCTACTAAAACTGGAAAAGCTGGTTTTCCTCTTCCTGATTGCTATACTTCTTCCCTTGCCTATAGGTGACTTAACAACTAAAAATGGATGGTCATCTTGCATTTTCTGTTTTACACAAGAGTTTTAAGAAACCAGGATATTTATAAGTCTTCTCACATATGCCAAACTTCAGGTGACTTTATTACCAGGAATGTGACGCATTTAAGCACTAAAATTCTTACATGACTGCAACTGCATAAAATGTTGATTATAAAACAGTATATAGCCCACCTATAGAGCCTCTTCATATGCAAGTACTGCTTGTCCTAAAGGCTCTCTGTCTTCAGAGATGCTAAAAATTCAACCACATACAATACTAAGGAACTTCATCTAATTTCAAAGTTAGAACTAACTCTGCAGTCAGTCCTGCGTTGAGTGGGTGGCTGGAACAGATGTCCTCCAGAGGCTCCTTCCAACCTACATCTTTCTGGTTTCTAATATTTTCATAATTCTGATTTAGGTAAATTAAATACTCTTTCTGGTATAAGCATTATACCATAGTAATAATGGTATAAGCATTATACCATAATAACAATAAGTAATAATAATACCAAGTAATTAAGTCACAATGCAAGCACAAAACAAAGTCTCTGACTTCTGTAGTTTGTAATCTTAGAGGAGAGAGTAGACTATTATTCCCTTCTGTTACGACTGGAATAGAGACAGGCATGGCTACTGCCAAAAGGCGAAAGAATATATCAACAGAGGGATGATTATTATTTCTGGTTTTTATATCTACCTATTACTGATGAAGACAGTGAATGCACAAGATGGACACACAGCCTGACAGAGTAAGGTGAGCTTACTGACCTTCAGCTAACAATAGTTTCATGATAAAGTTCCTATATGGTTTTGGATATGGGACACTATTATCTCCAACTTACTTGAATTTCTGTCCCATCTCAAGGGCATTAATAAAAACAAATAGTGTCAATCAATTATACCACAAACCAGAAAAAGAAAATAAACATTAATCTGGCAAACATTTGTGTAGCTAAATTTATCATGCTAGACCCAAAACTGCCACCTCTTCTAACTGATTTAACTCATGATTTTAATACTAAAACAAACAAATACCCCCTCATATCCAAAAACTTCACACTGATTATTTATGGGTAAGGAAGAATCTGAAAGGGCTATCATTATGTGGCATTTCTATGTTATCCAGATTTTTTCTGAATGGTCCACAAATAATTTGCTTTGTGAAACTTCAATTTACATGTACACAGTAATTCTAAGAACACTACAAAGAAACTTTATTTACTATACCTGTATGTGAACAGCTTTCTTTCAGCAAGAAGTGTTCATTTCTCTCTCTCACAGTACTTTGGAATTATACAACACATGGCTTTAATAAATTATTTTGCGAAATTCATTAATGGCCCATGTATACAAGGGGAATGTAATTATATAAATACTATTTCAGATGTGTTTGTTTTTGTTAATATACAGCTACAGTACAGAACTTCTACTTTCAGTATTTTAATGTTTAAACTGAGCATTTCTGTGAAGACAATGCCTCCAAGACACGCTTTAAGATAATGCTACACCAATTATAGAGACGAAAAATGTCCCTTGACAAACTGAAAAGTGTAAAATTTAAGAAAGCTACTAGCAAATGCTGCGTTCATTTTTCTGAAGTACATTCTAGACGTAATACGTGATTGCATCTACAGTGCCACTCTCAGGTGTTCAAGCTGTTAACTCTACTGAATGGTGTATTGTTTGTGAACTACTGGAGAAGTCCATCAGAGTTTTGAATACTGCCATCAAACGTCTTTCAAAGAGTGAAACGTCAAGTGTTAACATCTGGCTTTCTAGAAAAAGAGAGACGGATATGAGGAACACGATTCATGAGAGAGAGAGAAGGGGGAGGTGGGGCAGGGGGAACTAAACTAATGTCAAAAGAAAGGGCCAAGAAAGAAACAAAACAAGCAAGCTGTACTGGGGAACAAACATAAAAAAATACACCAGGAATTCACCTTTGGATATGAAGCAAGCCCAGGACAGTATCAACAATACTCAAAAAAGTAGTTAACACACATTAGTGTGTCCTTAAAATCCTCCAACAGCAGAGATTAGTCAACTTCCCTAATAAAATCTCCATGGTAATTATTGTTAGAAAAGAACTTTCTATTGTCTTAATCATCACGCTACAATTTAACTTATTTAACGTCTGACTAGATTTTAAGAACTTCTTTTTTCTCCTGCAACAACTTCTGTCTTCTTCATCTTTGCATTTAGGCTTTTTGGACACAGAATCCCCACTCTTCTCCAAATTAAACTGATTATGGTTTTTTATTCATTTATGTCTCCTGTGGTCTTCTTATCAACCAATTCAGTATGCTTTGGATCTTCTCTATTTGCCAAAGTGGACAGAACATGCTGTCTGAGACTTTTCCAAAGTGTGACATACTGGTCTTCTGATTATTCAGGAGGAGTACTTTAAGGAGTTAAATATAGCACCTTTCTTTTTACATCTCAGGTATGATCAGTTTGATCCATGCCATTTGTGATCGAGAGTCCCCCACACTTTCCATTTTTTGAAGACATATCTTCTGACTACTTACTCTATCATAATCATGCACTCAACAGCCCTTTCCCTTACCGTACTGCATGCTTCTTCTGAATGCTTTGTTAAAATTTCCTTTTTAATTCTAACATTGCAGTCCCTCACATCACATTGTCATCACCTGCAAATGTAACCCAACACTTTATTCCAGTACCTAATACACTAAAGCAAAAATTAACAAAAATATAATAATACTAAATCCAGGAGAGCTTGAATGGAATTCAGTGAGTTAGATATCATTTGTCAGTGAGTCCATAGCAGCTAGTCTACTTTTCTAATCACCTACATATTTTCTTGCAAATTAATTAGCAGAATGTCTCACTAACTGATTTAAAAGAATGTCACACACGAAAGTATTTTAGAAGTCTCACTAAAGCCAAGATATGCTACATTTATCATTCTCTTCTACTCATAATATCTAGACTGTGTTAGATTAATAAACTATCATAAATCACAGTAAACATTACTCTTTTTCTTTTTTTTTCCCTAAACTCAGCATGGTTGTGGTCAAACACCCTTTTTTTTTCCTCCCTTGCTTACACAGCACTTGGACATAACTTTTTACTTTCAGAATCCTGCACAAGTGGTCAATAAAGTTCAGGTTTTTCTTCCTAAAAAGGATTCATGGATCCTTAAAGATCAAATTCCTGCATTAACATCTCTTTCCTACAGTGAATTTCTTTATTTCTAAGGTGTCCTTGTATGCCTTGCCAATACAGAATGGTAAGCATTTCCGATAGTTCAGACAAAAGTCTTACTCTGAGATTCTCCCACCCCCTTTTTAAAATAAAACGACGTGTTAGACATCAGGTTAATTTTATTTAATATAATATTCAAACATGAAATGCCCTGGTAAGATACGACTCGTAGATAAGTATACATAAACTCGTATATTTCTCCTATTACTTATTACAGCATTTAATTTCTTTTTTAAGTTTAAAAAATATCTTCAAATGGAAACGTGCCTTGATAGATGACAAAAACCACCATATCTCAAGAAATTCAAAGATTATAGATCATAAAGTTACAAGTGTGATTGTATTTGAGCAGAATTTTTCTGAGCAAGTTCGAGACGAAAACAATGAAGATATCAACACACTGATACTGTAGATTTAAGAACTGGATCTGTACCATTCGTAGAGCAAAATGCTATGTGTGTATCTACCAGGATATATACGGACGGAGACGAAGATCTCAGCTGTCATGCTGTGTGATCAGTTCTTCATTCATTCCCCAACTTACAAAACAATTTCATATTTGTATTGGGAGGACATAAGCTTGTCCTGAACACTGCCAGAGAAGTAAGCCAAATAAAACAAACGTCTGCATATACCCACTTTTTCTCAAAATTTTTTTAGACAGCAATATAGGTATAGTTCTATTCACTCAAGTGTCTGGAGTCAGAAACAATTAGTTCATTCTAATAAGCATAAAATCAATTTTTCCATGGCAAATCTATTCCGTCAGAGTAGGAAGTCTCAAGTGTTTTACAGGTCTCATTATCACTGAACATTTATTTTTTTTTTTAGGAAACAATCTTTTTTACAGTAATGTCTATGTACAACACGGTGTTCTATATAGAAACGTTCTTATTAAACTGTATGTAAGTAGAGCAGCAGGCGGACGGCAAACCGTTGCTTATTTCAGTATCACCATAGAGGAACACGCAATATTTAAGTCCCACAGGCTTCTGTCACTCTTCAGTGAATCCAAGCATTGTATAACATCATTTGCCAACGAGGCACAGGGGAAAAAGACATTACTTAATAGGACAATCCTGACAAGACATTTATCCGTGATTTTTCAACGATGCACATACAAAATGTTCCTGATTAGTGCAAAAACACGCAGGCAAATTAACTACCTTGTCAGTCCAAATAACAAACCAATCAGTTACATTCTATACGAGCCTGACAAGCACACTGAACGTTTTGTCATAATAAGGTTATAGTTGAGACAAGGTAGCTGTTCTCCTTTACTTTAGGTACTCTATTGAGAGCTTTATCCACATTTAAAAATCATATTATAAAAGGTTTCCACGATTGCCTCCAGGGATGAGTTGTGGCAGAGTTGTGTCTCATGAAGGGTATCTACACAGTAAAGTGATAAGAAAAAAATATTAACATTGAAAGATCATAGTAGCTCTGCTCTGTCTTATGAAACATTTTAACATCACACTAAATTTAAGCAATGTGTATGCTCAGATCCAAATAGTTAGACAGCCATACCAAACTTTTCAAGAGTCTCTAAGTGTCAAAACATTAAACTCAGTTAAGTATAGCATCCTTCTAATTTTTTCTTAATACAGCTCAAAGAATAAAGTCCACCATAAAAAAAGAAAAGATAATTTTCTTTTTTTTTTTTAATCATAAAAGCAACAACTTAATACAAATAGGCTTGATTGTGAAGCTAGCATTTTCCTTACATTTGAAACCCACAGAAATGCAGCTATGGGATTGACTACAAGCACAAACAACATGGGTACTGTGTTATAACCTTAAAAAATGCTTCTTTTATAGAATAGCATTTGAAAGAAAAAAGTCTTAAAATTTAGGAAGCATTAAGTAAGGGAGGACTTCTTTCATAATGCATTGTACTAATTCAGTACATAGAAAGCTCCAGTCACTTCTGAAAAAATGTTGAGCCAATAATTCCAAAGTTTTTACAGTTGTTTTTTTTCTTACTCATATTTCCTGTCTTCTGACACTCGTGGCACACATTCTTTTTAAGAATTTTCTTTTTAAATCAATACAGTTTTGAAGTGATGTTTCTCTACATTTAAATTCCTTAAAACTACTTGCTATACAGTAAATTTATGGAACTTACAGCACTGTGAAATTTTAAGCAGGAAAAGAATCCATGTTGTCTTTAAGCTGTGCATACACATTTTCAAAGAAAGACCTATATAAAGTGTCTACCACCACATTTGGTGAGGATTTTTCTACTTTAAAATATATTTAAACAGAATTGTAAATAAAAAGGAATGTTAAACTGCTGTCATAGTTTCATAAAATATAACAGTCTGATGAAAAGGAGCCATAGTGATGCCACATGTTCCATCAACAGTTCTTTGCAACATAATTTTAATTTTGAGTGTAAGGATTGTGAGTCTAAGAATTACATGAACAGCAAGGAAGTATTATATGTAAATCCACTCCCAATTCTCGCTTCATCTCTTACTTGGGACACGATTAAGATTTTAAGTCAGGTGTCCTGGACTGGGACATGATTAAAATTTTAAATCAGGTGTCCCCTTCCCCTACTGAGTGCAACTAGTTTTGTTCTGATCACCTCTGAGTGGGTGAGGTTGACATGGGTGCACACTGAAGTGCAGAAAGCTGAAGGGTAGCATCAGAAACAATTCAAGATAAGCTCAAGGTCTCTGAGCCACCTCTACCCTCTCAGCAGCAGTGTCAGCAGCTGCAACTGTACCATTTGAGTCATGTCATCGGAATGCAACAGGTTGTCACTTCTGGGCTACCAAGGTTTGGACAAGAATACAGCGACCTATACTTTAAATACAAGGTTTTATTTCTGTTTCCCAAAATGAATTAGTATGTGCATATATATATACATACATACACACACATATACATGTAGTATATGTTCTTATTATCATAGACATAAATCTATATAATTTTTATTAAAAATATTTATATAAAAATTTTTATAGAGGAAACCAACTTCACAGATGAACTAAAAAATAATAATTTAAATTTTAACAATAACCTCACAAATTAAAGTAATAAGTAATAAAGTACTTTAGGTAAGGCTGTAAGAACACAGGCATCAAGCAGAAAGTGTAAGTAACCTATACCTGCACTAGCTATTCCTAGAATATTTCTTTGTATTGCATTTTTATTGGTAACAACATATCAACACATTTTAAAGGCTATTATAATATTTATATATTAAAGATAAGTTATTTTTTAAGTGGTTGGACAATTTTTCCATTCCTACTCTTTTTAAAATTTAGCTTGACATTATTTATTTTACACAACCTAGGGTTATCTTCACCCCTCGCATGTTTGAAGTATTATTAATTAAGGAATCACTACTGATTTTGTTTAAACACAGTTTTAAAAAGCAGAAGAGTGGTAAAAGATAAGGAATATGAATGGATAGATACAATGGCCTTTTTAAGCTTGTAATCTCAAACTCATCTGATAACTGACTACTATCCTCAGAGCTCCCACACTGATGACATTTTTCCTGTTCTAGTCTCTGCTTCTGCCCTTCTCCCATCCCTACATACCATTTGCCAACCTTTCCTCATCCAAGGGACTACTCCCATTCCTGAATATCCATTCAAATTTCTACTGACTGAATTACTCAGAGTTGCAACATCTGAACTTGTATTTTCAGCCTCACTTAGGAAAAAGATTTAATGAACACAAAAGTTTGAAATAAGGACAATGGGCAAAACTGAACTGCCTTCCTCTCTCATCAGCAGGTGCAACAAATATTAGATAGAAAAAAGCATCATAGATAATGAGTCACAGATGCTTTCAACAGGGAGGTTCTCAATTGCATATTTGGTCCTTTAGAAGAGTTGTTTTCTCCCAGCTCTCCTTCAGTTCAGGGCAAAAATAATTATAAAAGCACTTTCCTTCAAGTTTTGGTACGAAGACAGGGAAACACACCAATCTCTCTCACTTTCCTCCCCAACCACACATGGCTGTCCACTTCCACAGTTAAGTAAACATTACGTATAAGAATATATGCAGATTTCCTTTTCAAAGGACTTTACAGGACAAGAAACCCCACAAATTATTTCAATACTTTCTACTGGAATTGCCAAAGACCCTCTTCATTTGTGTAACAGGTACTGAAAAGTGCAAACTGTAGCCAATCACAGTGCTTATGTCAGTAGTTTTGATCCTTGTTCTTTTTTAACCATTTTAATACTTGTCTTCATTAGGTTAAGCACCTATTGTGAGAACAATATTTCTGTATGCTAACTGGGCATAATTAAAATGCATTTGCAACCACAATGTAAAATCAGTTTAACTTCAAAGATCTGAAGGGAGGGAGCTGCTTCAGCACATCTTACCAATTCTGGAAACATTATGATTCTCCCACCAGGTTAAGTCTGTTAAGCCTAAAAATGTATTTGCGAAAATCTTTAATGAGCTAAGATGATAATGAAGGATGGGGAAAATTGAGCTATTTAATTAGAGAAGTGCTGACAAAGACCAATTTTAGAAGGCAAGGAACTGTATCTGCAGTAAAGTCCAAACCATCTGTGAGATAAGCAGTATGATATGATATAAGGTGATATAAGTAATACGCATTTTTAAAATTCAGGCTGCTCAAGGTACACCTCTTGATCTCAGAAATTAATCTGTACCCAACAGCTCTATTAAGTGGATGCAAGTTACAGAGCTCTTTGGAGGGAAAAAAAAAACCCAAACCAAACCTCCAAAACAATGGTGAGCAATGTCTTCTAGCTATTGTTAATTACTTCAATTCTCCTCAGTATTGTATCAAGTTATAAATATTAATAAATGCTTTCTGAATTATTACAGATTTATATCTGTTAATATACACACAGATTAGCCTGTAAAAAAGTTATCTGCAGGACAAAATATCACAGCATCTGAGACATCACTGGAATAGAAGAACTCTGCTTCATTTTAATAACTGGTACACTGGAGCATAAATAGCAACATTTAGAGCTGGTCAGTGCATAAACATATTGACCATCTTGGTTTACAGAATTCTGTTCTCCAAGTACTTCTATGACCACTTCAAAACAAGAACACATCTTCAAACTACGTCAAAGGAAAATTACACTTTTATTACCAAATGAACCATTTCACATACGTGCTATTAATATTTTATTTAATCTTTTGTATTGGATATGTCATTTTCCTTCATTCTGCACTGTCTTTGTGAATACAAGCTTCTGAGAAACCACGAAAAAATATTCAGTCAATACGGTCAATTCTCTACATGAAACCCAGCTTTCTCTTTTAAAAGACTGCATTTACAGACCTTGTCACAACAAGGTCCCTGATGCTATTGAAGCAATTTCAAGACACTTTAGTCACTGGCAAAACTCAGTAACTTGACAAGAGAAATTTGGGCCAGAAGATTTCAATTACTTGAAAGGAAGGTTATTGAGTGATGTAATTTCATTTGGATGGGACCGATTCCAATTGATCTGTTTTTTGCAATGCATATCTTCCCTCTGCAGCTGTCTCTATCTGATTCAGCATGTAAGCGCAAGGAGTGACTATCTTTTTCCACTTAAAGCAAAACTCTTCCTTCCTCCTACTATTATTCTGAATGAGCACGAGGAGCACATTTTCAAGTTTAATCTCTGTACTCACTGTAAGAAAAAAATATACTCGACTGAATGCCAACCCATGAATTCAAGTGAATCTTGTATCTGCTAGAACATTCATTTTGTAGTTAGGAAAACGGGTCACAATTTTTATCATTGTTATTATTATTTTTAACTGAAAATAACGAGTTAAAAGTTTGTGTAACAAGATCATATGGTAGTACTAAACTAATTCTCAATCCTAACTGCATAGTATCATGTAATCTACACTGTAAAAGATTGCACTTATTTTCAGTTCAGTATTTACATCCAAAAGAGAAAATCCTGCTCGGTGCAAAATGAATATAATTTATAAACATGGATGTGATCCATAGGAAATCATATCTTCCCATACAAATTTGGTAAACACAGTTTCAGCAGCAAATAGGTGTACCCCTAGGAACTTCACAATTAAAGTTAATTTTAAACAGCACAATACATGGTAGGGGATGGCAGGGAAATGATATAAAGGAGTTTACAAAGCCTTGAGAGGAGTATCAATGAATACTGTAATCATCATTATATGCCAATGAAACAATAGCTGAATCAGGATGTGGCAATAGATGTTGCCAGCAATATGTAGCTGGCAGGTCAACTAACTTGGCCTTTATTCACCCAGCTTTACTCTCAGGCTGCCTGCACACACAAAACATGCTTGACCAACAAAACACGCCTTGTTGGGTTAGACATAACTGTGAGCTTTCCTATGATAACCTAACTAGCAAAGAAAAATGGAGCTAAAAATCAACTACCAGTCCTTCACTACCTTCCGAACTTTTTGTATCACAGGAGATAATACGAGTTCTGCTGGTATTTCACTTGTTATGTCTAATCTATATACTTCAAAGTTTTAGGAGTTTTGAGGTATCTATAGCAGCAGGAACATTCAGGCTGCTCTGAAGCAGTGTGCATGCCAGACATGTCTGTAGAAACACTTTCAGAGAAAACACAACTGACCCTCAGTACCAACCACTCGTCTGCCTGATGCCAAAGCAGGCTAAAAGGGCTTTGAATTCTGTTGACAGTAATTGTTACAGAATATATTTGCAGTAAAATTACCTCTTGCATAAACAGTGTGCAATTAAGACCTAATATACAAGTAAAGTCAAGAGCATAAACTCAATAAAAATATTTACAATTGATATATTACACAAATTTTTATTATGACTACTGTCACTCTGTAACTGTTTCTGTTACTGTGAGAACTGTGTACTCCTTCAGAAGTACTATATGAATATATTAACACACCATTAATCTTTCAGATCAAATATTTTATTGGAAAAAAAATCTAAACTTTCTTCAAACACAAAAAATTATTATTATTATTATTATTGCTACTATTTATAGGATATACTATAAGAAATGTTATAATTAGCAGTTGTATAATAAAATAAATTACATTGTAAGATTGACCTGAAATAAAAAGCCTGAATAGAGGAGTCTTTTGAAATAAAAAAAATGGTGGGAAGAATGTTTTTTTCCATTTCAGTATGTAAAATAAAGCCTAAAGCTGTTCGTTATATATTATTATTATAACAATTTTGTTTATTTTTTACAGAAAAATAGATTAAGTAATTTTTGTGGGCTGGCTCTTTATCAGTGGGGATTGATGACTTCTGACAGGAAAATCTAAATTTCATTCCACTGTCTAAGTTTCAACACATGAAGGACAAGAAAGTAACCCAGAGCACTTAGTAAAGATTTAATAAGGGTAGACGAGACAAGAATTGGTCATGTTTGAAATAACCATGACGAACGATTTGCTCTGTGAAACAGGGAAGAGCAAGGGCGGTAACATTTCAAAATGTGTTCAGCATAAGGCTTTTCAAACAGTCTGGTACAGCATTTTCCCTATCAAGTTAGAAACAAGGCTGGTGAATGGACTGAAAGCCAGCTGGATTCGAAGAGCCCCAGGCTATTGCCTGGGATCTATATGGTGTCCAGTAACAGACAAAGTACCACAGGAGGGATTTTGGGGCAGAGTTTGTAAAAAATCATCATAATGAGTCAAAATTCATGAAGCTCATCAAGAAGCAGAATGAAATTTTTCATGGAGGGGGGATAACTCCATGCACCAGTGCAGACTGAGAAGCAACTGGCTAAGTTGCTAAAAGGACCCGGGGGTTAATGTCAAACCACGTATAACTGAATGAAAGCAGGACCAGCAAATCAAGGGAGGTTATTAATCCTCTCTACTCAGAGCTAATAACATTGTGCTTAAAATGCCATAAGCCATTAGAGGCCACCCAATTCAAGAGAGATGAGAAAACAGAGTCCACCTAATTGGCTACCAAGGTGGGAGGGGTTTGCAGCACGTAACCTACAAGGAGAGGCTGAGAGAGCTGGCCTTGATTAGTCTGGGAAAGAGGATGCCAGGCGGATTGAGGAGCAACCCACGGCCATCCAAAAGGGCAGTTACACAGACAGCACTGTCAAACTCTCTTTACTCATGACCACCAACTACATGGGCTCACAGTCATAACCTGCAGCTTACTAGGTTAAGAGGGAACATTAGCAATGTTTTTTCAGTACAAGGAATTGTGCACTGAGCTGAGGGGCACTCAGGACTCAGCTGTATGGGAACAAACAAGAAGTTATGATAATATGTTCTTGATATTCAAAAGCTTTCATTTCAGGTATCAGAAAGTAAGTCCGATTCCTGTGGTCAGGATGGGAAGCCACAATGTTGAATAAAACCCTGTGATGCCCAGTGCCTGGCTCAGTACTAGATTTCTGTCAGTTCCAAGGAATAAGAAATTTGCTTCCCAGCCCTCTTATAGACAGTATCTGACTGTACATAAAAGCCAGTAGCGTATTTCTAAGAGGTGTCCAAGACTGATTTATAAACATTGCACACAAGTAGTAAAATATTGTGCCCCTAACACTATCTTAAAATTCAGTGGTATTAGTTACAATAAAGGCCTATTTATTTGATTAAAAGGTGATTTCATATTCTACTGAAACCTAGATATTATAAACATTTCACCAAGAAAAAGCCAGAAAACATTATATGCATAGGTTTTATAACTGTGAGCATATCTAAAGCATATTTGTAGCCATCAAAAAACCCCCCAGAAAACTAGTATTATTCATTTATATTTACAACTCCACAATAAACAACTTTATACATGAAACAGCCTAAGTAAAAAGTTCCCAGATGTGCTTACAAACCAAAAAAAAAAGAACCAAAAGTATGGAAAATTCAATGCATTTACTTGCACAGTTCATACACATCCCTGTATTTCAAATAAGCATCTTAACACTGGACCTTTTTTTTTAAGGGCCATAAAGTTTTTCAAATTGATTGACAATTGTAGAAAGGCTGGAAAGATGTGTTTCAAAATATATTTACTTAACTGATAAGGCAAACACTTCATATATTCCACTATAATTTCATAATTCATTTTCAGTCTTCATTTTTAAACTTTAAAAAAAACCAAACATGTCCCTAAGTGGAAATGCAATAAGAACAGAATAAATCTGAAGTACACAAAAAAGGGAACTATGACTTTCTTTCCAACTGGTTCTGAAGCATGCAATATTTAGTAATAGTTTTTTCAAAAGAAGCCAAAAGTTAACCAGTATGCATAAACAATGGATATATCTATATTACATTATAATTAAGCTATATAAAAAAGGATTGTATAGCACTTCTGAAGAGGACTACTTAGACAGTGTACTTAGAACTAACAGTTGTTATAACACGGTTGTTCTATGCCACGGTCGAATGTATGCATGCAAATAAAATTCAGACACCATAAATAAATCTTAAAGCAATGACAAAGATAAGCTGTATTACATACAAAAATCTGTTAATTAATTATATTTAAGACAATGCCAAAAGTTTTATAATAGTGTACTAAGAAGATGCTCTATTTGTGAAACTCGCTACTAAGTATTAAATAAATCACTTCCAAAAGAACTAAAAAAGGGAAGTGAAACAATACCATGATGTACCTTGTAACATGCTTAAGATTTTTCTCAAATAATATGAAAAAGGACCCTCAAGAAAATTATATCATGACAAAAGTGGAAGTGAAAGATTTTCCAGATTTTTCGCAGTGTCATTACCACGCAACTGTACTCTTGAATATTACTTTCAACAGGTACATCAACAACCTCGTGCAGATGAAGCATGAAGCGTGATTTGTTTCAACTGAATCAAAAGACGAAGCGACTCTTCTAGACAGGAAAATAATAATTTGTTTGTAATACTCATTCTTAAAATATTACATCTTGGCAGCAAAATCTACGTGAAACAAACCTAAAGCAACAAAAATCAGCTGGGAGAACTGATGTCTCACACTATACCATGCTGGGTGTAAAGGTGAATCAAATTATTTGATTTGACATTCAATATTCAACTTTACCCGTTTCCAAAACTTTTGTTACTGCTGTCATTGGGCACTTATGTTCCACAGTACAGTACAGGAAGAAATGAAAAAAATTTTAAAATCAATTAAAAGCAGACATAAGTGCATTTCAACAATGCATTTATATAAATTTTGGTCTTCAGAACTGAAATTTTGGGGAAAAAAATTAAATAAAAGACCATTTTTCCACCACTTTGGAACTACAGAGTAGATTTACCCTTTCGCCTTATTAATGGTCACAGTCATTCTGAAATGTCTTTTTTCCCCTATATTCCTTTTCACTATTTTTTCTGCTATAGAAGAGCACAGAATGTAAATCTATTAAACCACTGGAATGATAGGGAGACAAAACATAAAAATTATGGAAACAAAGAAGTTGAAGAACTTGATTTCAGAAAACTGACAAGTGCTTGAATCCATGACTGATTTCCAAAATCTCTCCTTTCCTACTTATTTTTGGTGAATGGAGGAAAATGAAAATATTCCAAATAAGGCCTTGACTATTTTATCTATTTTTTAATTAACAGGTCAAGATAGATGAAAGACAGCATGTAGCATCAAAGAAAATACATAAAAACTTAAAACATGGAATTTCAGCCAAAAGTCCCTTGTCTATAGAGAGTTACTCTTCAGTGTATATATGATTGGTTAAGTCATACCCAACATTTTTCTGCATTTAGAATAAAGAGTTTCTAAGAGCGCAAAATAAATACATTGGAACTGTAACTATCTAAGTAATGCTAATTATGCTTTAGTATTGTTTTTTTTTCATTATTGCTTGCCATTCATACTTCTCTTTTTTTTAAATAAATACTTTTTTGTTCAGTTAGTAGACTTACTAAGGTTTTGATTAATCAGTAAAAAAGAAGTCAGCAGAATCAGTCTTCTTCTATTTGGCATCCTTGTATTACAGATTTTTGTATCCTAAAGTGATGCATATGAACATAGACACCTGAGATACCACCCTTGAGATCTTTCTTCTCGATCCACATTTCTTTTCTTTGCAAGTCCTGTAGTAACTCCAACTGCAGGGATAAGCATACCCAGATGCCACACGGCACACTCGAAGCACAACAACAAAAGATCTAAAAATGGTTGTACCATCACTCTGGCAGTTATGAGGAAACTATTCCTTTCACAGTAACCTTCAGGGCTTCCAATTTTCCAGATTTCATCAAATTGACATGGATATATTTCTTCTCTGTCCTTGGGAAAGAACAGGAGGTCTTTACCAAAATTCAATTTACTGATCAAAGACTTCAATTTACTTTTCATCTTAAAAGTGGGGGACATCTGGGCAAGACAACACACTTCCCAAATCTCAGTTTAAAATTTTTACCTAAAAACTTTGATGATCCTTGTGTGTTTCTTCCAACTCAGGATGTTCTATCATTCTATGAAATGACAGTAGACAGGAACATAGGACACGCCTAATACTGTTCACTATCACTTACACTGACCACTCCAAATACAAACACATGTGTGCACACAGACATACTTATCAACAGCCTATAGAGAGACAGAAGCTACTACCTACAGTGTGGAAAAGAGGCCACAATAGTTTTGGTATAGCTTAGAAATTAACAGCTAACTCGTACAAACTGTTCAGATCAGATCTTCAAGGTACTGTGTGCTGCTGGGTTAGAAGATACAGCTCTTTTAATGCAATTCAACAGGCGACCCCCGAATGATAATCTAGTGCAGTGAATAAAGAAATGCATTTGAAAAAGGCACTTTTCAAAGAGAACAGAGGAATGGATTGGAACTGTGGATGTCTTATCTGAACTTACACAGTGGAGCCTTCCCCTAAGAGATACAAATTTCAGTGGAAAACTGTAAGCATTAGCATGATAGTTCTCCAGTATGCTGCTCAATGAATTTATCTTTTAAACTACAACTATGACACGACTTTCCCAAGACATGGATTTAATAAGCAAAATTACCTTCTCATCCTTAGGTAGTGTTCTCAATGACTCCCTATATAACAAACCAAATTTTGCCTTTTATACACAATAGAAGATTTTTTATTTAATGGTTTGATTTTATGAACAATAAATACACTTTTTCCTTTCACGTCAGGTGAAACCACACCTGAAACACTGTGTCCAGTTCTGGGCTCCCCAGTACAAAAAATCATAATGGAGTTACTGGAGTGAGTCCAGCAAAGGGACTATAAAAATGATTAAGTGACTGGAGTATCTCTCATATAAGATGAGGCTAAGCAGGCTGGGATTATTTAGTCTGGAAAAGAGAGGGTTCACTGGGAATCTTCTCATTCTTCCCCCTGATAGTGGGGGATTTTTTTTTTTTTTTACTCTGAGGAGGAACAAACAACAGAACAAGCCGCCAAAGAGGTTGCAAAAACTTCATCCTTGGAGTTACTCAAAACCCAATCAACAGCCCTGAGTAAAATGCTCTATCTGAGTTAGGGGGCTGGGACAGACCAGCTCTAGAGTCTTTTCTAATCTCAAGTATTCTGTGATTCTGTTTCTAATAAAAGCAGAAATGATTTAGACAAGCATTTCAAAATTAAGGAAAATTAAAGTCCTGCAGTTTACTTATTGTTCTTTAATGTGAAAAACTAAGATTACCACAGGAGTTTTAAAAGCCCCCTGGTTTTCTTATCTCTTTTTCACAGCAAGTGTTATTAAAAGAACTGTCAGTAGGTACCAGCAGACAATAGGCTGTTTTTATGTAAATTTAAACAATTTTTATTATGATGAATTAAGACTTTTATTTTTCCTCTTTTCATCTGCTCTGCATTTCCAGATATTAAACTGCTGTTTTCACACTTTTTACATACCAGTAGTTGCACATTTTCTGCAAAATATAGAAAAACTTCAATAAAATATTACTGGATTGATACACATCACACAATTGGACTACTAAAAATAGCACTACTGATTTTACTTATGCAAAATTAAAATCATAACAGATATTACATTTCCTTTTAAAAGGACATTTTAAGTATTTTTTCTTCAACTGCTTTTCTTAACATTCCCCCACACTCATTCACTGGTAGTTACAGTCTTCATCAAGCCAGAAAAATCTAAAAGTTGCTCTGTTCTCTTGTCATTTATTAAAAATAGGTCTTCAATTATGAAGCAAACAGCTCTATAAATAACGTTATCCCTGTCACAATTACTCATCTTGTTAATGAATCTTGTTTGTTATTCTTTCTGAACATCTTCAAACATCAACTGTTTTTTTTAAGTGCAGATTTTTTGGTCATGTTTTGCCTCATCCTTAAATAACTTCATTTTTCCTCCCCTCAATTCTTGCATCACGAAATGCTAATGCAGAGTATACACTGCCAGAAGTTATGTCCCCAGCAGTCTCAAGACTGGATCTCTTTTAGTTTTCCCATGAAATTTCAGATCTTCGTTCTCTACTTCGAGGTTTACAGAATTTGAAAACTGATTTTTCCTCTATTAATTACTCATTATATTCTTCTCTACCTACTTAGTCCTCCTTTTGTCTCCTTTTCTCAGTTTCCCAAAAGCTCTGTCTTGATCAGCATTTCCATATTTTCACCGATTTCTCAAAATTCTTTTAAAAATACAAATAATTTAAATAGAAATATAACTTAAATATCCTAAATGTCTCAAAATCAGTTGATATTCTCAAATAAAAATTGCTCTGGACTTGCACAGATTCTTTCCAATTACACCAGTTATAAATTCTGTTCTACCTACTTAACACCAAGTTCAATAAGCATTTATAAATTATACTTCACTTCCAGAAAATTCTTCCGCAAACCTCCTCATGTAATCTGAGTTTTTATACAGAAGGACAGACAGTTCAGAAATGCACAAATAGTCTGCTACCTCTACAAAGAAAACAACAGTCAAATCGACAATTTCAATGGACTTCACAATTTCATGAAGACACAATTTAAAGATGATTTTTTAAATTTTATTTGCAGTTTACCAGGCATAAACCACAGGTCTGTGCTCACATTTGGTTGTGCTAATGAACATGCTCTCTGTTGGATGCAAAAATGCAGGCACGAGTCCCATCCATTCACTTTTATGTTTTATTCACCTGGATAATGGAGCAGAAATGGGAATACTGAAATAAGAAGTCCAGGTCACAAGGTTCGAAGAGACATCCATTTTGAGGCCTGGGAAGTCTTAATACAGGCATACTTACAGAATAGAAGATTTAACTCCTCCCCTCTATTTCCCTAGATAGCAACATCAGCACCAGGCATAATTTGTCCCTGACTTTTAGTAACAAGAACACTTTAAAAAGCTATTCAAATTTATGAGATTTTTAAACCCAAGAATAAATCCTGGCCACAGTTTACACTGAAGTGTGCACTTTAATCTATACAATATTTTCTTAACAAATTATAATCAAGTTTCTGCTATGCAATTTTGGTGCTGCTATTCCTAGCTTTTATTGCTGTATTAAATTGTTAGCAAACAGCTAAAGGCTGCCAAAACAATTTCAAAACATCTATTTCATTTTTAATAGTCCTTTGTAAGAAAAAGCTCTGGAATTATTGCTTACATATTATGGTCAGAAAAGTGCCAACAAATTCCATTGTTTAGGTTACTGCCATTAGGATTTTTACAATTATTTTAGCCTTTATTACAACATTATTTTTTAGACTTTAGTAAGTTAACTATCAGTCCACTACCACCACTGAATAATACTTGCATTCACTTCTATCTTCTCAGGCTAAAACTGAGCAATGTTCCAACTTTAAAGTATTGGTCCCATTTTTACCTTTGGATATCACTACCATTTCAGTTTCCTCTCAAAACCACAAAAAACTCCTCAAAACTGCTTTAGCACATGTAGGATGCTGAAGCTTTGATAAAGTCCTGAAGGTGCTATCAGATGCCACAGTTTTTTTAAGATACATCCTACCCTTAAAACCCAATTGTACACATTAGTTTACAGGAAAAGGAGGAAGTTAGTTGGTAGTGTTTCACTTTCAGCTAAAAATATTTAAATTACAACAAACTGAGGTCCTCTTCCCGGAAGGTAACATTGTTTGGATTTGTCAAAGTCAGCGTGACTTCTTGACCAACCACTAAATAATGTGATAAAAAATATCTTACAACACATACAAATTTTCTTTCAAGTAACTTACTGTATAACCAAAACTCTCTGTTTATTTCCAGTGGCTTCAAACTAAAACATTTTATTCATATTTAGATGCCCCCTCATGGAAACAGAATTACTTACAATGACATCAACCATCATCCAACACACTGAAATTGGATGGAAGAAGGATAAAGTAAATTAGTTGCCAAGAAAACGTCACATATCCTTAAGAAAACAAAAGCAAAAGCCGTGTTTTTCAAAGATAAAATTGTATGCTGTGCTAGAAACAAGCAAGCCTTTTCATCAGTTCTGAAACAAGAAATCGAAAGCTGCCAAAGGATGCATGAACCACACTTTGGACAAGTAATTCTTCTGCCCAAGTATTCTTACATGTGTTACTTTAGATACAGACAAGCTCCTATATGACATAAACAGATAGCCAGTTTCTGTTTTCTCACTCCATAAAAGTTTGTCCTTTACCAAGTGACAAGTGCTGACCTTTCATTCTACCATGTCTGCTCATCTTTTGCTCTCTTCTACAATAATTTCCAGCAATATACATAAAAAATGACAAGCAGAAATAAGTGTACCACACGTGCTGTGCTGTACAGCTGATGTGTAAAATCTCTGTGATTGCTAATTAGAAAGGATGCTTTACTGAATTATCATACTTGGTATGCAATTACTACAAAGCAACAACATCAATTAACCTTACAGGGCAAGGTGTTCAATATTGATGCTGGAGATACGTACATTTTCTTTCCCTCAAAAGTTGTACAATCCAATGTCATAAACAATGTATGTCTAGAATAGCTTTGCTTCTGACTTTAAAGTAGAGGTTTCTGTATTAGAATTCAAATGCTTGGCCACTCTCCCTCTACTTTCCTAACTTAACTTTTGGTTCTATTTAATAAGAAAAGGAAAACTCAGCAAAACAAAATGTCAACATTAAATCATTTCACAGCATTTTGTGTCAGAAATGTAATGGAAAATGTGCACATCATGGGAAAGGTTACTGTTCTTCCGGAACATCTTTTCACTTGGTTCAGGGCTCATCCCTCTACATAACTGTGCAGGCACTACTGATGGTTGTTCTCCTTGGGCTTAATTTGGCAGTTGAAGGATTGTGGCATTTTCAGGAAACCACAGTGCAGTGATTTTAGTGGTTATTCAGCTGCAAGTGATGCTGTGATTTAGAATAATTACTATGTTTATGTGCAATGGTAAAAGTCAGTTACTACACCATATTCCAATCACAACTTACACTTCATTGACTATTTCCCTAATATGGCATCACATCAGATCTCAAAGTCAAAATTAGAGGGATTTAGTGCTCCTATTCCTCAACAGTAAGTACACATGCAATACAATACCATTACTGTACTTAGTTTAGCTGACAGTTCGGTAAGGAAGATGGGGGGAATGGGATGAGTTCAGCTAGTTAATCAAAGAACTGCACATTAATTTATGCTTGACCTTTGCTTTGTTACAACCAGTGATATGAAAAAGAGAACAGAAACATTAGTGAAGTTGCTAGTCCTTCCTCAAGATGAACTCAGAGACAGGCTTAAAAATTTAGCTGTAACTTTATTCAAGATAGCATGCCAAAATTCTTAAATTGCATGTTTCACACCTCCACAAGACAACAATATCAAAAAAACATTTCTTCAAATGACAAGATTAAAAATAAAAAAAAGAAACTTCCAGGCCAAGAACAAGTATTAAAAAATCCATTCAAGGGTAAATGTATAGGAAAAAAAAATTCAAGAAGAAGAAGAAGAATGAGGTTGTTGTAAGATAATGAAGTGCTACCTGAAACATTCAGTGATACCAAATTCCCATCTTAATATAGAATCTTGCCTCTGGCATTTTAAACAGCCTGGAGCAAATCAGATACAAAAATTTAACTTGAGACGAGAATGTAAAGGAATCACACAAAGTCCAAGTAATAATAACAGTCTCAACTGTTGTAAAGGAGATCCAGTTTTATTAAATGAAGGCAAAGCAAAATCAGAATCCAGCCTTGGCTGTGGCACAGATGAAAAACATTTAAAACCAAAATTGAATTGGGAAAACAACCACAAAAAATTAAAAAATATGGTAAAGAAAGAAAATCAATAACAAGGCAGAAAAATAAATGAAAAATATTCTCTTTTACACATTCCTAAATTTTGCATACAGAAAAAAATTTACTAAAGTAATAGACTTTGGACTCTAGATTATTCAATCTGTAATTTCAATGACTATGCCATGAGGGAACTAAAGTAAGTCAAGTAACAGTAGACAAAATCCAGTGGACATTAGAATCATGCTGAAGTATGGGAAAATCAAATAAAACCTATAAATCTATTTCTTTAAAAAAAAAAAAAAAAGACATTCTATAAAAATATTGTTATTAACGACATAATTCTCAAATTACCTATTTAGATGCTATTATATGCAAATTATTTCAGCTACCTCAAAATAAAGTTCAATATTAAAACTGGATTTCTCTTGTAACATATGCTGAAAAAAAATCTTTACCAAATATAGCGCTGAAGAGGCATTATGATGAGAATTTTTATTATTATTATTCTTTTTCATTTTTTTATCTTTTTATAAGTATGTTCTCCAGTAAGTAACTTTGCAAAATCTCAGTCTATAGCACTATTAAGCTAAAAAGACCAATAATATCCCACATACACATAGATTATCTACAGCCTCTCAGGTAATAACATTTGCAAAATTCTTGATTTAGACCCAAATTAGCAACCAATTGTACGCAACTTTTCTCCATTGATTTATTAATGAAAACTTGTGCTATACGCCATTTTAATCATGTGAAAAATAACTCTGCTCAGTGCTGAGAAAAGTGACTTGAAATCCTTAAGCTCACC
>JAYRBT010000082.1:26322666-26414871 GCA_036023395.1 Myiotriccus ornatus | reverse complement strand
CTTTTCATTTATGGGCTTCTTTGGTCATGTTAAAAAACCCCCCAAACATACTCACACTGTTCCAAGACAAAATTAGTTTTGAAAAGCATAGATGAAGTCTATGCTATTCAAACTTCAGGTCACCTACAACCTAAACCCTGCACAGATTAAGTAACTACAGATCAAAGACTTCTACAAGTAGTGGGCAGCAGTGACAACCGTGAGAAAAAATACATTACAGTTCTGTGGAGAGATATTTAATTCAGAAAACTGACTGCACAGATGCTCACTTGACACTAACTGTTACAAGTCAAAACTGATGCTGCAACGCAGCATTTAAACGGTCATTGTCTCCTGTTGAGGTCTTCTACAAGATTATTTTAATCCCTGAACATGACCATTCTCAGATTATAAATTTCATAACAATAAATTTCAGTCTTGTGGCTTCTGTAGCAACTGCTCAACTTAACAATTCAAAACAACTGAATTGATAATGAACTTAGCAATTGTTTCCTGAGTATGCTATACTATGAAATGCTCTGCTGTGATAACCTTGCTGCATGAAAGTGACTGACGCGGTTTGGCCAGAACGATGGAGTATCTGACACATTCAAACGCCAACTGAATTGAATTATTTGATACAATTATGATGTTGTAAGGAAAAATTCTTAATAATGCCCACAAAAATAAGAAGCTACTGACCCCATCAAGAGAGATATTTTTGCAGTCACAACCTGTGGTAACTAGACTGGGAAATAATTTGATATGTCATGAGTCTTCCCTCTTCCATCACAAATACTGAGATTTCAAATTCTCTGCATCTTGTTTCATTAAGTAATTTTAATCTTCTGAAGAGGTATCTTGTTCAACAACTGCTTTATCTAAAGATCTCACTCACTACTTACAGTAAAGATCTCTGGTGTTATATTTTTTTTATTTTATAAATTATTATAAATCCTAGGAGTTATAGAATACAAAAAAAAAAAAAAAAAGAAGAGGTGCAAAGGTCTTTGAGGCATATATTTCCTAGGGCAAACAGAAAAATAATAAATAAATCCTGAGATACACGGCTGGGGAACAGATTACAACTGCAACACCAAGTTTTAGGCTGTAATTTACAAACCCACGATTGCAGCACAGACTTGATCAAGCAGCTGTAACTGAAGGAGAAAAAAGGATAACTGAGTATTAAAAACTCAGTAATCAAAAAATGTAAAAATACTACTTATTAGAGGAAAACAAAGTAACCCTGTAGAAAGAACCACTTATTTACAAGTGGTTATCTTGTTACATACTTCTAAAGTTTATGACAAGGGTACAGAAGCTTTTTGGATCAGCATGCTTATAATATCCATACTAAGAACTTCTGATAATGATAGTTACAGTTGAAGAGTTCAAAAACTTCTACTGTTCACAAAGGTTTTATAGATTAAAGCCCAGTATATAGAACTTGACTAATGTTGAACTTCAAGAAGGTTGGACTGACAGATCACTAAACAGTCCAGGAAATAATGTGAAGGAAAATACTTGGGGAATGCTCACACTCCTCCCCCCCATTCACTGATAAGAGGAACATTAATAAACATTGTAAAATATCACAATAGTACTCTAAAGGGTTTTAGAACTCTCATTACACTGAAGAGAGACAAATAAGCATTTTTCCTCTGTTCTAGATACTTTAAAGATTCTTCCCAATGTATTAATAGGAAACAGCATTATGCACACCAAAAATTCAAAAAATCCTTTTTTGGGGGGATAGGGAGAGAATCATCCTTTGCTGGACCTGCATTTGATCAGAAAGCACAGTAGGCCAGATAACCATTCAGGCAGTTTTGCTCTCCTTTTCAAAAGGAAGGATCAATGCTAAACTTTACATGAAAAGTACATCAGATGGTCCTGTGCATATTTCCCAACCTGACTTGAATGGAAACAAGTCTTTTAATCATGGCAGTAATTCCAAAATTTCTGTTTTGGATCACTCCTACATAGGCTACCTCTAAGAGTTCCTTCAAGACCATGTAGTATCAAGAATCAAATCAGAGACAGAACACAAAATCAGTATCCAAAGACCTGAGCTTCTACTCTTTAGAATATTCTTCTATGGTTTAAATTTACATAAGAGTTAACCAGCAAAACAGTCAAGGGAAACAAATAATCTGGGCTTCAATTCAGGTTTTGCTGTCTCAATTCAGGAAAATAACAAACAAATGTACTAAAGGAATCCATTAGGTACCAGGCAAATAGACTGATGTCTAATTAACAGAAAACCCGAGAATCTGCCATGGGCTTTTTGCAGTACAATTTCAAATGTTCCAGGCACATAGAGCTTGAGGTAGTGGGCTAGCCCAGATGCAAATACACCTAGCAGTCTGCTTCTAGAGAAACCCTGAATGACAACAGCATAAATCTTATTACCAGACTTCCTACTGCCGGACTTCTAGGTACTTAGCAAGAGAGCTTCACAATGCCTACAGCTTTTTTTGAATGTCTGCCCTAGCATATGAATTTACTGAAAATGAAAAACCTGTGGTATTTTACAGTAAAATGCATTGCAACATAGGTACTTTAGTTTGAATAAAGTCCTCTCTGAGGAAAACTGTGCATTTGTCATTACACATACTATCCTGCTATCTAGCATAAAAAAGGAACTCTTTTCAGAAAGCAATTCAATGAGGTAAATGATGCAAAAAATGATCTAACAGGTAACTTAAGCAATTAGAAAAGTTAACTCACTGAATTAATCCCTGTAAATTACATAGCAGAAATAAACTACACTGCTGAATGTTACTGTTTCCTTTGATTCTATTAGTTCATTCCAATAAAATAATGCATTTGTTATCCTCCATAAAACGTAAGACTGTTGCAAATTGTGGCTTAACTAACTGACATTTTCCTTGTGATTAATCCCTACATTAGTGGTCTTGAACTTCTGCTGTAAATCATAGGCTTTCCATCACTATAATGGACTGTTAATTTTGTTATAGTGCATTTAAGGTAATTAATAATTAATGTGCTTCTGCAATAAACTTTAGCTCATGACGAGCTTCAAAGGAAGAAATCCTTAATTTTAGGTTTGGCATGCCCCTCTGTACGAAAATGTAAGAAATAAAAATGCAAAGATGAACCTACACAAGACAAATACAATTAAGTAAACATGGCGAGTGACACTTCTTGAGAGAAAACTTCCAGAGGATTCAAAAGAGACTGTCTAGAAAACACATTTTGTCAAGAACAGAATTAAAGTTGACCACTGTGTGCAGCTAAGGATGCAATCCTTTATAAATTATCATCCTAAACTTGATACATGCATTTGTATCACCAGAATTGCAGATGTTTAAAGATTTTCACTTATAGTATGACTGCATAATTCAAAGTTATGCCAAACCTTACAGCCAGTTTTACTCAATAGCTTTTGTTTAGTAAATATGACACTGCATATGTTTTCTTCTTTCTTACTCCTCATCTTCCCCTTTTAGGTCTGCCTTGATACAGAGACTGTATGTGCAGCACATTACACTCCCTTGCAAAATGTGACAGTATATTGGCAAAAATATGTATTTTCACATTTAGCTTACTTCCTAGTAAACACATGCACTAAAAATAAATACTACATACACACTTAATTATTTGCTTCACAGATTTACATTTTTGAATACTTTATAACCACCACTCAAATCTGTATTTTCAAAAAATTCTATTCTCTATTGTTTCAAATACATGACCTTCATTTCTTTTACACTCTCGGTAATGCTGAAGTCATAATTTTGTTTCAGTTGCTGCAAATCAAATGAAAAGGAAAATTCTAACTTAACAGACAATACAGCAGAAAAACTCAATACACAAGACTACAAAAGAATGTATTGCAATATGCTTGCTCTAAATCATGGGACGAAGAAATTGAATGTATTTCAGAGATTTCTTTAATCTGATTTTGGCCCATACATAACCCATATTTTAATTTTACTCTGCTTTTCTCAAATCTACGATTGAGATGCCAAATTTTATGTAACATACTATATTCCTAAATATTACCCAAGCATGTCTTAAAGTTAAAAACGGGAGGTGTATTTTTTTTAATGGGAGTAGTTGAGAACTAGTTAATTTTTTGAGAAGGGGCAAAGAAGTGAAGTCAATTAGAAGCTCTCTCTCAAAAGTTTTCAAACTACATTAGCTTGTGATTCTTATTTAAAAACGTGTTCTACATATTAAAATTATCCATACAATTCATCCTAATATTTATTCTACCAAAGCAGAATAGACAGTAATAGTGTGCTAGAAGCGCTTTGTGTGGACAGCAGTATAATCACTTACTCTGGAGTACGGTACAACACGAAGGGCAAGCTTTACCTATTACATATTGAGCCACCTGAAATATACTTCTTTAACTATGTTTCTATTAAATATGGTGAAGTTCTAAAAGGAACTATTGGGGAGCTACTTGTAAAGATTTTCATTTGTGCATTATGGCCTCACAAAAAAAACCTTAGGAGATACTTATGAATCAAATTATTCTTCTGAAAGATCTATTGTTCTAAGCAATTCATGCGCAACTGTAATAGGCACTCAGGAAACCTATTCAGTATCTAAACTACATAGGACTTGAAAAAAATTCACAAAATAAAAGCATCATTATCTAAATGCTCTCTAAAACAAACAGCAGAGGTCATTCTGAAAACAAACAGAACCTTTAAAATGATTTTCTGAGTTTTTTAGAAAATTTATGTTGCACATCAAGCTTTAGAAAGTCCTGTATTTCAATGTAAGTCTTCAGTTTCAAGCAAATATTTTCAATATTTGATTACTTCTTGAGAATGAGCAGTATATTGTTATAGGTAGCCCCTGGTTTCACAATACTTTAGCTTCAAGCTCCCATTATAGTTCTTTTGACTGAAATCTTATCTCTTTTAAAAAGTGTCATGTCTTCATGCCTTATATCAAACCCATCTGTGTCAAATACAAAATATTTAAAAACCTCCATATTTTACCACTATTCCTCTCGAAACTCAATTGCAGTTCATTTGAGTAAAAAAATACTCAAAATCTACACTTTAATTACAGATATAGCTTTCTCACTGTCATTTATAATGACAGTTACAGATCCAACTTTGCCTCATTTGAGTACATGCTTTCAATTAACTTTTCACTGTTTGACATATCTGTAAATCTTGACTGTGCCACTCATTAACCTTGTAAAGGGTAAAAAATTTAGGATTATTTAGTTAACAAAACTTACACAGATGTATAGGGAGGAATTTATAATATAAATTCACTCCAAATTCTAAGACAAAATTATATCACATAAGGATCACTAGACTGATCCTTTCTTGTGGACAAAACCACAAAATGCAAACTTTCAGTTCTAGTGCATGCTACTATACTGAAACATCTCTATAATCTGACATCCATGATTAAATAAGCACTATCCTGGCATGTCTATGATACTTACATATGGCAACTACTAGCATATATAAAAGTAGGGAACATGTTGGTATGTTTCAGGCAAAAACTAATAATTAAAGAATTTTTAACTTTAATCACTATAGTCACTAAGGCATACTTCAGTCAGTTAATGAAGCATTATAACTCATCAGAATGAAACACACTTTTTCAGGAAGAATTTCAAATCCTTTCATAGGTAATTATTTAAAGATTTTAAACCCTATGAACATGGTAAGTAAAGACATAGAACATGCAACAAATAATCCCTTAACCGTCCAATGCTACACAATAGCACCTAAAATGGAGATTAAAAAAAAATAAAAAAGAATCTCCATTAGTCAGAGTTGTAAGTAGTTAAAAAATACTTTTTTATTCCAGATTCATTACCAAATACTCTGCTGCATTCTTTGAATCCTTACTTTGATAGCAACTCTGAAGCAAGGGCCAAATAAATTTCAGAAAAACAAAATTTTTAAAAGCAGATTGTCCAAGAGTCATGTAACCAGCCCTGCTTGAGACAACATACAGCAGGAAAAACTAGAAGGCCCTTCAGAATTATTCCTTAAATCTGCAGTTTCACCAGTTGCATAAATTTTATTTATCTTAGAGATCAACTTCCATATTTATAAATAATTACAAAATATTTGTTTGGTGAAGAGCAAAGATGATGAGAAATTTTTGGCTTTAGTAACAGTGCCAAACAAAATGGATATTGAAAAAATACTTTGTTTTCCCTCCTGAACACCTCTTGCCCTACCAACTTGCATTTCCAACACTATTTATACTCTCTCAAAGGAGTCCTGCATGATGGTACAGGAAGGAGAATGCAGCAGCGCAGGCAGAAGGTCACTACCATCACTTTGTGACAACTTAAGAGAAAAAAGTATTCTGAAAACTTTCTCTGACATAGCAACGCTCTGTGAATCACTCCCCTACACAGCTTTGGTTGCATAGCAGAAAGCCTATCTGTAGCTAGCACCTTATTACAGTCCCTGAATTTACTCTCATCAAATGAAATACAGCTTTAACAACAAAAATAATACTAAAAAATTCCAAATTTACTAAATACTTCACCATAATTTAGTAATTATCAAAACTAAACCTCCACAGGTCTTTAAAAGCTTTAAAAGCGGTGGTAATCTAAACTGGATAAAATTGCAGCTATTTATAGGAATTATCTAAAGAAAAGTAAGTTTTATATTAATTATCTTTTTTAAAAAGTAATAGGAAAAATAAGAAGATTTAAGGAAATATTTTTAGAGAATTATTAATAAAGAGTTAAAACACAACAAACTCCTTCTCCTATGCAGGATTAATGTTCAGCTTTCAGGCTTAATTATGAGGATGGTTTATAAGAGAATCTGTTGGATTTTGGCATGTAGTATACTTATTTTTGGCCCTTCTAAATTACTACTTAAATGTTTTCATATAGTAAACAAGACATAATACTAATTTACTACCATTTTTTTTTAATTGCAACTTAAATATACAGCTCTTCATGGCATTTTCTCATCTGATCCTTTATGTCCTCCAGTGTGGTATTTAACACTTCTAGAAAAAGCCTCAAGAAGAAAACTAATTCAGTGCCTTTTCCACAGTAAAGCACAGTATATGTTTTACCCAGGGTTCCTTCCCACAAAAAAATGGTCTTCCTGCATCTTTTATTTCTTGCAAAAAATGGGGCTGAAGAAAGTATGCCTTATAATCGTCATGGGCAGTTAAAAACCTGCTACCACCAGTTCTCATCACTGTAACTGTAAGAGCAATCACTGTAATATCCCGCCTCTATTTCACAGTCTGTGACTGAACAGGATCTAGGACTACCTCACAGTATTAGCTTGACAGTGTATGAGAGTCACACAGTTACTGATGAGCTTGCACAGGCGCTCTGGCTCCAATTTGGAAACACAACTACAGTCTGGCACACAACCTTGAAATTGTACCAATTTCTATGGTAAATCATATGCTGTAACTGATACTAAACCCAGCTATTCTGAGCATGTACAAGGCATCTGTACCTCCGACTCTAAAGCTATGTGTTGCTTGCCTATATCAGTGATTCTGACTTTTCTCATAACTCTGATTATTAGAAATAAATTAAAATACTTGTTTTGGAATAGTCCTTCAGTTAAAACCAGTTAAAACCATATCTCACCTAAAGAGAAGAACTTGTCTAGAGAAATCTAGTTGAAGCATACAGAACTTAAACATGACACACTTTTTTTAATCTAAACTTATTATGAGATAATTTTAATGAAAGCTCAGTAGATTCAATTAAAATCCACCTTCTGGTTGCTAAGCTTCATGATTCTTCTTTCACAAATTGCAAGCAGTCTCTACAGCTTTGCAAAGAGGCCACAATGCCAGCTATAAAGTCAAAATCTGCACAAGCTGTGGTCAACGGTAGCTATTTAATAGCAGCTGTTCTACACTTTAATTAGATTTCTGCACCTGCTAAAACATCATTCAACCGTCTTTTTTTTTTCACTTCTGTTTCAGATAAGAAACATGATTATCAAACCCTTTCATGATCTGCATTAATGCAGGTAGCATTAATACATTTTTAAAAACATAAATTCCTCACAATCCACATTTCAGCTCATAAAATTGTTAATTATTTTAATTTAATTACTTTTAGGATGCACCTGTAGCTTTAATATCACTAAAATGCTGGTTAGTTTATCTTTCTGACCTGCTCTAAAACATTGACAATTCACCCTGACAAGACAAAATTAATTCTCCTCTGTTAGAAAAACAGATTAACGTGGTTATTTACAATGTAAATGTTTTTGCCAGGTCAATAGGTGAATCAAGTCAGCATTTCTGATGTTTCCCCTAAATAAGTGGAGGAAATTGATTGTGTTCTTAAAAGTACATTTTCTTCATTATAATCATGATGACAAAGTGATGCAGATGGAACCTTAACTCCTCAAAAGGTCAGAGTATCAAACCTACCTGACTAGATTTTCATTGTCTCCAGTCCCTTTGCAGGTAGCACACTCAGTCCTTAAGTCCTCTGACTTGGGCTTCTTTTGCAGAACAGACTGGCGCTGCCTTCTTTCTCTGGGAATCCGTTCCTGTCATAGCAGAAGACAAAAGAAAGGAATGGGGGGTGGGGGGGTGGGACAGGAAAGGAGAGAAGGAAAGCAAATATTTTCAGTTATGGCACTGAAAATAACACTTCAGCCCAAAGTTTAATTTTTTGTGAAACTGTTAAAAAAACAAACAAACAAAACATTATATTCCAACCTCAGGTTTTTCTTCGTCAGGCACAAAGCTTCGTTTTCGTCCTCTAGTTCTCTGGAAGAGAACATATTTAAAATTCAACGTTAGGTAACAGAATGTTTTTGCTATTTATCTATTATTCCTAACAATAACAAAAACATACAGCAGGAAATAATTTAAAGCGTAAACCACAAAACCACTACCAGACAACTACATTAACCACTATTAGAACAGCAGCTTCACATTCTGGATATAAATCTATAGAACTAGGCAAAAAGTAAATATAAACAATGGAGCATGTTCAGTCTTATTCTAAAAAAGACTAGACTGACAGCAGAACTACAAATCTCTTACAGACTTTGCATAAACTTCCAAACCTAATAATCTGAAATTTGATATGAGCAGTGTATTAAAATAAATTCCTGAGCACTGAAAAGTGTTCTACTTGTAAGCCAAGTGGTAAGTTTAAAAAAAAAAATCAAAATTAAAGAACTTTATCAAAACAGAAACAGAAAATAACTCTTATACCTTTTGAGGAGTAAGAAGAATTAATTTATACGCTTTTGAAATAACATAATATTACATTTTTTTTTTCAAACTGAAGTTTAATATAATGGGTTATAGGGAAAAGCTCATAAAGCTCTAGCTTTTACTAATATATGACTGATACAGAACAGATGGAATGGGTGATACAAAAAGTAGATATTATTTCAGTATTCCACTTGGCCAAAAAAATATAAATACCAACAGTGTGGAGGACAAGATGTTTCCATGGACTGTAACAGCAAGCACCAAAGTTTTACAAGCTCTAAGTTAACACACACAACTTGCATTGTCCCTACATTTCATTTCTGAAACAGCAGCATTATGACCTTCCTGCATTAAAGAACTGCCTCCAGTTGACAGTGTTACACTCTCCTTCTTGTTTAACAAGGAAAGAATATTAGAAGGGATGTGGAAGAAATAAGAAACATCAGAGACTATTCAAGCATCCCAAAATGACTCATATACTGACACTAATTAAACAAATAAACTTTAAAATGTTTGTTTTTCTGGGAGGAAATCATCACCTTAGGAAGTAATTTGTCATATGATAAAGCAAAGCACTGACTACTTTATGATTTCTTAAAACTTTTTTTGAAACAGCTGGTGTTCAAATCAGAAAAAGCAAAAAAACATCTTACAGCAGTTTAGATGTCCAAGCAGTCATAAATCCAATTCCAAAGAAGCTTTTAATATCAAGCTTCTCCTTTTGGGATTCTCTTTGAAGATGATTTATACGATCTATCTTCAAATTAAGACTGTTCACTATTTTAAACTGTAAATAAACCTGACATTCCAACACATCTATATCTTTCTACTTATGCAGATTTTGATCTGTACATGTTAAGAACATACTGTTTGGGAAGGTTTTCTTTTCTTAGACAGGAGTTAACTGTAGTAGCAATGAATGCAGCAGAATAGAAATACTAGTCTATTTCGTGCCTCTTTAAAATAGTTTAATTACCATTAGGATTCTCTTTCATGTTTCCCTAAGGATGATTTACTAAAAAATGTAAAACCTTATCTATTTAATACATATCAATATTTACTATACAATTAATAAAACAGTCATAATTGAGGTGTTCTACCTTCCACAAGCCATACAGTACACAAGAGTCCAAATTTAAAAGAAGCACTTTATTACAGGTAACTGAATTCATCAGTGTAGTATTAGAGGCATTAATGTAACATTGGCTACATGTCAATTATATGTTACACAACGCAAGGTCACTGCAAATTAAAACTAGACCAGAAAAAAAACATTTGATTAGACACCAGCACATTAACTGCCAATTTAATACTTTTAGCCTCTGGCATTAGTCCTAAGAACACTTTCAAACTTTGGAAATTTTAAGCCATGTAGGCCCTGCTGAATGCAGCTGTGTAAAGATTAAAAAAGGAGGTGTAAGGGTGCATGCTGTTCAGATCATTATACTATTGCCAGTATTCACCATGGAAAATAACATCAAATTCACAACTGAAAATTGAATATTCTGTGATTTTTAACAACAGCCTTCCAGTAATTTGGCATTTGTAATTTTACATATGTTTTCACTAAAGTTACTGTACAGGTTGACAGAAAATAACTAGATAAACATGGGTTACTTTGTTCAGTATTATTCACTTCTGTTTGCCTCCAAGCACTGTATTTGCATTTTAAATTGCTTTGAATAATTTCTGTCATTAGCAGATTCAGAATCAAAACATCAGAGACAATAAACATCAAATACTAGAGCTGTATGTATGTGCCATAAACTATTTAAAATTTAAGATTTCTTATTTAAAAAAAAAAGCTAAAGGAACCTTGTTATTATATGATATATATTACAACTGTGTTAAAGTTGTTCATATTCAAAACTTTATGATCTTTACCAAGAAAAGATGCAAATAAAGACAGTGTTTTTTCATCAAAACACTTGGCAATTCAATACTACAGAGATACATTCAATTTAGGATTTCCCTGTATCATAAAATGGAGCAAGTCAGTTTTATGAAATTTGTCCCTGCATTTCCAGAAGCGTTGAAACAGTAAGTCAGGAAAGCAAAAACTCGTGTTATCAGTACGCAAACAAAATCTCCATTAAAGCCAGTATTATCCCATCAGGCTTTCTGTTTCACTCCGAATGTAGATATGCTGTAAAATATCTATCATTTGCAATGGACAACTCAGTCCAGATCAAAACACAGCTAGGTGTGGATTAGACAGATGTGACACATACATGACAACTGTGACAATACCTTAGGACAGGAATTAAAAAAAGGACTGAAAATTGGGAAATGGTTCAAAATACATACCAATATAATTTTCTACATGCAGAAATAAAAGGTTTCTGTGCAAAATTATTTCAAATATTTTCAATAGTTTTCAAAAATTATTTCTATTACAGACATTTAATGACAGCTGATGGACAAGTCTTTGGTTGTGTCTCATCCACAGCTTTGGTAAACATTCAGTGGGCACTCAAGAGCTAACTCTGGTATGTGCTCAGACACTTCCCTACTATTCACAGTGAAATTCCAGCCACTGAGCATTAGAGCCTACAGCATCAATGCAATCACCATGCAGGGACTGACATTCTGGTTACTACACTGGCAACTTATGATTTAGAATTATATGTCTATAGCTAAAGGCTGATTCTGTGTAACTTCAACTGCCCCAGAAACTCAGACAAACATGCCAAGGTCATAACCATGACAAAAGTGCAGATTCTATTTTTCGTTTCGTATCCTTTCACTATAGGAGTTAAATAATACAAATAAATTAATATTGATGCTAAAACCTACCAAACTAACAAAATGTAACCTCCTGATACTACACCATAATTTTCCTATTCCTCCTCTTTTCCAATGACTTCTTAACCTCTCCTTCTCTACCTCATCCAAACCAGATCTCCCAACATATCCCGAAGTTCTCTCTGTGCCCCTCACAAATAAAGTGAGAACACCGTCCTTATGCAGGCCTCATCCTTCCCATCCAGTTGCTCTAAAAAATACTCCAGCACTTAATTACCTTACACCTAGACAGTTCTCAAACAAATCTTGTAATAATGGGTCTAAAGGTTACTAAACACAATGCTACTATAATAGTAGGCGACTGAAAAAGTTATTTTTGTTAGAAAATCAAGTTAAAAGCTATTATTTTTTAAAATAAGCAGTCAAAAGATCTAGCTGCTGCATCACAAAGGACATACCTTACACCGAACTGAAAGAGAAAGCAGTGCCTTATTTTGTTAGCAATACATCCTAAAATAATCTGAGCAGACAAAGAAAGGTCAATGAATTAAAATTAAGATGGAAGCATAAAATGGAAATATTTTTAAACAAGAACAAAAGAAAAACTTTGATGACAAAAAGGATAAAAGATAAAACAGATTAAATTCTTTTTATGAGTCTTCTTTAGCCTAACATTTTGAGGGGGAAACCACATGCCAATACATAATCAAATGAACTTCTAGGTAAACTCTTTAAAATCCCAGAAGATTATGTTCCTTGGGTAAAGAGACTGAGCTATTTGATTCAATGAAATCATCAAGATGAAAGCAAGCCATCTTTCCAAGAATATCTTACTAAGGTTTAGCCTTCACATCAGTTTTAATGACTTTACTCTGAAGAGAGTAATGCTCTGAGTAAATGAAACCTGAAGATTAACCATGTCCCTTTTTGTCTTTTACTTCAAAGCTTACCATCTGTGGAGATTGGAGAACCATCCCACAGCAGTAAGACATACAACATTTCACTTAGTTATTTCATTAACTTCTGACTTTGCATTTAATATTTGGAAAAAAAGAAAATCCTTCCTCTTTCTCTCCAACATTCTAAAAATTCATACAACATTACAAGAGTACCTACAGAGAAACAGTGATGGACATCACACGCAAATAGCTATCAAACCTGGAAAGAAAGAGAAGTAGGAAAAAACCCAACACTGGTTTGCTCCTGTCTAATCTAGTTTGTAAAGATTTAAGTTTACAGTTACTAAAATATTCCATAAAATACGTATCATTTTATAATATATAATGCAAGCAATAAAACACAACTAAGAATGGTAGAGAAAGCCTTTGAAAGAAAAATAAAAGGAAAAAAATTAGGACAACGAAAGCATACACTTCCATAGCCAAGGGAAAGATAAATAAAAAATTGATTTCCTTCAGACATCATGTTTTGTGTCACAAAAGTATCCATCTGTGCAGCGTTCTGCTGTTACAGAGTGGAAACTTCCATACTGGCTTAGGGAATTAAGATAATCAGGATATAAATGGCTGAAATACAGAATACCGACATAAGAAATTAATAATGAATGATGAGGTCATATATAATACAATATGATGTAGACCAAATGTACAAGGGATATGGGGTGACCATGAAAAGAACTCAAGACACTTTAAAAAAAAAAATCCGACAGTGAAAAAAAGAACTGTCCAAAATGGAATGAAAAAACGTGGTGGGAAAATGTGATCAACAACAGGTTCAAACCCAACAGTAGGAGAAGAAAGACTGAAGTGGGAGTCTCCATTCTGAACTTGGAAAAGCTAGAAGTGAACGTTTAAATTTCATATTTTCATTTATAAGCAACTTGGTAACAACTGGACAACAACATGAAACACATAAAATGAGTAAGATTAGATAATGCATTGACCATAAGACTTTGAATGACCCCAAGCCACCCTGGCCCCATTGTTATGTCTCTGGAAGACACATGCATTAAACCAGTTTATCCAAAGACAGAAATAAATGGTAGAATCTTCTCTTAGGGAAGTTCTGCTTTGCCAGCTGGAAAAATCCCACCACCATGACTGATACAGAACTGGTCAATTGAAGAAAATCAGGGAGGCAATTCCAAAGAGTCACAAGTACATACTCCTCTTGAGCTTTTATTAAAGAGATACTGGAGGATAAAAATTTATTCTGTCACCTGTTTCATTTTTTTCTTCTACATGAGAAGATATAGAGGAGTTAACAGTATTAATAATACATGGAAAAGTATATGAAATACTGAAAGCATCTGTGGCCCATGGCAAGGGTTCAAGTCCACTCCACATAAAGTGAACTAGCATGGTTCTGGACCTGATCTGCTCAGTCCCTGTTTTTCCAAAAATCAATGGTGATTCCTGCACAGCAAATTCAAAAAGTTATTTGGGAAAGAAAATAGAAACCTAGGAGGGGTTAGAGAACAATATTTAAGAAAACATAAGCAATTCCCAGTCATTTGCAAAAGCTGTATTAATTCTGCCAACTATTTCAAGCATCCCAACAGAAAGCACTGCTCCTAGTTTCTCCTTTGCTTAGTATGTTAACTGGTTATAATTTTAATTGTTTGCACACGCACACAAAGGCACCAAAGAGGCCTGGCACACCTGGTCACGCTGTTCTAGCTGTGTAAATTCAGGAGTTTCACTGGATTAGCATGTACTGCTTGTGCCAACACACAGGAAAGATGATGATCCTCATTATGCTTGTGCTTCTATACCTCTTGGATGTCACAGAAACAGTACTGTCATATACACAGGACCCTTCTTTTCAGCACTGAGTTTCTGATACCACTAACAGTGGTGGCACTGTGAAGCAAGCATTACTCCTCTTCACAAAGTTGAGCACAGGAAATACAGACAGTAGTCCAAGTGCTCCTGGAGTTTGGTGGCATATAACATCATTAGCAAAGAGCACATTTTCATTTGAGAATTTCATATATATAGTTCAAAACTAGTCTCAGTGTTAACAATAAAAAAATTGATGAAATTACTAAAGACACCTGACTCTCAAAACTATTGGTACTACGGTTATTTCTTTCCTCTGTAAAAAGTCTGTAGCTGTTGCTTTGTGTTGCAATTATAAGAGAGAAAAATGTGAAGAACTTCAGATGCTTCAATTTCTGTGGATCTGTAAATCTCACATTTCTTCTCTGAAATAGCACATATTTGATTTCTGTTTCCCTGACAGAACTGCAGCTACAAAGACTGCTTGAAAAAGACCTGTAGCTACATGAAATACACAGTGAAGAGGGCCAGTATAAGATTCCAGTCATTTTTTAATTCTGGTTCCTATCTAAGTTCCTCAGGCATTTTTATTTTTATCTTACGTCGACTTATAGCTAACACACTGATATTAATGATATACTTCCACAGTTTTACTTTTTGTCAAGCTGTGGTTCATTGATACATATCCCACATATGAAAAACTTTTGAACCCCAACTCTCTCCCTTACACAGCTTTTATCATATACTGTTAAGAAGAATCTAAAAATCAGTAAACTTTAGAATGCTATAGAATCATTCCAAACAAAGAGGTCATGGCAAGGAGTCATTTCATCTGTTCACTACAGAACAGAGGACAACTCTGATGTGAAACACAAGCAGAACCGAACACTCTCAGAAAACAGAACAGGGAAAACCTTCACTATACCAAAAAAAGTGACTTAATAAAATCACTGTGGTAACTAGCAATGGTACGCATAAAGCAAACCACAGATTTCCAAAAAAACACACAGGTTGAAACTGCACAGATATGTGTTCTCTATCATGTCAAACATAAACCATGACCATTTTGTCAAGATAGCAATTTTCAATCCATGATGTCACCCATTCCTTATGAAGAGTTCCATATTACAAACTTCCTTTGCAAAGGTAAAAGTTACAATGAAGCCAGTGGCAGAAAAAAAACCCTCTAACCCCTATGCCTTCTTAAAAGGCAGAAAAAAAGTTCAATTGATGGCACCACATAGGCATAAAATTACTTTAAATAAAGTAAATAAAATAAAGGTAAGGAGAGCTATGTAGACACCAGATGGCACACTCGTTCAATATAGAACAAGGTGAACAACTTACATAGTACATATCGCTACCATTCAAAACCTATCTTTGAAATAATTATTTAATTTTCCAGAAAGATGACAGTAATAAAAAGGGAACTGTCAGAGAAGAAGGAACAGTAGTAAATCAAAATACGATTACAAGAAGAAACAAGTCAACCATGAAGCCTAATTACACAGAATCACATTTACTCTACGTTTTTAGTTTCCATTCTCTTGAGAACTTTTATTTTCTAGAAAAGCAAAAACTGCAACATTCCTGCTGTCAAGCTACACTATCACCGAATCTTGCAATTAATTTGAAACTGCTGTTTCAGGCTTAAACATAAAACAGAATTTGAGAACTAGCAGGATTGCTTTCTACCCTTTTTAACACTAATTTCCTCCAAAGCACACATTTGGAGAACTGAAACAGAAGGGGGACAAAAAAGCCAGAAAAAGTCAGTTTGCAGGGTGTTGCTAAAACAAGTGATTGGAAAACTGAACTTAACTGTATCTACTTACAGAAGTGATAGATATGCTAATTACCTTTATTTACAGACATACCAATATTTACACCACTGGAATACCATTTGGAAAATATGCCCATCCTTTCATGCCTTTCCTGCATCGAGAACAAGTGATCTTTCATCTGTAGGTTTTTTTTCTTATTTTTTTTTTTTAAAAACCAAACCAAGCAACCAAAACAATCTCCAAACCCCAAACAAAACAAAACAACCAATAAAACCCACTAACCAACCAAAAAAACCCAAATCAAAACCCCAAACAAAAAAAACCCAAAACATAACAAAACAAAAATCCACAAAAAAGCAAACCCATCCCAAACCTAAAACTAAACCAACCAACCAACCAAAAAAACCAAACCCACAAAATTGATATACTCAATTCACTTCAAGCATTGTGGAAAAGCTGCATCTTACTTCTCTCCTTTTTATAACTGATCTGAAGCCAAAAGAGTCCTATACTATCACATCTCCGTGTATCTGGCAAGCTAAATGAAATAGTTTTTACGTTTGTATTGACATGTCATAGACTCAGTTGAGCTTTTATATTCAGTGATGAAGAAAACAAAGTATTTTACAATGTCCTTTATAATGAAAGCCTAAAGTTTCAGAAAGCTGAGTGACTCCTGATTTTTTTTTCTAGAGCAATAATGTTCAGTCCATCACATTTAATCTTTTAATTTCACTATATCAAAACCACTATGAATAGTTGCTTTTAAAGGTCTTCTAGGTACTTATTTAGGAGTCATATTTAAATGAGCTGACCAATCACTGATGATGCTAACTAAAATTATGACTGATTAACATGGATAAGTGGTTTAAAATTACTTGCTGTTTCTATGAAGCACTGAAGTTCTGTTTTCCCCCTGTAGGCAACTTTTATTCAAAACTTGCTGTGACATCACATAATTAAACTGCACAACAGAAATTTGGAAACCACTTGATAGAAATGCTTCAGTTAGAATAAGATAACAATTCTGTTTTATCTTTAGTATACTTGGTAACAAAAAAGAAAATCACTCTTCTGCTATATTTTCCTATTTGAAAAAAACCAGCAAGAAATACTAAACTGTTCTAAATATCGGCATTCATTTGTAAAACAAAAGCAGTACACAAAACAACCCCCTGTGCTAAGAACAGTTTGCAAGTACTTTGTCAGGTTTGGGGGAGATTTGTTTCTGATTTGGATTTTGTGGGGGTTTGTTTGTTTTGGGGGATTTGTAGTTGGTTGTTTGTTGGGCTTTTTAAACTTTTTTTACCTAAATTACAGTCCCTTAGGTTCTTCCATGTTCTGAAGAATGAACAGTATAATGTTGGCTACTAATTCTTTCCCCAAAATGCAGACTTTTTATGATTAGACAGAAAAATCACTGTCTGTTCATCTGGATTTTATACAGTACACTTACAGAAAAAAAGATTTTCAGGTTTTAAATAACAAAAATATGTTTGATATCAGAGAATCAGAAGCCTTTATTTACAGGCCTCAACTGGTAAGTTTCCAAAACGCCTTCACAAAAAGGATTCCACCTTTATAACACTTGATAGATAGTTGCTTCTCAATAAAAAGGAATAAAAAATGGAATTTCCACTAAAAAACCAAAAACACCCGCAAAAAAAAGAAAAATACACAAAAAACCCCAAACCAAAAATCCAAATAACTCCCTCCCAAAAAAAAAACCCAAAAAACAAAAACCAAAAAAGCCAAATCAACTAACCAAGCAAAAAAAAAACAAACCAGAAAACAGCCTTTAATATGCTCATTAAGAGAACCCATACTGACAATATTATTTTAAGATGGAATACTCAACAACACAAACACTATTCAACTTCAAAGGATACAGCAGAACCACAGGAAAAAGCATTCCTTACCACCTCTTAGAGCACACAGCTAGCTCCAACTGCACAAAATTGCTTCAGATGTCTATGTATGTACGCGACATTTCTTAGAGAAACTCAGTTACACTTCCAGACAACAGCATACACAGTAGGCAAAGCACAGTTTATGAAATTTTAAAACATTCACTGAATTACACTTAAGATAATTTTTTTCAAAGGAGAGGATAATCCTTATTTTGCACAAATATGACACCAGACTAACGAAATTATTTTAGCAATGACATGCTCAATAAAGGATAGCAAATGAAGTTGACATTTATTAAAAGCTGATTTTTTATAATATGGATTACCTCAAAAAGACTCTGAAAACCTGAACATACATACCTGAGCAGAACAGAAGCATTAATCTCTCAACTTACTGCTGCAAAACACTATTTGCATCTCTTTAAAGTATTTTCTAAAGAAACAATTATTGTGTACTTTCAATCTTTGTAATAAAAAACATCCACTAATAAAAATACTGCACAATTTTGAAAAGCCAATTTTAAAAATAATATTCAGATTTATAAGAAATAAAAAAAAGGTGTTTATAGAATTCTGGTTTATGCAATTAGCTTTTGATTGCTATTAGCTATTAGTTAATCTTCAGCTATTAATTTCTCTGAAATTAACTACCAGCAGAAATAATAATTTGTGATGCTTATACAAGTGTGAAATTGGAATTATAGAGATTAGAGATTTTAAAAAAAACCTAGCTTAAAGAGTTATGCATTGATGTACAAAAAATGTCTAAAAGGTCGCTATATAGGGCTTGAAATACATAAAGCATAAACGATTAATTCAATTCTGTCCACAAATACAGCCATTATACAACAGAACTAAGTATAAAGACCTAATGTCTTGTTCATTTACATTCACTTGTAATTTGTACAGACCCTGGCTGAGAGTAAAATTATGATGTATTTCAATTTATCCTTGTATATATGGTCTTTCTTAGGAAGTGTAAAGTCAGAAAGGTCCCCTTGTAAAAAAAATTTTAATGTACAATATGATAGTTGCTGTCTCTAAAACAATGGAGTCCAAACAGCTGCACCTTCTCCCTGTCCTCCCATTTCTTTGAAAGAGCTGCACAACAGTGCAGAAATATCAGCCCATTAAAGGATGAGGAGGTTCCTCACAAACAGGGACGGAGACAGGGCAGAGATGTTTAACGCTTTCTTTGCTCTTCTCTTCCGCACCGATGACAGGCTAAGGGGGTTCCAGTGCCTTGAGCTGGAAAACCTTAGCTGTGAAAATGATCAACTCCCAGTCGAACCTGAACTTGTGCAGGATCTGCTGCTCCAGCTGGATCTCCATAAGTCTATTTGAGCTGATGGGATTCATTACAGAATACTCAAAGAGCTGGCTGATGTTATCACAAGGCCTCTCTCAATTGTGTTTGAATGGTTCTGGAAATCTGGAGAGGTCCCAGCTGACTGGAAGCTGGCTAACATTGTCCCAATTTTCAAGAAGGGCAAGAAGGATGACCTTGACTACAGGCCTGTCATTCTCACTTTGATGACTGGTGAAATTAAGAAGAAGGTTGTTCTGGGAGATACTGATAAACACCTGAAGGACAACAAAGTCATTAGTCACAGCCACCATGGCTTCATGAGGGGAAGGTCTTGTCAAACTTCATTTCCTTAGCTTATAGGAAATGGGGTAGCATCAGACTGACAACTGGTAACTAGTGGGGTTCTGCAAGGCTCCATCTTAGGCCCAATTCTCTTCAACATCTTCATAAACCACTTGGACACAGGACTCTAAGGTATACTAAGTAAGTTTGCCAATGTCCAACAAACCTATGTCAAAAACGTTGACTCCTTTAACGGCAGAGAGGTCCTGCAGAGGGACCTAGACAAATGAGAGGGCTGCACAATCACCAACTGTATTAAGTTTAACAAGGGCAAGCGGCAGATATGCACCTTGGATGAGGCAACCCTGGGTATACAGACAGACTAGGAAATAAGAAGCTGGAGACGAGCGCCACGGAATGCAACCTGGGTCGATGGCAAGCTGAATATGAGACAGCAGTGTCCCGGCAGCCAGAAAAGGCCAACATGTCCTGAGGGGCATCAGGCACAGCATGAACAGTTAGTTGAGGGAGGGGATTGTCCTGCTCTGCTCTGCACTGGGGCGGCCTCACTTCAAGTGCTGTGCCCAGTTTTGGATGCCACAATATAATAAAGGTATGAAGCTATTAGAGCTATTAAAGAACATCCAAAGGAGGGCAGTGGAGGTGGTGAAGGGCCTGGGGGAGAAGACATTCAAGGAATGGCTTGTTCAGCCTGGGGAAGAGGAGACTGAGGGGAAACCTCATTGCAGTCCATAGCTTCCTCATGAGGGGAAGTGACGGGCAGGCACAGATCCTTTCTCTGTGGTGACCAGTGACAGAACCCAAGGGAAAGGCCTGAAGTTGTGTCAGGGAAGGCTTAGGTTGGATATTAAGAACAGGTTCTTCACCCAGAGGGTGGCTGGGCACTGGAACAGGCTCCCCAGGAAAGCGGTCACAGCACTAAGCCTGAGAGAGTTCAAGAAGCTTTTGGACAATGCTCAGGAACATGGTGTGACTCTTGAAGTTGTCCTGTGCAGGGTCAGGAGTTGGATTTTGATAATCCTTACAGGTTTCTTTCAACTCAGAACATTCTGTGATTCTATATAAATATATTCTGAAATATTTGAAAACTAATAGATGGAAATACTACAGAGTACTCACAAGGTTCTTTTAAAAAGCTTATACAGCATTAGGATATAAAATACTGCACTGGCACAAAATTAATGTAGAGACCTGTAAAAGGGAGAAGCACTGTCCTGACTCAGAATAAACTGCTTCAGTCTTAGTTCTCTCACACTTCCAAATTACAGGAGGAAACAGAGCCTCCAATGTAATGCAGAAGCTGTGAACAGTAGCGTACTTCAATCGTCATGGGTTTCTGGCCATCTGTCCTGATTTTGGCTGGGACAGAGTTAATTTTCTTCTTAGTGGCTGGTATAGTGCTCTGAGTTTTGGCTTTACTATGAGTATTCTGTATTGGAAGGGACCCACAGGGATCATGAAGTCCAGTGAATGGTCCATATGGGGACTGAACCCACGACCTTGGCATTTTTAGCACCCTGCTCTAACCAAGTGAGCTAATCTGGCCTCAAGAGTGCTGATTACACACTAATGTTTTGCACAGCCAAGTCAAGGACTTTTCAGTATCTTATGATCTGCTAGGGAGAAATTGCACAAAAAGTTGTGAAGGTGCATAGCCAGGAGAGCTGACCCGAACTGGCCAAAGGGATTTTCCACACCACAGAACACCGTAACAGTGTATAAACTGGGGGAGTTACCCACAAGAGGGCCAATCGCTGGAGGAGGGAACAGGCTGGTCAGTGGTTGATGCTCCTGTCAAAGGACAGAGTACCTCTGTCAACAGGGCAACAAAGATGTTATCTTGCAAACCTGTATGTTGCAGAAAAGTAGAGAACTGGAGAGAACTGAAAGAGAGACTAAAAATTCAAGCAAAGGAACAAAATCTTTCTCAGACTGGTAGCAGTAATTTTTCCACAGTGCAATGCCAAACAGTGCCAACACACTAGTCCACTCAAACTCAGTTAATCTCTACATTACATACCATAGTAAGTGCAGATATACAATGTTAACACACGAGGTGCCAAATCACCAGTGTAGCACCTGTGTAGCTCATACCAGTGTCACGGCACGGGAGGAACACTTCAGAGCAATCAGACTTCTCTCCATTTAGCACAGAAGCTTGGCAGCTGTTACACAGGCCTTAGAACAAACCAATTTTGTCTTCCAGAGGATTTCTGAACAATGTCTTATATCACTCCTTTGTTTATTACTACCATGACTGTCTTTTCTGCAACACTTTCAGTTCTCTTTAATCATTCCAGAATCATGAATCCTCACACCCTAATACCACTACATTAGGTATAAAAAGAGAGAAGAGAGAGAGAAGAAAAAGGGGAGATGAGATGCAAAGGACTCAGTAAGCAAGAACACCAGATAAGCCTTCTTTCTGGGTGAACAACAGCATGGCAACAGTCAGTTCAACTGACCCAGGCAGCTCCAAGATTCCACGTGTTCTTACACATAAGGTAGAAGGGTACTTTCCCTCAATGAGAAGGACAAAAAAAAAGTTTCTCAAACTTTAATTTTGGATGACTCACAATCCTAATAATTTAAACTAAATTAATCAGTTTGGCCTTAGTCATTTTTAAAGTTGTTCTCAGTCACAGACCAGAAAAGGGAAGCCATTAGGGAAATCAAAGCTGTGGCCCAAAATTAAAGCAAACATTTAAGGTTAGATTAGGAAAATACTTGCTTAATCCTATCAGTGTATGCTCAGAAGTTAAGTATGGTATCTCCTAGTATAATCATAAGAAGTCTGGAAAGTTCTGTGAAGAAAATAAAGTCATGCTGCATGACAGTTGAAGTTTGTTTAACCCTAACATGAGAGGGTCTAAACAATCCCTGATATTAAGAAATTTATTGAAAGATGAACCAAATATATTGGATGATGTCCAAAGAGTCGTGGGAACACTACTCATACCCTAAACTGGACTTAAATGCCCTCTGATATTTTTACGTATTTTTTATAGGTGATGTGACACACCTCACATGAAAAATCTTGTTTTACAAATAAGTAGGAGAACAAAATTTTATGGACAAGAGCACAGCGACTAATAAAAAAGTTCTATTTTCAAACTAAAGATGGTAAATATTTCATCAGCACAAAAAGCAAGAGCTTTTGCTTCTCTTCTCAAAAAAAACTGTCCACCATGAAAGTTTAAGAAAATATACAATGACTAGCAAGACTAAGAAGCCAAGCAAACCGAAATAACAGGGTCTTGTGATAACACAAAATGTGCAGTCCGTCAGCAGATTGCCTGTATATAAAGAAATTACTAATTACAGTTATAACTGGCAATTTGATGTATTTAAATCTAGCCTAGTATGTGTCCTTAGTACTACAGTGAAGAAGAGCTGTAAAGGTTAAGTGCAAACTGATTTTTTCCTTAAACTTGTAGAGCTCTTCTGTTCAGTAGCGTGTTTCCCAGCTTTTTACTTTAGCAAAACTATATATTTAATACAACTAATAAAGCATTAAACAGAGGAAATGGAATATATAACAAAAACAGAACATCAATCAAACTGAAATCCTGCAATTCAGAATGTCCACAACATAAGTCATCTGAAACAATGTTATTATTATGAATATGAGCCTCATAATAACAACTCCACCATCATTTACCGTGTTTCTGATTGGAATTTTCTTCGGTTCTGTTGGCACATCCTGAGGAACAAATTTCACTGGTTCCTTAATCTGTCTCCTTGATCTTTTGGTCCCATCTGGTAAGGTTTCCATGGCAATATCAGCCTCCATGTCACTGCTACCTGCCTGGTCACACTCTGAGCATTGCCTGCAAAGTGCAAGATTTTCTTTTTAAGACTGTAGTCACAAAAGCAGAAAAAGAAATATATTGAAGTGTTTGGGTTTAAGATAAATTCAAAAGTCAATAAATCAAATGGATACTTCAAGAAGTCCCTCACACATACTTTTTAAGCAACCAAGCAAAAAACAAGTAAGACGTTCTTATATTCCTGACAGTATTTAACTGTGAAAACCAAGATTTTGAAAGTAGGAATTAATCTTCAAGAAAGATGCACCCTACTTCACCATTTTCATTCTACCACATCTGTAATCTATTCATTACTGCAACTGCTGCCACAGTTTAATCATAGAATTATACAGTGGTTTGGATTGGAAGGGATGTTACAGATCATCTAGTTCCCATCTCCCTGCCATGGGCAGGGACACTTCCACTAGACCACACTGTTAATCTTTACAATGACATGCTGCTGAATTCATTCTGATGACAGCATGCTTTAGTGGTAGGGATTTAGAAGACATGTTTGTTATGAAAATAAATTTTAACATGTATTTTCTTAGGGAGCAGCTTTTAAAGCCAAAAAAAATCGTTGAGACAATTAAAGATATAGAAGATGGAGACATAAGTTAACGAACTTTGAACACTGAATTGAAAAAATTGCCTACTTTGAAAAAGCACAATTGGACTTCAAAAATTAACAGATGTTAAAGTAATGCTATTAACAAGCTCCATAACAGAATTACCAAGACAGGAATTCATCAACATTTGTTCTTATTTGCAGAAAATCATCTTGTGCAAAGTCATACATGTGGATGTTCACTAACAACATTTTAATGAAAAAAATTATACTCACTGATAGGAGCCAATTTTGTAATTACTTCTCACATTACACTTCAAACTCAAAAAAACCTTTAAATTAATCCCAATTCATTTGAACCACTGTTCTCATATTACAGCATGTTTTTTTAATAATATACCAACCAAACAAAATATCAACATATGTTCTGTTGAGTGGTGTTAACTGGGATAAGCACATTAAAGTTATGTAAATGAAGGAGCAAATTTGCTTTGGAAGGAGGCAAACAAAAACCATGTACTCAATTATTTGAAGTTAAATGTCAATACACACTTGTGACATGAAGGCATATCCATCCTGCATAAACAAAAGCACAAAGTCAGATATGTCTGTTGTGTCTTAGCTGATTTCTTCAAATTTAGGTGTTCAAGAGCAACAGTTCTCCTGTGAGCTTTAGTAAGAGGTAACACAATATCAACTCCATCAACTTTTCATGTTTTCTAATTCTTTTAAACTAATCCAAGCAGTGTCTACATTGTAATGTTATGAAGATTCATCACCTCTTGTAAGGTGATTGTAAGAAAGATAACAATTTCTCCCCTCTCTCATACAGTATGGAGGTTTTATTAGTAGTCAAAACACAAGGAAGTCAATTTATATACTTTTCAAACATTTTTGGACCAGCATACAGGTGTATAGTACTCTATTCTTCCTCCTCTTTACAAGCCCCAGTTCACACACAGTACCTGTTAACAATTCTAGAACATAAAAGTAATAGAAAAATATAAGGTACAAAATGCTACTTTTTACAGTTATATGTTTACATAAATTTGTGTGGATATACACACACAAATATGTATTCACACGCACTTGTAAAGCAAATAAGGGCACACAGACCAAACTACTACTATTTTAAGATTTTATGGAGAAGAGCTCTCCAGTGATATAACAGGAGAGAAGCTTTGTATAGCAACATTACCTCAAAATGTTGGGTCTGCTTAACTAAAGGTTACTTTAATTTCTTTACTTTTATAAGATGCATTGTCTTCAAGCTGTCCAACTCAAAGCTTTAAGGTGATTTTCTGTTTGGTAAGCACCAGAGAGCACAGCCCTCCATAACACTGCAGCATCAGTCACGTCAGTAATTTACGTAATGGAAAGGACAACTGAAAGTACCTAATATGATCTGCTTATGCAGATGCAATTATCTATAAAAATCTATAAAATTTTTATCTATAAAATACTTCAATATCTATAAAAATGTTCAAAAATACTGTGATGAGCAGTTCTTACAAAACATATATTTTCCCCATTATTATGGTGGAAATATGTGCTATGTATAAATTAAAAAATAAGTATTTCACAACTAAAGAGCTGCATTAAAAATCAAGTTTTTGTAAGACAAAAAAAAAAAGCAATATGGTTATACAACCATATTTGGAGTTGGGAACCCAGTCTCTTGGATCTACCACCTTGCACATATGATTTAAATAATTCCTGTTCTTTAGTTTTGTGCTATTAAAAGGAAATTACTCAGGTTTTCGTCTCCATATGTTCAGGCAGTTGCACAGAAAATAACCATGCAGATCAGTAAAGTCCTGTAGCTTCATTAGTATCCTATTTAAATATAAATAAGTGAAGTATTTTAACTTTGATGTTACTGAGGAAGACAAGAAACATCTAAACCAAAAGATGAGGTACTGCATGCAAGTTCCTAAATTCCATTTTTATGAACAAGAAACAGGTGTCACCTGCTCTGAAACAGATGGTGCAAGTGTCACAGCAATCAAAATTAGGAAAAAGCTAGGTCTAGAAAAGAAAAGCAAAATCCCAGTATGACAGGGGTGGAGGTGCTTGTTGTGTGAGTCACAGAACAAAACTTCACAAATACACCAAAGATAAGTGGAAAAAGAAAGTTATAAACATGAACAGTCAACCTCTTGATTTACTGGAATAGCCTCTACTATCATAGTCAACCACATCTCATCAACCCTATTATAAAGCTTACAAGCTTCAGCTACAAAGCACTTTGGTTGGTGTCTCCCACAGGACCACAGAAAAGCTATTACAGACACAGACTCCTCTGACTTGGAAACAATCTCCTTTCATCTCCTATTACAGTTTATTTCAACATGGTTCTTGAATTTAAAGAACTTTTTTTCCACTCTGCTGTTTAATCCCAATATTTTGATAGAAAGCAGCCATATGACTTCTCTTCTTTTTGGCTATGCCACAGTCATGCTCACTTAATTTCACCTCTTCAAGGACAAGCAGTAAACAGAGAACCTGCCACCGCAGGTCTGTCTTTACAACCTTTACAACTCTTCCAACAACCTGCAACTACCTCTAAATTATCAAGCATTGGCATGCACCATAAACGAATTAACAGGAGAAATTGTGCCAAAGATTCAACTTTTTCCACACAGGTTTTGTTTTGCTTTGAGTCTGGATTTACCTAATCTAGGCACAGAGAAAATCAGTAGTAAGCCTGCTTCTAAAACTACCAGAAGTGTTTGTTCCATCAAGAAATCTCAGTATTAATTTGAAACCTTTTAATCATACAGAAGTCTTTCATTAAGCACTAACAACCTACAGAAAAAGTGTGATTTTGTTGTGTTTTCAATCTAACTTGGTACAAGAACGAATGGTACCAGAGTTGGGAAAGGAGTAAATTTAAATCTTCTGTGATCAGTAAACATCCTACAATGCTTCCAGAAGACAGTTCTGTCCACGGTGTTTAGAAAGGAAAACTGTACAGTTAGAGTGTGGCTTGTTTTTAATTAGGAAGAAACAGGTCTCACAAACATACTCTGTGACAAATCACTTCTTGCCATGTTCACAAAGAATTGAACCACTTTCAACTTGAGACACATGGACCACAGCTTTAAGATGACACCTATACTATAAATTACACATGATGAATGATGTACTGGGGGTGGTAGGGGCTGCTTTTATCTGGAGATAAAAGACAGTATTTATGAACCAAATATAGTTTGCCAAAGAGCTTCAAAGAGCATCCTACAGACAGTAAAGGTACTGAAAATTTGCCATTTGCAATGACCCCAACATCCTTCAATTAGGAAAAGTGACAAATACATAGAAATGTATATGTTAGATGCAGTGTAGCATTGCTCACGCTTATAAAAGTTAATAATTTTTTATTATTTTCTAATGCCTCAGATGAAAAACCATTCAAGAAGTGCTGGATCAGTACTGAACGAGTGAGGTCACGATTATGAATGGATGTCCAGATACTGAATGTGTGTTAATGGGAGTACCGGTCAAGAACTCTACAGCTCATTCCGTATTGTGGCCAATACTCCCCACAGCAGTCACCACTAAAACAGCTTGGCCTTCAAACAAAAATAAAAGCCACCAAGCTTTATATAATTGTTAGTCCTTGTTCTGTTCATCTCAGTCTCCAGCATTACATATGCTACCAGAAGTTACCACTGTTCTTCAGTAATCTCATTTCAATAGAAAGAGCTAATCTCTGCTGGTAGCTGCCAAGTATTTTCTTAAGGAAAATGTCCATATTTTCTAACTAGATTTTGATTCAGTGTATTGCCTGTCAAACACTTGTGCATTGCTTTCGTACCAGATAAGATCATCCAGAATGGCCAGGACCATAAAAACACACAAGTTGTCAACAAGGATGGTAAGACTAGGTATTATGATAACATGTGAAGCAAAATAATATTCCAGTGTTTAATTAACAGGATTTCTAAGAAACTGAAAATTCACATTTTTTACATAAAATTATACCACAGCATTGGTAAAGTATATGCCTCTAATCAACAAACCTTTTGCAAGGGCTCAAGTTAGCAATTACGTGTAAATTATTAGCAGTGACAATGGAACAGGAAAAAAAAGGAAACAATTACCTTTAACTTTTTCCTGATTACTATTTTAAAAGAGAACTAAACTCAATGTTTTTAACGACTCTTAAATGAAGTCTTTCAACCTGCCTAGTGTTTTAAGGAATTTTCCACTATAACAATTTTTTTTTTATATTTTTACTAAGTTCCCATTATATCCCATACAAATATGTGAAAAGTACATGGCCCCCATCTAAAAAAAAATTGCACTTTTCTTCATATCTTAATCAAAAGATAAAAATTGTATTCAAAACAGTGGGGGGGAGGGGAACCTCCTGAACTCAAACTTAGATTAGGGCCTGTTCTATATGCTCTCTACTGATCCTGAAAAGAATACATAAAGGCACATTCAATGATGAAAGGAATGCAATCAATGCAGCTCAGTTTTTCTGCTATCATCTCACACTCCAGAATATGGCTTAGCTAATTAGAAGTAAAAGCCAAGTTTGTGATCTGAGATATAATTGAAGTATGAAATTCACAACAAAGACAAGTTAGAGCTTTGAAATGAAAGCGCTTTACTGCCTAACGTGACCTATGCTGCCTTTAACACCTACTGAGAATTATAGTCTTACATCTTTTGGAATGATAGCTTTAAGTGAGCCTTTTCAACTTTGTTAAAAAGCAGAACAAAAATCAAACCTCCTGTGCAAATGCAGAAGCTATCTAAAAAATTAAAAAAATAAAGAAGCTTCCATGTAAAATAACTACTTGACAAATTTGACCAAAGAGATGGTAAGTCCAAAATCCCACACTACATTAAATAATTAAAGGAAAAATAATTTCAGAAAAATATCAATGATGGTGAAAATCTTTCTGAGATTTTCATCTTTTAAATGAAATCTCTATTAATTTACTAAGCAAATTTAATGAAGTACATCCAGGTTTTGTCACATTAAGATATAAAAAAAGAGAGGCCTCCCATTACATGTACTGACCATCTTGTTCTGCACACAGTCTTCAAAACTAACCAGACAAGTAAATGTTTTATGCAAGTTTTTAAAAAATAATTAAAATAATTGAAGAGACATATGAAGAAAAACAGAAACCAAGTTTTTTTCTATTAAAATAGTTTTTCTGCATTTTTAGAAGGAATTCTTACACTATTCTAATTTTGTACCTTAATGTTCAAACAAGGTGATGAATGACTCCTGGAGATGCTGTACACTAACTTCTTGCTAGTTAAATTCTTGCTTCTGAATAACTGCTCCTAACACATTTCAGAGCAGTCTCAAGATACAGAATGCTAACACTACACAGCAGCAAACTAATTTCATGACAGTTTTGAAATCAACCCCTTTGCCACCTTATAGTTTCTCCATTGTACAACTTAGATTTTGTTCTGCTCCACTGGCCCAGAAAGAACTTTAATTCATGGAACTGTAACTGCAACAAGTACAGTTATGTACGTGCTTCTGCCATTGCACATTTGAGTCACAGAGATAGCAGTAAACCCAACATTTCCCATATTGCAATAAACAGATCTACTACTTACAAGTTTATTTTAAAATATTTACATGTATTTTCCTGAAGATCTGGACAGAGTTGCATATCTGGGTCCTAAGATAAACAGAAAACCAAGTCTTTCATTTACTGAAAGTAGCCTATAGTTTCCTACCACTATTATATTGCAGCATTAAAAATCACAAACTCAAAAGCTAAAAAAATGACAGCTACAGCCTATTTCTACATAGTGGCCAACAATGAGAGAATCTTTACTTCTTTTTTGTGGTTTTTTTTTTTTTTTTAACCTGAAAATAAAACAATTCAGTTCAGAGTGCATTAAAGCAATGTCTAAACCACTTAGAATTTGAAAGTCTATTCGCGTTTACATCCTATTTTAAGTACAGAGATAGCACAAGACAAGACATCAGCTGGATTCTTACCAGTAACTGTTCTTGGTCTTCCTTGGCATCCTTGTAAGAGGTGGATCCAGGCAACCAAGATGATAATGGAGTTTACAAGTGTCACACAGTAACAACAGGTGTTGGTCATGGTTCTTCTTGCAAATTCCACAACTTTTAATGTAGATAGCAGAAAAGCATTACAATTACATTTGAAATCATGAAGAATAAATGATGCACCCCAGCACATTCCCCAGTTTCAATACAAATATGTGGCAACTTCAATTTGAATGCATCTTTTAAGTGCATAATTACTTTTTGGAGTAATTATGGAGTAATTTTTGAGAGTTTTTTAAGGAGTTTCTACTTATATACAGTAAAGCATAAAAACGTACCTAACAGAGTTAACAAAACAAATGGTTTTCAGTTTAAATTTTTGAGGACTTCTAAAAAGTAAGTAATCACTTAGTACTTCAACAAAATGTACCAGTGGCAAATGGAAAAAAAATTCATAAAAAACTTAAGCATCAAATGCTTAAATATAAAATTACGCTGCTATTATCAGTTGTAACAATCATATGCTTATTCAGGTAACCACCCTGAAACAGGTCTGTGCTGCTGTTATACTGGGCAATGTAACAACTCATAGCAAATTACATTTCCTTTCTATTCTATTGTTATTCTACTGGAACTGAAGTTTTACTTATTTTGAAAAGATCAGGTATTCACTGATTGCACTATAATATGGGAGAAACTAAATTACTGGATTTGAATGAAACAGAACTAGTAAGGCATGACTCCTATTATCTGTGTACATATCTAAACTGCCACGTCCTCTCAGCCCACCACCATGTTCCTAAGATTTCTCTCTCTCACAGCACTAAAATTAACTTTTGCTCATGTAAATCATCTTCATTTAGCCTTCTAGCTGGGCAAGACACCACTTGCTGTGGTTGGAGGCCTGGCTGCTGCTCTCTAGATAAGGACAGACCATGTCACTTCTCAGCTGTGGTGAGAGAATAAGATCCAAGACAATGTGTACTTTGCACAGATTCATGCTCTGGAATCCTAGGATACACTATTAGGCTTAATAAAAACCCAGTCAGTAGCTTCACAGCTTATGGAGCAGGGGAAAAGCTGGAACAATGAAAGAGTAAGTGAATACATTTCATATTCTTGGGAATTAATAAAAATAGAAGAAGGACAATTTAGTAGGAGCAAAAAGTAAAAATTCTTACATGACAAGTGTTTTATGCAGCCAGCCATTGTGTCTAAACAGCATGATCACTGTTCACAAAATCATCCACTTAGATAATTGCATTCAAAAAACAAGATGAGAGTTAATTTTCACATCACATTAAAAAAGGACCTTTCTATTTCAGATGCAAAGAGTTACCTTTGCCATTAAAGCACTGCTATCAAATTAGTAAAAACACCCAGATCTTACTGATGTGTGCTAGGGTGAAGAATTGACCACTACTCAACTTAGCACTCAGAAGTAAGAAAAACATATAGACAACTTTAAAGCATTTTGTTAATTAACAACTGAAGCAAACAATTTTCTCTGAACCCTTTCTGAAACTATAACTTACTATTCTGTCAAGATTTAATTACTTGCCTATAAAGTACAGCCGGAAGTGTAGATGTCTTCTGTGCTCCTCCTTCCTTTTTACTTGGTTTCCTTTCCTTAGGAGCCCGTAAAATTGCTGGTATGTTCAATTTCTATTGGATTTGAAGAAAGGCAGTACACATGAGTCTTGACACTTCTAAAGAACACCACTCCAATATCAGTGTATGAAGGACAAATAATAATGAGTGGGAGATTGCTTAGCTAGCTATTTTACAGACAAGAGTAACTACACATTTATCCCATTATGACTGTGTGATATAACCTTATACTCATTTTTTTCAATTCAATAAAAAACACCCAGAAAGATTTCTAGCTTTTAGAATTCTTCAAGCTTCCAATAGAGGGATGGGCAAGGATTCATTTGTCTAAGCAGCTGAAACAAGCAAAGGCAAATTCATGAATCTGACAGAACACTGAGGCAGTTTATTTTCCGCAGCACTGCAGCTACACTGGTGCTCGATAGGTTAATTAGAAAAATTATCTTATTGGACCAAGCCCTCCACAAAGCAGACAAGACTCTCTTCGGATTTCTACTAATCTGCAGTATGCTGGCTTCTCAGACAGCAACCATCTATCAAAGTCATTTCTCAGCAGTCCCGTGGGTCTGCATCTGTTCAACCAACTGGAAAAAAAATGTCGTGCAAGCTGTGTAAATGAATTCTGCTTAACTCTTCTTTTTTTTTTTTTCTTTTTTTTTAATTTAGTAACATTTGCATTAGGAAATCTATTTCTAAATACTTACTCAAAGGAGAGAAAAATACCCTTGGTTCAATAGATACATTATGTGAGAATTCTTCTATGCAAGTAGGAGAGATTGGTGGACAAACAGAACTAGAAAAACCTTACATATCTTTGGAACTACTACTACATAAATAAAACGTAAGGTTCATATTCTGAACAGCAGCACAGACTCAGCAGTACCAAAGGGCACAACAAAACTGTGACCTAATTGTATAACTACATTTTCACAATAATTGCAGTTTCTTCAATCCTGAATCATAATTGGAAATTATTTCAATCTCCCTCTCACATGCAAAATGACATTGCCTTTTAATACCTCTGACATAAACCTTAGTTGAAAACACTGCAAGAATATACACTTCTCTTTTTTCCCGTATCAGTGAGAACAAAGATAATCGCTGGCAACATGAAGTAATCCAAATCTTCTACTGTCCTAGACATCTATATTCATTTCATCAAAATACTCTGGTCTGTCCAGTCGCACACCATCACTGCATTTAAAAGGATTTATCTCTTACAAAAGCCATGAAGAGTTAACATATTATTTGAAGCCTACAGTAGCTAAAGACAATATGGATACAAAACCAGTAGGTTTTGTCTACACTTCATGTTAAGGTTCATCACAAATGACAGGTCAATCACTTACACCAAATGAAAGAATTTTGCAAACAAGAACACTATTACAACAACAAAATTAAACTACGGGTTCCCAGTAGGTGGTTTGCAGAAGGCTAGGTACTTCAATCAGAAAGCATTATCCCCAGAGTAAAGCCTGGGTCTGATCAAATCAAATCAATTTACTTGGCCATAGAAATGACAAACAGAAACAAAAAGGGCTATTCTTGGAAAACTAGTTCTGCCTTCTTCTGTAAAGCAGGGGGAGGGGAACCAACCAACCTGTCCAATGATTCTACCCAAAAGAGCCCAAATGCCTTGCCCTTCATTTCGTAGTTTTCCATTCATATTTTGTAGTTCCTCCAAAGATTCACACAGCTGAAAAGTTACAGGAAAAAAAACAGGAATAAATTTTCATTAAGAGTTATTTAATAAAATTTATTCAACCTCTTACTTATCTAGGGTGCATTACTTTATTGTCGGATTAAAAAAACAATGAAACTCATATCAATATAGCTGAGATCACTGCAACCATTCAGTAATACAAAAGAAGTAAATAAAAAACCAGGGCAGCCACTTGTTTTGTAAAGATCTGAAGCATTTCAGCATGAAAATAAGGTTGCATAAAGTCAAGTAGAGAGCAAAACTAAAATACAACAACATCTTGTATATGCTGTCCACACTACTTAAGCAGCAAGATTATAACAAGTGAAAGTATAAACTGATTAAAACTCTCTTTTGCCATACTAAAGAATACCCACTCACACTCACAGAAAGAGATAAAATGTATTAAAGGACACAGGCAAAAAAAAGTGGTTTCTTTTTTCCTTCTGTAAGTAACTGTTAGTTGCCACCCAGAAGCCCATGCACAATGTTAAAAGCCCCATACACAATTTCCTTTGCCTTTATCATCTTTGGGTAGTTCACATGAAACTGCTGCTACATTTTCCATATGTTCTCATTTAAAACACACACAGTTTAAGAATTAGATGCTACACCACTTTTTGTCATCATTAACCACCACTTGATAGATTCAGCAAGAACTGCAGCACATCATCTGCCACAAAAAGGACAGTATTTCTAAATTTCAAAATATTTAAATATTACAAAATAATTATGATTTAGTAAAAATGCACAAAATTCTTTTTTAACCATGATGATGAATTAAAAAATTATATTAGCAACATTTTGAAGGGAGAAATGCGATAATTTATGGACCACAAATTTGTTATAGTCAAAAAAAGCATGCAGAGGACGCTGTATGGGTGTGTGAATATGGGTGTGTGAATATGGGTGTGTGAATATGGGTGTGTGAATATGGGTGTGTGAATATGGGTGTGTGAATACTGATTATTTCCACCCAAAAAATTAGTCAAGTCATTAAATCTAGGATGAACACAAATGGAGTTGGAGTTGCGTGCATTAAAAAAACTCAAAGTATCCTAGATTGCCAGTTATCAAATAGGGCTCCAAGCAAAGAACCAAGCAGGTTCAAAAAAGAACCTCGACTGAGACACAAGCAAAACAAACAAAAAAAGAGAGAGAGAGAAGGAAGAGTCAAACTCTATTGCCTCGAAGTCTCAAATGAAATACATACAAAGAAAGGAAAAAAGAAGGACCTTATGACACAGGTTGACTCCTGAGAGAGACCTGTCTGTCCATGTACTGGAGCTCTCAGTGGGGTCAGTTAAAGAGCTTGTGTCCAGTCAACATAATATTTCAGAAGTTGATTCTACTTGTATGGGGGAAGACAGACTACTGAGTATTTTTAGAAGAATAAATATGTTTTTAAGTATTACTTTAAAAGAAGCAATAGTTTGCATCTTTCATTCTAAGACATTTTCTTCCATGGAAAGAAAAATGCTATCAAAGTTAACAGCAATACTAAAACAGCACAATGGTTTATTATCCCTTTTACTTCACCTTGTTATACTCCACATGAAGCTTTTCTTGCTCATTTTCTAATTTATCCTTTATATTCTTCTGTTCAGCCATATTCTCCTGGATTTGAATCATGCGCATATTTCTCTCTATTTAAAGAAAATTGCATTATTTCCTATTCTTGAATATATATTTTTAAGTTTTATGAACTAAAAAAAAAAAAAAAAGGAAGTATGAAACCATAACAATACAAAGACACAAAACTATAGCCTGTTGGTTTATTACACAGACTGAGTACAACGAACAGTCATAACATTTACATTTTGCTGCATAAATATTGCCATTGTTTAAATTATGAGGTTTGATCAGTTATCTAGCAAACAGTTACAAAGTTGTGCTATTCCATATAGAAATGGAGGAGGATTTAAAGAAAAAGTATTATACCAAAAGGTACCTGAGCTTCTATTCCCTCCTTAAAGACAGTTTAGTCTCCTATTTATACTTGAAAGATTTTATTCGTTTTTGAAATGTCTTTTAAAAAAAATAATTTTTTGTGTAAATAAATATACCAAGCAGTAACATACCTGACATAAAACAATGTCACAATTCACATCTATTAGTCACAATTAAATACAAGTAAAATAAAAAAGCCAATTAATTAGGACAGCTCAATGTACCAAAGTGATATTTTTTCATTGAGGAAAATAAGCCATTTCCACCCTTACCAAGGTAATAATTCACAAAGTCAGCAGTGAGAGCTGGTTGTTTATGTTTTCTTCTTCCATCAACACTGGAACTAGTATCTGAAGTATCCACTGGGAAAATGTCCGTACTAATTCCCATTAACTCGGCCTTGCGCATGAGCTTGCGAATGGCTGAAGCGCTGCTGGTGAGTGGCCGCGGCAGCTTCTCCCTGGGAACCCAGGCCTGTGGCCTGGTGGTGCGGGCCAGCTCCGCCTTGGCACGGTACTGTTGGAGCCTGGCATTGATTCGAGCCTGCAATAAAGAATTCCATAAATTAAAAGCATAAAACGAACAATCCAAAATTAGTTTTAAGTTATTATTTGGAATGCATCCACATTTTATTTTCATTTCAAAAGCCGCACAATCTAATCAATGCCATTTTCACTCCAGAACTCTATGACTCAAGAAACAGCCATTCATAATAGACCTTTCATTTTACTTCAAAATGCATACACAAATGTCATTATCCTTTCACTAGGTTCTGGAGCTATGCACACATTTCTTGACGAGATCTCTCCACCAATGAAAACAGCACAGATGACTGCTGGCTTTCAGACAACTCCTAATGACAATCCGATAGGACTGTGAAAACTCCTTACTGGAAAAAGCCTTGGTTGACCTATCATAAATATATTTAGATACATTTAAAATTGTTATCTATGTGAGCAATAAAGGTTGATGAGAAGCATTTTTGCCATATTTGAAATAATTTCACAGGAATTCCTTTCTCAATGCCACTTCCCCTTATAAATGTTAAACTTGCTAATTATAATTTGTCAAAAGCACAAGCCAAACAGAAGTAAAGTAGACAAGAGAAGCTCACAATATATATTGTTGATGACATTTGCATATTTGGGAACATCTGGGAGATCTAACCCAGAAGATCAAGCTGTTACTGACAGTTGGAAAACAGTGTCTTGAGGGAACTCTATGGAGTGGCAATTCTGGCAGAAAATGACATCAACATACAAACCTTCAGAGGCACAATTCCAGCTGACTATCAGCTAGAAGTTGTTTACGTGCCTGCACAAAGAAGAAACTAAACTAATGTGACTGCCCCACCATATGGTGTGAGATACTCCTGAGACAAAAGCAAAAAAGTGTGCATATACATACACACTATGGTTAAGGAACCTCTCTGATTACAAACAGAATCCTTGATGGTAATATTGCAGACAGTTTAACACACACATTACCTTGCTAGGTCTTGAACACTAATGACCAAGAAACATGGCAAACGTGATGTACAGTTCAGCTGTGACCTCAATGGCTTTTCTCTTGGACCCACAGCAGCAGGCACCAGCCACCACTTTGCTTTATTCTCCACTGGAAGGACCAAGGATGGCTCACAGTTTCCTTGGCTAAGACGCTTCTTTACTGATTACATGCTCAGTTCTGAAACCTTTGAGGTCATTTAAGGTGTCATACAACTGTATACCCTGAGCCTTACTGCAGGAATAGATAACAGATTAAAATGACTAATGTCTAAATGGAATCCTGAACTTAAGTTACTCGGATTTAAGCAATTTTCAAGTATATTCTTTGCTCAAGGAATGTACGCTTTTTAATTAATATTATAATAAAGTATTTTAATATAAAACACCTTTCAACAAGCAGTAATGGTCCTAGACTGCTTTGTTATTACACTCTTTAGAGGGATTTACTTTCTTGGGCCACACTATTGTCTCAGTTCTTCCTGCCTGGACTACAAGACATCAAATATCCTTTATTGTACGACTGTGTACTTATTTCTGTTAAGTCAATGTTTGTAGATCCTACTTAAGCCAAAACAATCCCCTGGCAACGAGCTTTTGTATGTCCATATATGCATGCACACATTACAGATATATATAAACATGTATATACATATATAAACATGTATATGTTTACTTCTTAATCCTTTTTTTCCCCAGACTAAGCTGTCTCAAGATTCTTATTTCTCAGATAAAATCCTTATTTAACTAAAATTGGTTGAATTTACTGATGAGATTTTAACTTCCTCATGCAGACAACCGATGGTAAGGTAAAGGGTGAATTTAGACACACTCTGTGTCAACTCTCCAGTCAGACATTTCTAGTATGTATTAAGTATCCCTTTCAGTTCTGCACTTTAATGACACGAAAACCACTCAAAGACAAACATTTCATAAAATCCCAGTACATACAACTGGACATGGATATGTATTTTTCAAGTTTCCAATTTGTTTTCATCCACATAAACTCAGACATACACACAATACTAATGAAAATTCATACAATACCAAAGCCATCAATAGTGAAAACAAGTGGTTGTACAAAATGTATGCAAGTTACCATATTTGTTGCAAGGTGCCTATGACACCATGTCAAGTAACTCTACCTGCAGTTTTCACCAGTCACTCTTTCCATTTCAAAGCATTTAATCCAAATAATTTAGATAAAAAAACTGTAGGGTCTTTGTTTGGGGGAAAGAGAAGGAAGAGAGAGAAATGCTAGGAACTTATCAGCATTATCATCAGTGCGTAATATATGCCTGAAACCAGAGCTAATAAGCCCTGATGTACCCAAACTAATTCTGCACAAGCACTTACCATTATGTTGGGCAGTAATCATACCATTGTGATGTCTCCCCTACAAAGGTGCATTTTGATGTAATTGAGAGCTAAGTGTATTCAGCAGGAATTATGAAACCAGTTTTAAATCAAGCTACATGAAGCTCAGTACTCCACAGAAATACTTTATTCAAAATGCTTCTATGCTAAGTTTGCACACGCTCAAAATCATTCTCAACAGCATAGGTCATTTTAAAATAATATTCTCTTCTTCTCTTCAAAGATCTCTGAAGAACTAGAAAGGTATGATTTTTTTAAAATAAAAAGTTTCATATTATGGAAATTCATTTTCCAATCATCACACTACAATTCTGAGGTCAGAAAAAAAGCAGTTACTTCTCTCCCATAAATGACTTTCATTATTTACAGTGCCAGCTAACTGCTACAACAGAGTAGCCAGGATTTGTTCAGATAACAAGATGCTTTTCTACACAGATGTTTTTTACATGGAATGCAGTTCAGTCTAAGCAGTGAAGCAAACCATGCTACAAATTCTTCAGAATCAGAAAAGTAATAAAGAACACATATTGAAACATATGCAAGTACACAGATTCCCTCAGAGGGACTGAAATCTTGATATCAACAGGACATTTATCATTTCAGGCAATACTTTAGGCAAGCTAAACTCTTCTGCCAAGTTCAAGATATTAAGGGAAAAATGTAATACTGAACTTAGATGTAGAAATATGCCTAATTTTTTGTCTGGTTGTCTTTTTTTCCTAAGAACCTTCATGAAAATGTTAAACAAAATCTTTGAATCACAATGAAAAAGTAATTACCAATTTTTTGCCTCAAAACCAAAGTAATATTTTTCAATTCAGACAAGCATAGATATCCATATTTGATTATTATTGAAATATATATTTGATATACATATATATTTGAGAATTGTTCTTAGAAACTAAAACCTACAAACAGTTACCTGCATTGTTAAATGACCATGAACTATCAATATATTTTACATTTAATTTCCTACTAATATAACATTTTTCCATTGTCTTTATTTCTGTCTTGTTTAGCATGAATGATTAAACAGGGGCACTTGTGTCATGAATACAATACCTGAGCTTCTGGTGAAAGCTGCTTTTCTCTTTCCTGCAAGGACATTTTACAGTAAGACTGTAATGCCAAATAGTTCTTCCGCTTCCATTTTCTGTCTAACCTGTCCGCATGCTGTTTACAATAAGCAAAAAAAGGGTCAGCTATATCCTGTTTCAGAGAAAACAAAGGGGAAGGAACGAAAATAAAGTAAGACATACGAGGCCAAAAGGCTCTGAACAGTAAAAATATTCTGACAATCAGTTCACATGTTCAAATGGACATGTTTTTAAAACAATTATTTTTCTAAATCAATTTTTTCATCTTGATGCTATTTACAACATAAGCTGGTTTTACATTGTTTTTATCGCATGACCCTAAATGTTTTTAAATGCATTAACTATTTAACTCTCTACTATTCAATCTCTGTACTATTTTTGCACTCCCAGAAATAAAAAAAAAGGCAAAATAAATCTCTAAATACAAATCCCTTTAACATACAACATGTATTGTTAATTTCCTGTTGCTTCACTGTGTCTTTTACACTATATCCTACAAGTGCTTAACAATTCTGAATAATATCAAAGGCAATGTATTTCGTTTCTCAAATGTTCTTCCAACTGTTTTGGTGGCTATACCCTCACACGATTTATCATCTCTCAGATATGGTTTGAGAAGTACATTTCCTTCCCAGTATATTTTCAGAAGTGTTGAAACAGTCATAAAGGTATAAAATAAGAAGAAAAACTTAAAGCAGTCTACCTTCATAAAGTAATACAAATATTCATAAATTATTTGCCTACCAATTTTTCCTTCATCCACCTATAAAACATAGACCAATAAAATCTACACAGACTTTCCTTACAAGCACAGTTTATTTTGATTTAGATTTTCACAGTATGTGACAGGTTACTTCCAAAAATTAGCAGCCCCTAAAATTAGATTGTGTGAGGCCTTGATTAAAAATGTTTCGATTACAGAGATCGCGGAACATTTTAAGGTGGAAAGGCAAGTAAATGCGTATGTCTAGAAGAAATTCACACTGAGTGTTTGAAGAATCAACATTACACATACTTTATTAAGGACAACAACAATGAGGCAATGTGCTATCTTCCTATTTATCAGCTTAACTGAAGAAAGTATTTTGTGATTCCTTTATGAATCCCTTAGTGGTCTACTGTTTTCAGAAACTAAAGTGTCAAGATCAACAGTGCAAGTAATGCTTGTATTTGTGTTACCTGTGGTACTTCCTAAGGCAATAAGTTAAATTGAGCAGCTATGAACATGACAGGCTTAATCCAAATGATACATATCAGGATGAAATTGGGCAATCTAAAAGTACTTATACCGAAAAAATGAACTGGGAAGTAGGAGCTTCAAATCTAAATTGCTTTGGATCATATTACAGGGAAGAGCTGCTAAGAACAGATATTAAGAAATTATGAGCAAGTTAGAAATATTTCCTTTTCATTCTGATACCCAAGATTAATGTTACCACAAGGAAAGTCATATATCTGTACTGCAATTTGAAGAAAATACTGGAACACATGCATGAAAAAACCTGACATTAGGAATGTAGTTAATTTCTCAAAACTCCTATTTGCTATGAAACAGAAATTACTACATTACACAAACAGCTAGGTAAGTATGTTACCCTAGGTGAAGTTCAAGAAATAGAGTTAGAATTCATTGACTGATAGTCTCTTAAGCCAACTGCTGTGTTAACTTTCCCTATCCTTTTTTCAAGTCAATTTCATAAGGCTGGACAATTTGGTGAACAAAGAGCTCTCCCTGGACAGCCTCCTTGTTACCTATTTACAAAAACTCTGTTCAGGGTCTGTGAACAAAAAAGCCACAATTTCAGGTTATCTTCACAAGCTTTCAATAGAGCTCTTTTATTCTATCCTTTCCATAGTTACCTCCTCCGCTGCTGCTTCTGAGAGGAGGCCTTCCTTCTGAGCACAGGTCACATGGAAATAAGCTCTGCACATCCCAGCATCGCAACTAATGCAGACACCAGTTCTGGCAAAACGAGGATCTTCACAAAAACTGCATTCCTTTATGAAAAAGAATGGAAAATGCCACAGTAAATATTTCAAGTGCATTTTGATAATTTACATCTTACATACAAAAATCAAACTGGGTAGGTTACTCCTGTGTGGTACAGAAACCAAGTATGTTCCCAACAGTTGACACTACTTAAAGCTTCATGCTTTCTCAACCCCCACTACTGATTTAATTTTCAACAAGCAACGAATGGTGTTTCAACAACCTAAATGGCATGTTGGATGAATTTTTATATGACCCTCCACGTCTTGCATTCCCCTTCACAGAAACAACTAAATACCACCCAAGCAATTCAAGCACAATTAATTATATAAGGTATATATATATATATATATACATATTATATAAGGTTTGATATTATGGTATCATAAAAAACACTACTCTTCAGCAAAAGTCCAATTGTTTGACAAGTTCAGAGGGCAAACAACAAAAAAAAAGAGCAGTGCTCTGGACTGAAGAACACAGATAATTAGGTAGCTGTTCTTTTGGTAAACAATGACTGAGTAAACGTGTGACAATGCAGGAAAAAATACTCAAAAATCATAAATATAAGTAAAGATGGTTGCAATTCACTTAATTATGGCTTCAGATATGTGCATTCTAGGCACAATCATTTGCAACACAGCAAACTGACATCCCCTAATGTGACCTGGAAAAAAACACCAAACTTATTTTTCAGTCAGATCCATTCCTCGCCACAATTTCATGACAAACAGCTGTGTCAGCAAACTAGAGTGATGACCACATAAGCAGGAAATGGAAACATGGGCTGCTCAAGCAGTGCTGCTATCCAGTGCATAAAGATGATCTAAAATTATACAGGCATGCGTTTCTTAAGTCTCCTACTTGTTGAATATAAAGCAAAGCTGTATATCACCTACAGAAAATATCTCGATGTAGAAAGTTAAACAACAGAAAGGAATGGCAAGGAAAGCTCTGTGACTGAAGAACCTCAAAACACCCACACATGATACTAGAAGGACACCCTTTATCTGTGTAGCTGCATCACGTAACAGATAAGAAACAAAGTAAAAAAGACTACTATACTAAGCTGGTTTTGCAGGGGGAAATTTAGCTAAGTAAGCTGTAACTTCCATACTTGATACAGTAAACAGCATTTACAGCTTTGCAAGGGTAATAAATCCTCACCTGTACAGTTCACCTTCACCTTACTCACAGAAAGAAAAGATGCCCAAATTCTTTGTCCTGCTCCTATAGATCACTCATGTTATTAAAGAGCATGATTCATTGCAACAAGAGTTTGCAGGGTCTGGGGCGCTTGCTTCAAACTTGTTTTTTAACAAACATTTCTATAAAATGCTAAATGCCTCAGCAGGCCCAGGCTCCTGATACAGGTATGTTGTACATGGGCAATCCAAAGTGTTTTAATTTATTTTATATATTGTATGTATTTAAAAAAATGCACTATATATTTTCATTTAGAATTCAACTTAGCAAACTGACATTCCAGAAAATGAAACTGATTTTGCAGAAATGAAGCATTAGAGCTGCAGACATACAACCACCTTCCCTCACATTAGCCTGATAGATGTGTCTTCTCCACACTCTCTATATTAGCCATAGAAACAGTATTTAGCAAATTACTGAGTGCTGTCCTCTGCCCATTGCAATGGTTTTCTGTATCATTTGTTCATGATCACTTTTGACCTGGATTGAAAACATGTTGCTTTGGATTTTTGTAAATACTGCTTTGCAACAACCTTTTTGTATGCATTCCAGCTCGTATTCATTCTAGCTTATATACAGACTCTAAAGTAATTTTTACGGCATGTACATCTGTCCCTTTCTTAATCAACATAATCTCCCATTTCTCATTTCATAAATCCTCTTCACTTTCCACTGATGTTTTCAACCTGCCTTCAAAAGAAATTAGCATCTGCATAAAAAATAGGGAAATTGGGGAGAAAACTAGTGACAGAAATTATGGAGAACAGTGGTAAGGAAATAGAGGGAGGGAAGAGAGATGGTATAACAATGATGAACAAACTTTATCTCATTTTTAGACATGAATCTCGGTGAAATTGCTATAAAAATTTAAAATAAAGTTGGGAAGATGCATGCTATTTTGTTATATGCAAAAACATACAACAGAGCTACCTGTTGGCACTACACCTCTTCTAAACTTACCTTTGCACCGTACTTGGAGTAATTCATTTCAGTTAGTGTTACTGGCCGCAGCTTGTCAATATCTCCAAATGCCACTCCTGGAACATAGAGGGCACAAACAATATGGACCCACCTAAAACAGCAGATAAAATTAGGTTACTGTTATCAACATTTTGATTCTGTATTACACTCACCATTTGCAGATTTCAAAGTGCCTTGTAAATGTTGCAGATGCTAGAAGAAACATGTTTGTACATTAGAAGAAAGGATGGAGTGTCTATTTGGAATTCAGCAGCTCAGACACCGAGCCACACAGAGTAAGGTCTTTCAAAGCCACTGGGACTGCTCTGGCTGTCTGGATCAAGGGTTGGGGTGCCATCACCTTTCTATTCTGGTGGCTTTCACGTGGGGTTCCACACACTCTTCACACAACATGAAAGGTACATGAAGATTTTGATCAGCTGAGGCAGACAGACACTTTCATGATGGGGCAGGGCATAAGAAGGGGAAGAACAAAATTACTCAGGTAGTCACAGCAACTCTGAGCTTCAGGCATACAGCTATGAAGTACTTAAAACACAGCATCAGTTAGACTTTGCACTGTTAGTTACACCTGTTAATATCACCAAAACTAACCAGTTTTAAGCAACGTGGATAAGACTAATATATAATAAACACATAGTAATAAACTCAGTAATAAACACATATGGGTAGTATTACAGAAAGGCCTATCTGAAACTCAGATGAACAGACTGTCATTGAGTTGTAACTCTTCTTCACTCGCCATAAACAAACTGCAGAATACTAGGTCTAAATCTTCAACCCAGAAGGGCAGAAAATGAGACAGCATGAATCTGGACCTCAGTGTCTAGTAATTAAATACTACACAATGGTAAAGGCTTCAGCCTGAAGTCTGCCTTTGACAGATATCTTTCTAATCTCCCAAAAGTCTCAGCTACCAAAACTGAGCCCTGAAGCAGAAAACAAATTTTCTTCTTCTTCATGTCATGAACACTTTCTAGAAGATGCAACTCTCATTGTCACAAACCATCAGTCAGGGACAAATTCAGGGACAGCCTGCATGACTCAAATTAACTAAGACAAACTACTTCAAATAATCTTTCAGTTTTATCATCATTTTGCAACTATTTGCTACTCCTTACTAAGACACCAGGTGGGAGCAAACTGTGAGAGATGGAAGGTCAAGACTGCTATTTTTTGTTATCTTAAAATATTCAAGAAAATGGTCTTACAATTGCAGAGATACGTACGTAGCTATCACCTTGAACCTATGAGCTCCTCAATGCTCATGTCAATCATGACATTGGATACAACTAGGGACTTCAGACATAACCGAGCTGAAATATCCTGTGTTTGACCTTTAGCAAGTATGTTAATTCAGCACCTTTACCATCTTACCAGTCATTAATGTTTAACAGCAAATATATCACCAGTGAAGACTAAAATTCTTCTTCAAGAAGACTCATGATGATATGAGGAACACTTCTTCCCTTGGCTCTTTCACCAGGGGTTCAGTACAGACCTATTACCACCTACTTAAATACATATCCATGCTGCTGTGATCTTTTTTTCCAATCTTCTACCACTGTTTAGCCTATCTCTTCTCCCTCCTCTTTCCTTTTTATGTCAATCTAAAAATTCAATTCAAATCTAAAAAATTCAATTAGACCAGAGCAATAACATCCTGATTTCAGGTGCACTTAAACCAGCATGTTTATTAATCTGTTATTAACTAGCTGTCTACAAATGAGAAAATGCTGAAGCTGATGATTATACTATTCGGGAGCTACACGTAACCCCAATTTCCCACGTTTCCCAAAGCAGCATGTTTCTCATAAATGGTCCTTAGACCTACAATGCTGGAATTTATCACATTCTGATTTCTTAAGTTTTCCGTTAATTATTTATGAATCATATATCCAAACAAATGCAAAAAAGAAAAATATTAAAAGTCCAGTAGCAAGCTCAAAAATACATATATATTCCAGTCTTTACAAACAAAAACAATGATCTTGCAATGCACAAGACTGATGGACTGACTTAGAAGCACTTTAAGAAACTTCTCAGTAAACCTAAAATAAGCCACAACATTGACTGATCCATAGTACCATATCTGACAAGACTCTTTTCACCTGTGTATTTGGAAACAAGTTTTTACCCTACAGTTACATTACTCAGGTTTGAGATGCTAAGTGGTACATTCCCTTTAAAACACAAAAACTTAAAACAATGAGAATATTGTATATCCCAAATACACATTTACATGCAAGAACTGCATTGCTTTGTCTTCACAGATTTTACCAGTATTCTAGTATCCACAATATGATTTGGTCACGTCACTGTAACAACTGAGAGATGCAAAGAAAATTCCAAGTTTAAAAATGAGTTACAACCTTGTCTGTAAATAACGAAGTACAAGTATGACAGCCTGCTAGCTGCCAGAGAACAAGTTGAGATACTTAAGTGTTCTGCCAAACTTCTTGCTGCTCAGAAAAGTAGAGCTCATTATGAGTTTTTATTACAGTATAAACACTCCAGCATACCAGCACAACCCCATAACTTAATACAATGCTGTATACAAAAAATAGGATTCTTCTCATTAGCACAAGGAAAATACATTTCCTGTCTAACTCCTCACTTGTCCAATGGAGGCACAAGATATTCCCGTGGGGGAGTAATGGAGCAGTGGGTACCACTTCTGCCCTTCCACATTGTATCCGGAAGAGGCAATAGAGCAGCCTAAATTATTACCATACCTTAAAGAAACGTTCTTCTATAAGAAAAAGCCTATGTATGTGCTTAAATGTGTACTTCGGTAAATATTATACATTTACTAAAATATAGACCTCATTTAAATGAGTGTATTCTACTTGTTTGCAAAAGGAAATAAAAATATTTTTTAAAAGCAAAATACCACACTAAGAATGAGACCTGTAATCTTGAGCTAAAGAGACTGCTTGTTTGTAAATTAAAAAACCTGAATTCTGTAGGGCTTCTTTTCTATACTATTCCTTCAATTTAAAATATGTAATATAGAACAAATCTTTATAAGCTGAAGTTACATATCTCCACAATTACTATTAACAAAAATCCAAGGTTCTGGTTGGAGACTTTTGATAGTAAGTTTTAATACAGACTTCTAAATGTACCCTCCAAAGTTCAGTATGAAGATACACATCTTCTACAAGCAGCTGCTTTCTCAATTTAATTTGCACAGTCTTTTCATGCTCCACTGGTGTATTGAATGCTGCTGCACTCCATAGGAGTTTATCTATGATAAACCCAACAGCTGGCTGCTTGCTTCATACTGACCTTCTCAAAATGTTTTAGTACATGTCACCCAAGTATTGCAGCATTACAGATTTAAACTGCCATTTCAGTGTGATTGGCACACAAGTGCCTCATTTCTTTAACCACCTATATGTGAACTCAGACCTGAATCTTTATTAAAAAACATATACGAGTCAGTCAAGTTCCCAGCTGAAGGAATTTCAGCTGCTTTTAATACCAGTTCTAAATATTTTCCTGCTCATTTATTTAGCTGCACATGTTTTAAAAGCTTGTAATTAAGACAAATTGGGTAATCAAAAAAGAATAATCTTCCTTGTTACTTTACCATCTATTTAGCTTGGAGCAATGATGACAGATGTTGATTAGGGAAGAAGAAAAGCTCCATACTGAAACAAGGACAGAATTTATATTTTTGGATAATAGCATTTTGAGAAGCAAGATTTCATAAATTCATGTTTATACTCGTGATACTGTAAGGTTAATGTGAAAAGGCTTCTGTCGAGAAATTAAGCACCTCATTATTCTAATGATTCACCTTTCATGTAGGAAGAGAGAAGTTATTCCAACTTGATTATGAAGAGAAACTGAATAGGTTTGGTTTGTGTAATTTCCAACACTGATGCATATGAAGAATTTATTTTAAAAAGGTGGTAAAAGGATGAAGAGCAATGGTGAGTTAAAGAAATCTCTATTCAGCAGTCTCTTTCTGTGAATATTTCAAGAAAAGCACTGAACTGGATTGCAGTTTACTGAGTACAATGAAAACATCATGGATACGGCCCCAAGACACTACCCTTCATCTACCGTGTCCCCCTACCCTTGAGAATTCAAATTTGTATAAAAATAATACAGCACAGGAATTTTTATATATTAGTAATTAGTATTTGTTTTTTTCTAGTACATAAGCTCTATTCATCTGAAAAGCAGTATCACATTATCTAGAAGACAAAGATATAATAACAATAAAAAATTATTGTGATAATGTCCACAATCACCAAGGCAGGCAGGTGCTTCTGCACAGACAACTATTGTCACAAAGAAAATACTTCCAGGTTAACCAAAAGCATAATACCATTTTACAAGAAGAAATTTAAGCAATTTTTAAAATACTGACTGTAGATTCTATTAGGGTTATATAGGAAATCACATATATAGTGCTTAATTTGCTTACAGAACACAGGAATAAAAACGTTAAAATTAAATTTGCCAGGTGATATCAAGTCTCACATCTCCTGCTACACAATTGACTTTCAGTCTTTAAAAACAATTTTTTTTGCCTAAAAAACTTATTATTAAAACAACTAGAAAAAGCAAAATTCGCTTAACTGTATTAAAACTTTTTAAGGGAAATGCACAGACACTCTTGAACCTAATACAGACCAGAAAACAAGGATCTGAAGTCCATAAGTACTAAACAAGAAGCACTACTGCATCTGTGGGGTCAAAATTATTCACTAGAAATCCTGACTCACTTGTGTAACATTTGTTTGTAAAAGCTTATGACAAGCTCAGTATCTGGAAGCTTTGTTTATTACCACACATCTGCAATTTATACAACCACAAAATGTATGGGAAAAAAACTTGTCATGGTCCGTAAAGAAAAAAAAAGAAGCAAACAAAACCATGCAGCAAAAAACAATAACATTACCCATAAATCAGACATCACTGATAATCTAGTCCTCTCTTTTATTATAGAGAATTAGTTACCATTAATATTTATACCGTAATTTATGTGACAGGACTGGCATATGTGACAGGAATGGAAGACATCACATAAGAATTAATCTGCTTATCCTCAAATTAGACCTGACTTCCATCCTAAAACACCCACCTCTGGTTAGAAATTATCAGAAGTAAAGCATATTCTCAAAAATAAATAATATAATTTTTATAATTCAAAATAACCATAATATACTGGGTCTGTCTGAATACCTTTAGTATAACTTCAATATAATTTTGTTATGCTACTTTTTACCATTATCTGGCACTACTGACCCAGTCATAGAATCATAGAATCACAGAATAGATTGGGTTGGAAAAGACCTCCAAGATCATCAAGTCCAACCCCTGATCCAACTCCAATTACTATATCATGGCACTAAGGGCCACATCCAATCTCTGTTTAAAAACCTCCAGGGATGGTGAATCCACCACCTCTCTGGGCAGGCCGTTCCTTTGCTCTCCTAAAAAAAAAAGTATGTAGTTCTCTCTCACTTAGATCATACCTGAAAGTCAATAGACTTGAGCAGACTCTGTACAAGGTTTAAGTTATGGAACTGTCTCCTATAGGAATAGACTAAGGAACTGTCTCCTATAGGAACTGTTTCCTACAGGGACAGACCCAATCTTTTAAATGTAAGATGACACCAAATTCAAAACATCATTTATTCAGTCTTACCTGCCTGCATCAGTCTCCTTGAAGATCCCATCCTGGTTGGGACACAATTCACAACTAGGTGTGACACCACATTTGCATGCATCACAAAACCAAGGCTCTGTGGAATTTTCTGAAGCTGAACTCATGATAGAGTCACTCTCTCCATCAACACCGTAGCAACCTACATACAGGATAAATGGAAGATCAGTATAAGAAAAGACAATTGTACAAGTAGACACTTGCCAGTTATGACTTCAGGAGGAAGCACACACATATAGATTCAGGGGAATGGTATTCAGAAAAATACTGAGATACCCAAGAAAACTTACAGTATTTTTGAAAATATTATTGTTAGTGCCAAATTTACATTTTAAAGAGACTTTAATTCTAAGAAGTAATTAATTTTATGTTACTGCCTTAAATTACAAATGAAAAACAAAAAGACTGTTCTACTTTATTCTTCTAGCAACACTCGGTGTTCTTCCAGACTTTCTATTAAGATGGAAAGTAAGAAAACAAGACTTAAAGCAACCAACAAAGACTGAGGAAAAACCCAATGCATTTTTTTCAAATAAAGAAATATATTTCAAGTTAAATGCAACAAGCTTTTCTCCCTGAAAATCACCATTTTTTGGAGAGAAGGGAAGGGTGCTTTGTTTTTTTCTCCAGAGGTTCATTATTTCAGTAGAATCCAGTCAAAAAATATGCACTCCGCTTTTCCACTTTGCATTCAGCATCCAAATCAAAGACAAGAGAATACACACATGAAATAAAAGCCACTATTTGACTACTATAAGTTCTAAGTCTAAGCTTAAAAACGCTTCCTGCAACTTCAAAACCAACATATACTTTGCGGAGCACAGACTGACAATTCTAAGACATCACACTGGTGATTGATAAAGAATTTATTTCTTTTTAAAGCACTGTCATTTGTACCTGGTTTTAAAATATGCCTAGATTCAATCATTCCATTTCTCTATTCCTCTTCAGTATATCCACTGTATTCTTTATAATTGTTAAGATGCTTATGCGTGCTTAATTACCACAAATTTAGGAAAACAGTATTTCTAAAGTGATTTAGAAGCTTGTTATTTAAATTTTGCACAAGAGTAAGAGCTACTGCAAATGACAAAAAGGAAAATCTTAAAGCTAATCACCAGAAAACTGTATTTTTCCATATCCCACACTTTGAACATTTAGCTGCTATTCAATAAGAGAAAACATATTTGTCAACACTTAGAACACAGTAGTGACTTTACTAAAAGATTAAATTCAGCTATTTGTCAAATACAGTGATCAACATTTGTGCTTTCAGAGCAGTTAAATTATTGAATTCTGCAATTAAATATCAACATGATTTGTTACTGTGTTTCACTACCACACTGGCTGTAATAAAATCGCAACAGTGCTCTAGCTCCCCTTGCGACAGAGGCCTGAGTGAATGAAACTACATTCAGAAAATAAGCAACACTACAGGAATCATTTAAGAAATATAGTCTTTCATTAAGAATGAGGCTCATCAATAAGAATTAAATAAGAAGACAGAATGTTTCTTTTCATTCCTTCCAGAATGAAAGGAAGGGTAACGTGCAGAAGAGCATTCACAGACCAATTTCATTAGAGATATACAAGATCGTACAGCTCACACATAAGGTAACTCCATCTTCTATTTTATAATGTGATATCAGCTTTAAGCAGCTTTCCAGAAAGTAATTTTTTAAGTTCTAATAACACAATCTTGAATACATGCCAGTAAATCCTCTTTTCAGCAATAACACTAATGTACAAACACACAATCCACTGACATCCCAGAGCTGATGAATCATTAAACTTTTTATAATTCCTTCAGACGTCCAGATATTACTAAAAATTTCTTTACATTACAAAACCAGTAATACTCTCCTCGATCCACATAGCAAAATAAAATCAGTTTCTTTTAAACACTGATGCTTCTTCAGTGACCAAAAGTAGTTAGATTTGCTTTTCTAACCTAAGTGCCATCAGACTGCTACAATTAGAATGATTTCCTCAAACTCTTACTTCATTCTGAAATACTTGCCTTATAATACTTATCAGTCATTTTACCTGATTATTTTTTATCCCTTTTCCTAGAAAATGACACAAATGTGCTGCAATTATTTCCATCCTTATCGTATGTGTTGACATTAAACATGATTTCTATATAATACAAATTTAGATCATTTTTTACAGTAAGAACTGAAAAAAAAGAAATTGTCCATAATTTTAACCCAATTTTTTTGTCCCAATTTGTATATAAAACTTAGTGACAGCTTTAAAGAGTTTAAGATCTCTGACAGACAAGGAGACATTTACTCTTTTCCTTAATTGCAAAAGCTAAGCATAATACTGTCACAACCAGCAAAAGGGGTGGTCATTAGCTGGAGAAAACAGGCTAGATTACCATTAATCATTGCTGATAAATACATGTCTGGAGTTTACCTTCTAGGAGGAGTTAGCACTAATGTATATAAACACTGAAACAAAACTCAGTTTTATGAACAATACTTTCCAATAGGTAATTAGGTAATGCTCCATAAATAATTTCTATTCAAGTCTTGGGACCCAACAGCTGAAGCTTAAACTTGATCTAATAATACTTATCAAAATGAAGAGTTAAGTCTCAAATTTTATTAGAAACCACTGGTTAAGGATACGCAAGTATTTTAACCCAGAATTTTTCTTGTGTTTGTTAAAAAGAGCCATTTGCTACTTTTGGGTTGTTAAGTGATAACAGAAACCAAAGGAGAGATCAAATTTCATCAATGTAATATCCATACAGATAATACAAATCTGCTTAACAGCTGTAATAGTGAAATGTCCGTAAAGCTAAAAACAAATGTGGTTTTGACGCCAAAAATCATTATGTGTAAGAAGAGAATGGAATTCCTTCAAAACACTAACACTGTTAAGTTCCTTACAGGCCAAAAACATATAGTGAAGCAAAATATTACTAGTAGCTCAATTTTTAAATAATAAAACTTTCATTATTCAAAACCAGCAAAATAGAACAAAAAAATATTCAATGATAAAATATACTTGTGCTGATTTAAAGAATGACATCTAGCACAATCATGGTATCATTTAAGATTTAGATGCCAAGTGTGTACAGGAGCAGATGTAATGTTTATTTTTCACAAGGAACAAAACTCCACTTCATATCACTTCAATTGAGACAGGAAGATAAAAGCAGTTTCAGAACAAAACCTTATTGTAGAAATATATCCGTTTTGCTAAAAGTTTAAATTTCATTCCAAGTATATTTGAAACAATGAAAAGTTAAGATCATTACAGAAATCACCTGGGATGTGAAAGACTCTGAAGTCTCTGCCCAGTTGAAAACAGAGCAAGCACATTAATCTATTCTCCCATAATCAGTGCTCTCATCACGTGCTAGTTATTCCAGAATAAATAACTCAGTCTCTTCTGCAAGTCGCATCACTTCTATATATAAATATTATACTATTTTATTGTACTACATGTCTACTAATTCTGCAGCCTAACTGCAGGAGGTCAAAATTGTTCAAACATACCGAGAAACAAAAGAACTTCAATATCTTACAGTTTTTCAAGAATTAGAAATCTACTTTCTGGGTATTAACTAGCAACCATAATGAAAACCCAAAATTTCTCAATATTCTGAGTTTATTTCTTCTCTTGTTGTCACAAACTGCAATAGAAAATGCCAGAAAAAAACTAGTTTGGTAAGGTTAACATCACATTTTTAAATAACAGAATGCTATGAACATCTTGTCAAAATCTACAATTGCAGATAAACAGATTATCAAATACATTTAAGCAAGAAGATGCAATTAATTAACACTAATGAGAAATATGAACTCCTCACTTTTAGCAGCTTTCATTTTCCAAGTTCAAGTACCTTTATAATAATCATGTTAAGGGATTATTATTTCTCTTATTTCCCTTTGAAAATGAGGAAAAAAGGTGTTTTCTACTGCATGGTTTTGACTGACTTTTTGTGTGTTAAATGAGACCTGCAGTACGAAAGGCACTTGATATAAAATCTAAATGCATTTTTGTCCAAATCTGTCTAAAAAGTTACAATACGTAGATGAAGAGTTTTGAGGCTTTAAAAACAGCTGTATTTTCATATTCTTACCACAGTGATATTTTTTCACCTATAACAGACAAGTACATAATTTTAGGATCCTTAAAAATGCTGAATACAACAAAGGTTCAACTTACTATCTGCCTTCTTTTGCTATGATGAAAGAATTATTTTGGTCCAATTATCAAAAACTTCAAAAAGCATTATTTTTACAGCTCTTCAAAATGCACAGAGATGCAGATACAAAGCTGCTGCTTGGTAAATAATCATATTCTAGTATTAAACAGCTGTGCTGATGACCAAATAAAAGTTGTTCAGACCCACTGAACTATTGGGAATTGTTGGTGTTGGAACACAAGGTAACCTAAGGGTTCACTACAAGCAAAAGCATCAGGAAGTAATCTTTAGGTTCTTTCCAAAAGCACCACAATTGTACAGACAGTGTGACTACTTAAGGCTTGAAAGGATAACAGAGGAAAGGATACATAACTTGTAAAGCAGATGTTTAGTTCTAGTTATTATCACTGCAACTCTGACCTATTTGGCATCGAGTCAACCTCCCACCTCTTTGATTGGATGCCAAAGAAAATAAAAAAACTTCTAACCACTTTGCTTAAAATGCTTGCTGCCTTTCCTAATGTTCACAAAAATCCTGAAGTTTGGATCTTCACAATACCCCTACGAGGTTCTTTTCAAACTTCATTAAATCCTCATGTTTGTATACTCTTAAATTACTGTATCATAACTCTATGTCTGATCCCTCCTTGAACACCTTTAACCCTAAATGATAAAACCAGTTTAGTATGAATTTAAACACATGAAACTCATGAAGTTACAATTCTCACAACATTTACTTTCCATTAATGGCATCTATATACTATGATTACAGCCAAACTGTCTATTGAATGTATGTCACTATATACAGAAAACAAAACTTCTTATTCCTTGATTTTAAAGTCCTTGTACTTTGTCAGTAGCTTATTTTTTTATGTGATTGTCAATGAAATGAAATGAAATTGCAAACACTTCAAAATGCTACCATTAAAACTATCGTTCTGAAATTTATATGACTGAGAGAACAAGGAACAGAGACCCAGTTGTTGCCTTGGCTGCAGCTGTTCCTCCACTTCTCTGGGAGGATAATCTTCTGCCAAACAGGATATCTGCATACACTAACTACATCTACATATACTCTGAAACATGACCTTATTGCAAAGATCATGAAAACATGAACTTTATGGTAAACCGTACATTTGCAAAATTAATGCTGTAAGATCACAGTATTCAAAACATATTTCATTCAATCCTTAACTGGACCAAAATTTTTAAAATAAATGCATTAATAATCCATGCATCATAAATTCAGAACAGTATTTTTATTTAGTAAATGGAGAGTACTAAAGTACATGATTTTAAAAAATGAATTTTTATATCAGACAGCAGCAGACCACAGTAAGGAGCAAACTTAAAAAGCAAAAATGTTTTACTACACTGTAAAGCATTGTAGTGGTGACTACACTATTGCTTTTAGAAAGAGAAATTTTATTCCCTGACGTACATATCAAAGTAAAGTAAGAAACAAAGATAGGGGATGGAAAAGAAACAGCTGAAATAATGTAGAACTTCTCTCATTTAATTCACAGTAACTAACCCAAGGGCAACAGCTGGCAAATGTACTACCTACAGTTATGGCACATGCTATGATGCGCGCCAGACATTTTTTTCAGACACGCTGTAATCAATATGTCAAAAAACCTGACAACGCAGTTGGGGGTGTCCTGCTATTACAAGATCTCACCACAAACCCATTTATCCAAAATGACAGACTAGTGCCTAAAGAAGACTTTTATAAAAAGAAATTACAATTATCTTCACATAAGTAAAAACTCTGAAGAGCAGCTGTATAAATTCAGTAAGAAAGACTTTTATTTCTCTTTTATAGCAGGGTGGGGACAGGAGAGGGACAGACTGATACGTGAAATGAGAACAAATTTTTAATTGATACACTTATGAATTAATTACAGGCTGTTTAGACATAACAGAGAGCGGAAATTAAATTAGCATTACATGTACGCTACTTGAACAGCTTTAAAGGCAGTTACATTTTGAACCATTTATTTGCTCCACCAAGTATATATTTTTGGACACGTGTCTGCAGACAAAAGGCAGCTTCTGGACAAGTGATGCAGGCCATATAGGTGATACGAACATTACACAGCAAATAGTTTTATCAGAAAAGAAACTGAATTTCTCACAATCACAAAATTTGTCAGTAAAGCAAGTAAAGGTGTTTAGTAAGGGTCAGTGACTCAGGGTCTGAATGAGAACCCCTGTCTAACTCTTGGCCATGTTCTTGTTTCCACACGAGTACTGGTAGAGTTGCTCCCAGAATTATCACCCCTCTTGTCCCATGGAAGATCTTATGTAATACTCCATTAATGCAAGCAAGCAATCCAACAGGAATACAAATCATGACTGAACAGGCAGCTGGTGCACCAGGTACTTAAAAGGAAAAGGTGCTGATACACAGGTAACTGAGGTAACTGAGCAGTATGCACAGCTGTAAGCTGCCTTGTACTAGAAGAGCTAAGACTTAGCAGAGTAAGACTGAATGGAGATCTAGACCCTGCCTGACTTAAAAGAGAAGGCAGCATTAGCTTACCCCCCTGAAGGAGGGTAATAGATTCTTCTCAACAACTATGCTGGCATGCAGCCACTTTGAGACTGCAACTGGAAGGCTCGTCTTCATGTGAAGGGGCCATACTGTGACCAACACCTAAAAGTAGAGCAAGAGCACCCCTGGGAAGGGAGGGAGCCCTAGTGTCCTAAATAAGTTGGTTCAACTCAGTGGCAGCATTTTCATGGCTAGTAAACAACTTCATATTAAAACAGAGGTGGCTGTCATAGCAAAACCTTTCCCAGTCACCTGAAAGGTTCTGTGGTAGACAGAAACTTCCACTTCAGCAGAGCACAAAGGCACAAGTCAAGGGTGTAAGATCTCTCCCTGTGAAGCTGAACAGTTTCTGTAATAGTCAACAAGGAAGGAGAAAAAAAAGTCTTCAGGGAAAGAACAATCAAACTGCCAATATCATCATTATGTGAGTCCCTGGGTGGGACACCCGTAGGGTGTGAAAGGAGTACACTTCCTTCCAAATAATTATCTATCGTGTTATAGAAAAATAGAGAAAACATACTCATTTACTATACTACTTGAAATTGCATACAAAAACCATGAAGAAAACATCTGTGGTATTCTAGCAGCTTTGTTTGAGCATTTCAGGACACCTGGCATCTTAGGTTTGATTCTAGGGAAAAGGCAACTGCTAAGAATCAAAATCAGTTCACCAGAAATGGGTGTATTACTCTTCCTAACCGCAGGTAAAAATCACTGCATTGATTTCTATCCAATTCATAAATTGGAGCCTCTTCTTTCAATGCTGTGATAGAAAGTCATTTTATAAAAAACATAAAAGCTAAAATATTAGAACAAATTTCAGTACACAGCATGATGTCTGCATTCTCCTCAACCTACCTACTAAAGCAAACCTGCAAAAATAAAAATATATTCTTGAATTTCAACATGTTTACAAAACAGTCTCACTTATTACTGGAACATATTTTTTCAAACTACAAAGCAGTTGCATGTAAGAGTACAAAGGACTTCTTATAATACAGTCAATGTCCATGATCTGGGCACACAGTTACCAGATATTAACAGTAAACCTTGCCTCTATTAACTTAAATAATAATAATAATTCTCAATGTTGCAGGCAATCTTTATATGATTAGACAGTAATTATCTCTTCAACTACTTTTTAATTTATTTTTGGAAATCACCTGAGCTGAATGTGTAGGCCAACAGGACCAAAAAGCAACTGCTACATCGCATTTTGGTTTTGACTGCAACTTCTTAATGACTGGTTGTGGCTTCATATATTACTCATGCATTTAGAAGTAATACGAGTCCATGACCTCTGTGTGGAGTGCAGAAGTCTCCAAGTTATTGAACACACATATATACCTATATATAGATATATATGATCACTAAATCAAACTAAAGCTTCAGAGGTTCCAAATTTTTTATAACAATTTTACTTGCTGCAATTACTTAAACAATCAGTGAAAAAGCTGATTTAAAATAGCACCTGCTTACTTATCATTAGAAAAGATCAAAGTACCAAAACAATACATCAAAATAAGTGTTTATTTCAACTCGAAACTATATTAATATATTTACAAATTGATATACATATCTAGCAATGAAACACACACATTAAACATCGAGTAAAACTCCAAATTGTTCAGCTTCAAATTGTTGCTGCAGAAATTTACATTTTTTCACAGCCATCAATTACTTTCACCTACAGAGACTGCTTATTTTTCTGTAAGACTTTACCTATTCAAACAGAACATGACAACTACTTTATATACGCTTTTAAGTATTTATTATTAAAATCAAGTGCGAAGAGCTGAAGAATCAACCGTAAGTGTGAAAAATTAACCAACATCTATAGTCAATTAGCTGGTACAGACTGTAGAACTTCTCAGAACAAACTAGCAAACTAAATCTCAATTAATCAATTTTACTGCAATAACAACAAAAGAAACCTACATATTGTACTCTTTGTATTCATGAGACTATAGGGAATCTTTGCTCATAACACAGTAGAATGAAGAATAGCAGCAATTACTTTTAAAGACATTTGGAACTGCTAAAATTCAAGTGACTTTTGACCTATGGAACTATTTTCCTGTACAGGAAAGCCAGCTATAATCTTACCTCTTCTAGGGACACAGGTTTAGTAAACTAAACAAAACGAGAAAGTGATCTTTTGGGGATTCTAGTGTACTTCTCTTGAATAGTAGGCATTTATAACTATCAGCAAAAGATACTTTCAATTTCTTTTTCTTGTGCATTATTATTAGACTGTGCCAGGGGGAGGAAAAAAAATCTATCAAGGTTCTATAAAACTAATTTTTAGTCACTTACTGCATCTCAAATCAAATAAACTCTGCACATTACTTACCCAAAAGCTTCATGGACACAGAGGAAGGAATTCTGCAAGCATATCAAAAAACCTAAATTTAGGAGCCTAACACTTGTGGTAGGCAATAAGACCTGACTAATGCCCTCAAAAGGCACCTGGAGTGTGATTCAGCTCATCATAAATTAGGTCAACTAAACTGCTCTCTAAGGTCCATTGACGGTAAGAATTAGCTCTTCAAAAGTCCACAACAGATTCAAGGGTTAAGAGTACACATGGACACTTGATGTAAGGCACCTGATGAATTTTCATCCTCAGTTTCCGAACTGATGTCAAGCAAAGAACCAAACTACATCCCAGGCCATAAGGAATACTATTTTGAAACAATTTTCAATCAAGTATGAGAAAACCAAAGGGGAATAAGGCAGTAATAAAATCACTTCCTAGCTGGAAAGGCACACTAAACAGCTCAAAAAAATTCTAAATTAAGGGGTTCACATAAATGAAAGCCTACATTTGAATTTTAAGAACTGAAGTAGCCTACCTCATTTTCTTGGAAAACCTTAAAAAACAAAAGCGAAGTCCTAAAATGGTACAGGATATCAAGAAAAATCCCACACTTATTAATGGAGAAAAAAACCCAGGTTTTGGTTTTTAACAAAATAGCTGTGCCTCTCTGTGTCAGTATCTACCCTACATTCCAACCCCAAGGGAAAGAGCAAGAACACACAATACTGCCTCATCCTCCATGTAAGGCTGTTAAAATTCCATACACTCACCTAAATTATTATTCTTGAAGTGTTTCTTTAAAACTAGATCTCCTACATTCATTACACACATACAGTCTAGATTTTGAAGGAATTAGCAAAACAATTACTTGAGTATGTTCTAACTTCAAAACTGTTTCAAATTGTCAGCAAAAATCATGAGGAAGTTCAAGACTATCTGTTTTTATTTTAACTAAATGCCACAGACAATTCCTTTCCTCTTCCCCATCTCTCTATCTTTTTGGTACAGCAAAAATACGGTGAAATAACCTTTCCTTTTATAAAGCCTCCTATTCTTACAATCTTATATTCAAGTTATGCAATCAATCTCATATACCCAAATAGTTAAGACAAAAATACATTAATAGAATATCCTAAAGCCCTGAAAATACAAGGTATAGTATAGCTCCAACATTTACACACTGATTCATTGTATCGGTATCTGTAGACCACCTTCCATCCCATGGTGTTTATATTTGCTTTGCTAAAGTAGATGGGTGTTACACCACTAAAAATGATCCATGTAGTGTTACAAAAACTACCCCCCACCCCCTAGAGCTGGAAAGTTTTGTTAATTTTGAAGAAAGAAAGTCAAAATTTTATTAAAGGCAAAGCATATGCTTTCCTCCTGCAATGAGAATGAAGGGTTGTATTACCTTCATGCACTGTTATTCCACAGTTGTCACACTGGATTATTTCATCGGCATCTTCACTGTTATCTCCAAGACAAACGCAACAAATCAAAATATGGTCCATTTTCTGGGAACTCCAATTTTGAGACTTCTCAAGGATCAATGAGTCCTAATATTGAAAAATGAAGACACATACAGATTACACCGGGAATTTCGATTTTATTTAAAACAAACAGAAGATCTGTTATTTGCCCAGTTTTTGTACAAGAGTCAAAAAAAGATGGAAAATTATTTTCACAAGGCTGTAAATTTCTTTATTGTCAAAACATTCGAGCACTTCACCAACGAATACTAGAGCTGGGATGGATGGATCTCAATAAACCTATAAACTTATAGACTTGTTAAGATCCAAAGTCCAGAGAAGAGTTATTTCCTCAGACAGAAACATGTATGCAAACCATTTATTTTCTACAAAAGGAATACCTAAGAAACCACTTAAATGCAAAATTTAAAAAAAAAGGCCACAGGTGACCTTCAAATGTTCCAATATTCAGAAAAGTTGCTTCGTTTTGTTAAAATCGGACAGATCTGAAAAATCCAAAAATAAACAGTTAACACAAGCCTGCCAAGTTTTCACTTATATAAAATATAACAAATTATCAACTCAGTATGATTTTGTTGTAATGCAAATTTACATGTCTCCATGCAAAACCATATGATTTATTAAAACTACAACAACTTATGTTGTCCTGACTATATACAGGAGTAAAGATTTGCAGAACAAGCACATTGCCCTGTTCTGACAACCTGAAAATGTGAACTACAGCTCTTAAATAGAATGTGGGTTTTAACATAGAATTTTTCTAAGGAAACACAGAAGAGTGGTTCACAATCCAAATAAAGCTGTATATAAATTTAATTTTCATAATAAACACTCTCTAGGACTCTTAACTGTTTTCACTGTGAGATACAGTCACTGTATCTTCTGCAGTTTCATGGCCTCTGTGCAGTACAAATAAATAGCAATAAACAGTTTAAAATCAGAGGCTGAGAGTTCAAGCCTAAATGGTATCCATTCAAAATATCAGAAAATATTCCAAAACTGCTGCAGCATCAACAACAACAAAAAAAATTAGAGATGCCATCTCAAACATCTTTTTCTAATTCTAATCACCCCCATTAATGACATAAAATACAGCACCAATACCATGCCTAAGGAACCATGACTTCATCTAGAAGTAGAAAAGAACATTCACATTACAGGAAGGCAGCTAACAATGAAAAATATAAGATTCTCCACTACAGAGTTCAGACATATGCAGCATCTCTTACAACACACTCCTTTTAGAATAAAGCATTTCAAGGAAAGAAACAAACTTGGACATTACTGTGGCCCACCATTACTCAAAATACCCATGTTTAGCTTACCATTCCCATTATATTGCATTAATTGCATATTAATTGTGCACAGGTTTCCCTGATGTATCTCACAACTCTACAGAAATCAGTTTATTCTGACAGTACCTTCAACTGTTATTTGGCTTCACTAAGAGAAGTTTAAAAGGAAATTTGCAATCTCTACTATTATGGAAGCCCAAAGTCTGGTAATTAAAAAAAAAGGAAAGAAAAACAAAACTATCACTTTAGATTGAATAAACAGGATTGTATTGTAAAAACTACACTGAGATAACACTAACTGTCTAGGCAGTGAGAACATATGCAAACACATACAAAAAAAAAACCCCAAAACCAAAAAACAAGCAATGATGAAAGGACATAAAATTTTTGATCTAATGATAAAATCCCCATCCATTATGGTTTACCTTACGTGAAGACAGCCAACAGGTCAAACAAAGTAGCTGAGTAACTTGTTTTTCTATGCAGACACTGGGAGGGAGTGATCTGGAAAGTATGCTGCTTTCTCGTGCTTTTAGTCCTTATAAACAACTGAAAGACCCTACCTTTCTAAAACAAGGAAACTTTTACATAGAGATAGGAACCGCTGCCAACTCATGAACAAGTCCTGTTCCCTACTAAAGTGAGAGAAATGATTTCACTATGTAATGAATCACTACGTAATTCCCATTTCCGTGGTGTTAATGAAGAAAGTGAGCATTTCAAACTATATGCCCATAGACCTCTAACTTTAAAGGGAGAAAGAAAATTAAAAATACAATGACCATCTCACTGAGAATAGGAGAATCCTGTAAAGTGGTAGTAATTACAAAAATAGAAAAGCACCATTTATCTACTAATGATGCCTGACCTCAGGAAAGAAAGCCAAGTTTTTATTCTGTGCATAATACAATAGAAAACCACATTGTATTTAATTACAGCACATGTTAAAATACTGTATATGCAGACTTCAACATATTTTCGCAAAATGTAAAAAAAAAACAAAAATCACACAGAAACAAGAACCAAACAACCTCTTCCCAACACCCTCCCCAACATCCATCCTCCAAAAGTAAGTAAAGTATGAAAGGATAATGCACTATGACATGTTTAGAGTTAATTACCTGAACATTCTGTCATAAATTAATTATGCAATCAGACATCTGCTTTTCTACACAGCTTCTGCAGTGTAATCAGATTTTGCTAGATTTGTCCGCTACACAAGATTTTTTTTTTTTACTATTTTAAAATATTGTAGCAGTGGAGAGTATACTGTTACAATACAGTTGAGTATCACAGAAATCTAGAAATTAAAGTCTATAATCCAGTCTACAGATACTCACTGTTGCAAGACTTCTTGTTTAAGTCCTACTCATAAACAGTACAGTACTCTTCTTTACATGCAGTAAAGATAAAATATCTGTTACAAAAGTATAATTTGAACTTCAAATCTTCTGATCACTGTCCTAAATCTAAAGATTCTAAGAAAGAATCTGATATCCATGAATACTAAGAAGCTTCACAGAAGATACATCAGAGACAGCTCTGGGCTTCTGAAACAGGCCTAATTTTTCAAGTCAATGGAAATTATGGCCATACTTAAGAATACATAACTCACAGCTCAATTCTGATATGGGAAAGAACTCTGAAAGAAAACTGCCTATCTCTGTTTCAAGTTCTAATCATCAGCAGAGCACTTTCAGCTCCTGAGCCAAGAGAATGCAGGTAACAATAGTAGAATCACAGAGCTCGACAATGAAAGAATATGCCCATATAAAACGTTAATAAAGAAAAAAACCCAAACAAGAATTATGCTTTTTTTCCAATCCCAATTACTACCAGTAATTAAAACAGCACAGCTCATTCACTATCATATATATACAACACACATCAAAGTATCTGAAATGGACACAGCTGATTCTTACAAATACTCTGTAGTTCCCTGTCATTTTATACATTTAAATAAAGTTTAAAGGGAACAGCAGAACTTCAAATAGTGTCATATCCCTATTATTTCTCAAATGTAATGTTGACATTACAATTCTTTCCTGAAAATTGAATGTAGATTTTACAGCAATTCGTTTAACTCTGTTCAAAGTTTTGCTACTGCAGGACATGAAGTCAGCCATACTGACAACCTGATATCTTAATTTTTCCACAGGCACAACCTTCAAAGCAACACTAATTGTGCATAGGGAAAAAAAGATTGTTTTAATTAACACTTATATGTATTTTTCAAATTCTGTCATCAGAAAATATTTACTATAATAATCATAATTCCCAAATGCTTTTTAGTATGGTAAGAAATTAGTTCATTTGTGACTATTATAAGCAAATCCAACATAAATTATCATAATTAATCTATCTGATTTTCAACCCAGTGTGCATATTTCTTTACTTAAAATTCTCCTACTAGTGAACTTAGTGTTCAGACTTTGATGTCTGTCACAAAGAAGGGCTAGGATAAAGAACAACATATCTTTTATCTATTTTATGATTATGTCACAGATGCTTTTAACTTTTAGAACATTACAGATATGCAGCATTTACACTCAAACAGAACTACAAGTCTTGCTAATACATGTTGGTTTGCATACTGGACCTCCTATTTGTTTTAGCACTAATCCAACCTCCCTAAAGCCAAGGGAAGTCTCTCTATTGACTTTAGTGGCATTACCCTGGCCAAAAGGTCCAAGCAAGGCTACTTTATACGCAGTGCCTATTTAGCATAATTTTGCTGCTTCACTTACTTATTATTGTGTAAACACAACTCCAGTCAATCAGTTTAACTTTTCAAATTAACAGAATAGCTACTGGGGAGTAGTTTCCATTTGTCAAGAGATAGATTATAGAAAGTTGGTTGCACTACCTCATTACTCTTGCTTTGTGAAAGAGCCAGGCTATCATTTGTCAATTCCTCATCATCTGCATTATTCCTGTTAAGAACTTTACTCTTCTTCTTCTTGGATCCTCCATCACTAGCCGTGCTGCTATTATCTTCTTCATTACCTTCCTCATCATTGTCATCCTCATCACTTCCACTCCCATCATCTTCATCATCCTCATTATCTCCATCACTCCCCTCTTTTCGCAGAGCATTTTTTCCTTTTTTCTTCTCAGCAGTAGGCCGCCAGTCATTGTCATCTTCACTGTCATAGTCATCCATATCATTTAGTTCTTCCATAGATACAAAATCCAGCAGAGGTCGGTTCCTGCGTAAATTCCACTTTTTTGGTTCATTTGTTTGCTCATCGGGCACAGCATCAGGTTCAGCTGCTTTCTCCTTCTCTTTCTTCTTTTTTGGCTTTTCTTCTTCATCTTCTTGCTCTTTCTTTTCAGTTTTAATTACCTCTTTCTCTGCTGTTGGCACCTCCTCCTCAGTGGAGCTTTTTGGCTGTTGCTCTTCTACTTTCCCTTCTGCTGGTTCCTCCTCCAAGATATTTTCTTCTGATTCAGTACAGGAACCTTCACCACTGTCCTTTGATGCATCTTCACTCCCATGACCACTTCCTTCAGAATCTGTTGAGCATATGAAAATTTAAAAAAAGTTCCGACACAAATGTACCCCCAAAAATAAAATCTGTTGAAGCAAGTTGTTAAACAAAAGAATGATGCATGTTCCTCCCTTATAAGGTATTCCACCTATTTTTTTCAGCTGGTATCCAAATACTGCTATTTCAAGTGGTATGTTGAGAATCTGTTAAACATGAGTACATTTTAAGATGCAAAAAAAAAAAAAGATGGTAGAACTTATTAAATGAGCATTGTATGTTTCTTTGAACTGCAGCTCATATTAACAATAAGCAGTAGCACAGAGTAATTTCCATGTGAAGTCACAACTTAAATAAATAGCATTCCAGTTCTTAATTTCTGTAGGTATTTTCTACATCTTCAAAATAAAACAGCTATCCAACAGAGAGAAATTACAAAATGAAGAGTTTACGTAACAAGTACTAGTAACAGTATGGATAATCCCATACCTTCGTTTTTAGTACATTTGTTTTTCTGGGTTTGAGGGCTCTTTTAATTTCCAGTGTTATTTCACTTATTAATCCCACATAAGCTATGCCTCATTCAGTGTTGCAGCTGCACAACAATGCATAAATTCTAACCTTATACCACTCATATGGTATCATTCTATGTGTACTCACTATTTCCATTAACTAACACAGGCCAGCTGTGCGACAGAAGAGGATTTGTATTAAAAAACATCATAAAAATAATTTTACTATAAAGTACATGTAAAAAATACTGAAAAATGATGTGAACATGTTAAATTTTATAATCATCCACCTTGACTAATTCTCATTTTATGTGCATCTACTGTTTTTCATTCGCAGTATTAGTTTTATTGAAGGAAAACTCCGAAATTTTTTAAAATTAACAAGAAAACATAAAGTTGCTTAATCCAATGCAAGGATCGACTAGGCAATGGTTACAGTTTCCAGTTTGCTCAAAGCCACTACCAAGTTTTTGACACACTGTCATATAGATGCAAAGATGAAACATGTTGATGCTTGCAAATTAAAAAAAAATTCTTAATTGCTTTAGCTACCACCCAAAAATCTCCACCTCTCAGCACCACCTTACACAGAGAATTTCTGTGCACATTAATCTCTGTGTAAATCTAAATAAACAAACACTGGGATCAGTGTGCTACACATTTCACATGGCATTTATTTCCACCCCACAGAACACTGCCGATGATTAGCCAGTTGTTACTTCAATATAGTGGTCAGTTTTGTCTTTGTCTGCATATACCTGCATATGGAAGTGTTTGGTGAGATTATAAAATTATACACAAAAATAACCTATCAGTGCTATTATGGATCAGGACATTAATGCTATTCATCCCCTCACAAGCTAAAAGAAACTAAGTTTCCAACAAACGCTCTAACCTTTAGAGATCCAGAAAAAAAACCAAGTTATTTTACAATCTTTTGAGAAGAGAGTACTTCAGTCAGTTACCTACACTTATTAGCCTGATTGCAGTAATCAAAATAAAACGTAATTAACTGAAGTTCAAATAGTTGAACTCTCATCAGACATGCACAAAAAAAACCCCAGTATTAAATAATATGAAGTCTAAAAAGTTATATTTAAATTACAGTAACTTTGTTTGGATACAGAATCACAGAATTACAGGATGGGTAAGGCAGGATGGGACCACAGTGGGTCCTTGGATCCAACCTCCCTGCTCAAGTAGGGTCATCCTAGAGCGCATGGGACAGGATTGTGTCCAGACAGTTCTTGAATTTCTCCATGTAAAGAGACTCCAAACCTCCCTGGGCAATCTGTTCCAGTGCTTGGTCACCCGCAAAGCAAAGAAGTTCTTCCTCATATTCACGTGGAACTTCCTGCGTATCAGTTTCTGCCTGTTGCCTCTTGTCCTATTGCTTGGTACCATCAAGAAGAGCCTGGCTCCACCCTCTGGACACCCTCCCATGCAAATACTTACAGACACTGGTAAAGACCCCTCTTAGTTGTCTCTTCTCAAGGCTGAACAGGCCCAGATCCCTCAGCCTTCCCTTTTAAGAGTGAGTGCATCCAGAGAAGGGCCACAAAAATGGTGAGAATGCTGCAACACTCCATGGAGAAAGGCTCAGAGAACTAGGGTTGTTCAGCCTGGAGAAGAGAAGGCTCCAGGCAGAACTTACTTTGCCCTTTCAATATATAAATGGGGCTTATATGAAACAGAAACTTCTACCATGGCCTGTAGTGACAGGAAAAGGGGAACCAGTTTTAAACTGAAAGAGAGAAGGGTTTAGATGAAACATAAACATTTCAATGAGCACAGTGAGACACTGAAACAGGTTGCCCAGGGAATCTGCAGGTGCCCCACCACTGAAAATATTCAAGGTCATGTGGGATAGAGCTTTAAAGATGTTCCTGACAACGCAGGGGGTTGGCTTAGATTATCTTTAAATGTCCCTTCCACCATTAACCATGATGTTGGCATCAGAATTTTGGGTTTCGGATATGGGTTGGTTTACAGGACACGAGGCCTGCTGGCAGCAGATGGGGCACAACTGTCTCGAAGAAGGAAAAAGCATTTTTGCAGAGTAGTTAGCAGGGCTAATCGCAAGACTTTAAACTAGATCTGAAGGGGGAAAGGGATAAAACCAGGTTCACTAGAGATATGCCTGGGGTCAGCACACCAATGTTTGAGGGACAGAGTGCTATCAAAATCCTTTGGTCTGTGACCTCTTTGGAGGTAGGGAATGGAGATCAGCGTAGCAGTAAAGATACAAGGGTTTTGTGTTAGAAAACATAGGAGCAACTACAAATAGTCATGTAAGACTTAGGGTCTGTCCCCCAAAAAGGTGGTGAGATCAACAGTCGAACTGAAGTGCATCTACACCAATGTACACAGCATGGGTAAGAAACAGAAGGAGCTAGAAGCCGTTGTGCAACAGTAAAACTATAACAGTAGTTGTAGTGAATGGCTACAAACTCTTCAGAAGGGGCAGGCAAGCAAGGAGAGGTGGTGGACTACCTCTGTATGTTAGAAAGTGTTTTGATTGTTTGGGGCTTAATGATAGTGACAATAGGGTTGTTTAAGGGTGACTTGGGGAAATCCAACAAGGTGGACTCTGTTAAAGACCACTCACCCAGGATGAAGAGTGAAGTAAAACAGTCTACAAGCAGCTGGGTAAGTCTCACAATCACTAGCACTCATTCTCATAGGAGACTTCAACTTACCAGATGTCTGCTGAAAACACAATAGAGCAGAAAGGAAATGGTCTGGAATATTCCTGGAGCATGTGCAAGACAACTGGCTGACACAGCTGGTGAGAGAGCCTAGTAGGGAAGGCTCCCCACTGGACCTGTTGTTTATGAACAGAGAAGGACTGACACGACACTGTAAGCTGTCTTGGGCAGAGCACAACTGAAATGATAGTTTTCAATTCTCAGAGAAGAAAGGCAGTTAGCAGAACCGCTCCCTTGGACTCTCGGAGAGCAGATGCTGCTCTGTTGAGAGGCCTGGTTGACAGAGTCTCTTTCTGGTTGACAGTTCGGGGAGACTGGACATTCTTCAAGAAGGAAATCTTAAAACCGCAGGAGCAGGCTGTCCCCATGGGCTGAAAGACAAGCCAGCAGAAGACTGATCTGACTGAACACACCTGAGAGCTTTGGTTGGAACGCAGGAAAAGAAGGAGAGCTTATGGCCTCTGGAAGAAGGGACAGGCAACTCAGGAAGACTACAAGGATGTCATGAGGGAGAAAATCAGAAGGGCCAAAGCCCAACTAAAACTTACTCAGATTACTGCCATAAAAGGCAATAAAATATGTTTCTATAAATACCTCATCAATGAAATGTCTGAAGACAATCTCCATCCTTTCTGGATGTGGGGGGAAACATAGTGACAAAGGATGAGGAAAAGGCTGAGAAACTAAATGCCTTCTTTGCCTCAGTCTTTAAAAGCAAGACCAGTTGTTCTCCAGGTACCCAGCCCCTTGAGTTGGAAGGCAAAGACAGGGAGCAGAATAAAGCACCCATAATCCAAGGGGAAATGGTCAGCCTGACCTCAGCGCTGGGGATGGTCACGGAGCAGATTATCTTGAGTTCATCATGTAGCATGTGCAGGACAACCAGGGGATCAGGCCCAGTCAGCATGGGTTTGTGAAAGACAGGTCCTGCTTGACCAGCCTAATCTTTTTTATGACAAGATGACCTTCTTCGTAAATGAGGGAAAGTCTGTTGATGTTGTCAACAGGTTCTGAGTGCTTATGTGCCCTACTTGTCTCACTGTAAATAAGGTAGTATAGGATCCTGCCAAAATTAACTAGATTTTTAAGTTAGCTTTTATTGCTTTATCTTGTTTTATTCCCCCACCGTAAGTCCACCACAGATATTTGTTTTGATGCTTTAATTGTGCTGTTGAGTTTCTAAATATACTTAAACCTCTTATCAGTTTAAGTCTCCATTTTATATTTTGTGGGGAATCTTAGTCTGAGAAGAGTTTGATCTTTAACAGCACTCTAAATTACTAAAAGTGATTCTCGTACATCAATACAATGTTATGCACACAATTTAAAGCAGAGAAAAAATAAACACTGTTTTCATTCACGTCTCTCCTTCAAATTCTCTTTGCCTTCTGTCTGCACATTTTGTTTTGTACTCTCCTGTCTGCATTTCATGTACACACCAGAGATACCTACGGCAAGGTCTGAATGCATCCACTGTGATAGGTGCTTTTCCAGAAAGAGCTATTTTGTGATAACAGCAATTTTTTCAGGTGTTCTTCTGTCAGCTGTACTTTTACTGAAGAAGAGGCTGTAGCATACAATTTTCTCCTTGAAAGAAATGCTTAAAGAATGGCTCTTTCAAATTGGCAACCATATCATGTCATTCCCTGTGGGAAAGAAGTCAAGCTACTTCAAGTGAAAGATGAGGCCAGATACATCATCAAATAGTGAAGAATATAGAGTTCCACTGAGAACAAATATGAGAGATAACAGTAGGGAGAAAGACATCATTTATTCCTCTACACCTTGTATTTTTAGCTCTACTAAGCACAACAGCAGGTGGCAGTCAAATCCAAATAGGATAATTCTGAAAAGAATTCTCCATAACAGAACATTATGTTACAGAATTAACATACCAAAAAGTGAAGTGTAATAAAGAAACACTCCACTCAGATGTGGAGTCTTGTATAATATGTACTATGCACTAGACTTCAGGGTAAAGCTACTGAAATCAATACAGCAGTCAAAAAAAAAAATCCTCCCAGGGTTTTGCAGGACCACTTTACAAACAACTTTAAACATGATAAACCATAATTTTTTTAATTTTAACATTCTAAGAAAATTCATCTATACAGAGAGTAAATGCTGCACAACATAAGTACCTAGCCAACCACTCACAGGAGACAGTCTAATTCTTCAATGCAGTATTTAGCTTAACTAGCAGCTCTATAGAAAGCAGATTTATTGTTTAAGTGAACTCTAAAAGATAAGCTAGTTGAAGGCAACTCTGATTGAGTCTTATCCACATGCTCAAAGATGCCTGCCAAGAATACAATCAAGGATCCTGGAACATTGAAAAGTAGTGAAAAACCTGAAAACCTGAGCATGCAATACAGAAAGAAACTACCAAATTATTACTGCTAAATAGTATTGTTCAATAATAACCTACAGAAATCATGTGAGAAGTCACCCAGCCCACAGTGGCCTTCAGAATACCCTCTTTTTGAGGGCAGTAACAAAAACCGTGATACAGGTGAGGTTAATGTCACTCAAGCACCACCACCTTGGCTATTGGTCCTTTAGCCTCTTTCTCCCCCATCACAAGGCAAACAAGTCTTTGACATGGTGAAATTCCCTAAGTATCTCTGCTAAAACACCATGTTACATACCATGTACAATCCCTCACCAAGGGTGTTTGCATCCTGACAGATGGAACAGCCATAAACTTCCTCACAACTCCAGACTCACAAAAACTCCTTTGCACATGTACTATACCAAACATGTAAAATCAGGTGTACTTCTCCAGAATACCTTAAGGAAGTGTTTAAACTAACTAGGAAGTTACAACATTAATAACTGGATGTTAAAAAAAAAAAAAGTCAGGAAAACCTAGATCATGCATGGAAAATAGGAATTTTTAAATCGTCAAAGGCAGAGTTGTGTAACTGGTAAAATTGTGACTACATTTGTCTATTAGATTAAAGACAGATACGCTAAGACAGATATAAACATAAGCAAGAGTTGAAAAGGCTTAATACTCCACTTTCAACATAAGTTCAAAAAGGAGAATTTAACACCAGTTAGATATATGCCCCGGCTTTCTGTGCTATTTTGCTGCATATGATGATTAAACACTGGTAGACTACTGACAATTCAACACCAGTAATGCTGGCAGTTAAAGAAATTGAACTGTCCAAAGTAAAATGATTAAAAACACACAAAACCAAACCAACAAAGATTAAGATCCAACTGCTCTATGGAAAGAAAGATGTTTCTCAAATAATGTTTTGAAAAGAAGTATGTAATCTGTATTAACTGCAGCTGTAGGCTGGGCGGAGCAGGAAATGAAACTGGCCACTGATTCGCGATTACAGGTTTCAGAAAACAACTATTTTGTTTTTTCTATTAAACTATGGGAGGGGAACATAAAGGAAAGTCATTTGGTAAGCAGTTTTCTCACTTTTACACTAGCAGTAATTATATCATATGGCATTTCAGTAGATGTCTATTCAAGTCGCAAAACCACTCAAAACTAAAGGTTGCCAATTTTGACTTGAGTCATTCGGAAGTGCCTTAGGAAGTTCCCTGACATTTTCCGGTTTCCCCATTTTTAACATCTGTTTGGGATGAAGTACTGCATAGCCCATGACTTTCCTCAGCAAAGCTGCAGTCTTAAATAATGCATAAAATTGAATTCCAATACAAATAACTGAATAATAAGCTAGAATATATATTTTTAAACCCCAAAAAACTAAGAGTTTCACATCTTGTACAGGGAAAGTGACATCTTAAGAGACAGCTGAACATGCATTTGGAACAAACTAATACAAAGTCTCGAGGCACTGTAACAAGTACATGCTCCTGAAACACTTGAAATGTCCCATCTTCACTGAGCATATTCAGACTGTCAGAGGAGGCCAGGCTACAAAAAGACCACCCCACCAAGCTGGAGTTAGTAAAACACAAAAGAATCTCCTCCGTGTGGCAGGGAATACACAAGAGATGGGCACACACACAGAAAAAGGGGAGATGTAAAAGAAAGGAAAGCAGGAGTAGTAAAGCAGGAGACAACAAAAATCCTGTTCAATACTAAATGAACAAGCAGAACAACACCGAGCCAATGAGCAAGGGGTCTGTAAGGGGCAGACAGACTGGAAAGACAAGGCACAAAAAGTCACAGTAGGGCAAAACCAAAGAAAAATAATGTCATTCCATCACTAAATCCACCCTGCACAGACACTGGAATGAAGCCTAGATTTCTGTTATATTTCTCCTCTGCTGTCACTAAGCACACGGAATAACAGAAATCTCAGTGTTTCCAAAGAGAATGCAAGTTGGAAATGCTTGTCAGTGACTCCAAAGTTTTATTTCAAGTGGCAGACATTTGTACAGACAAATATTTTACTTGAGAGGAAGATAATCCAAGAAAAAATAATGCTTGCATTTTCCATTTTCTCAACTGGAAAAAGCCCTTGTGAATTCCACTCTGAGGAACTACACATTAATACGTAACTATGTGATAATTTACTAATTATTAACTTGTCAATATTTTCTTTTACCTTCAATGTCTACTGAAACAGCTTACAACTTCACTGTTGCATATCATTTAAGTTTAGTCTCAAAAAAAATGTATTAGTTTCTTCATCAAGATTTCAGTACTGTTTACCACTAGACTATTTCGATGTTTTGCAAACATTTCTTTATATTACAACATTCTGTACAGGAAAGCAAAAGTGGAATCTCCATTGTGCTAACAGAAAACAAATTACAGAAAGATAATTATATTTGCAACTTTTTATTTCTAGATCAAGTCACAGGTTTTTCAGAATACCTAATATATGCATTTATGCAGATCATTACATGTTTTAAACAGAGTTCCTACTGACTTCAACTGCAATAATGGTACATAATATATATGCAAGTCAGGTTCCACACTCAACACCGAAACAGAAAATAAAATATGTGTCTAAAAATTTGAGTCTACAAGACTTGTAGCAGAAGTAGTGGCAGGATCAGTTCTTCAAAGGCAGCATTCAGCTATGCTCTTCTTAGCTACGCTGCGAGAAAGAACCAGTCCTTAAATTCACATGTTATTATTGTTTAGGGACCACACTACATTTCTCTGCATCACTTCAATTTTAGTATATGTGCTGACAAAACTAAACAAGTTCATCAGTAAGAGAGACGAAAAGTGGTAAATCCTTGCTTTGGAGTCCTGCTGGGAATTACTCTACACCCATACTTTGATTTCTGTCATCAGTATATCTCCAGCTGCTCTCCTCGCAGGAAAAAAAAAAAAATCAACACAAAAACACCCAAATGCTCTGATTAACTTAACAGCAAAACTTCAAAAAACCTTCAGTTGAGTATATTAGAGTGCCATCATTTCAACTCACATATTTGTACTTTCCGACTCCAAAGGGACAGGTTTTCTGATTGTTCCCACATTAAGATTACATATGATATTCTTTCTTAAGGAACAAATTTTTCAGGATGTTTACAAAAAACAGAAGAATACAGTACTTTAGAATATGGCATTACTACTAGAAACAGAAAAACCATTAATATCGCTTCACCCACTATTAACATAATGAAATGCCTGAAGGCCTGAAAACTAAGTAAATTTACAAAAACATAACAGTTTTAAAATCAGTTTCCCTAAAGAGATGTCAGAATGTTGAGATCTTTGAAGCAGAAACGGCAGTAACTGACTGTTGGTGTGACCTAAATCCAAAAGAAAAGAAATTAACTACACTGTAAGTAAAGGCCACATCTCCTATGGATTTTTTGGTGGAAACGGAGGTTAGGTGATTTCAAATATTTTCTGTAATGAAATAAATTTACCAAGGCACCAGGACTCAAAATACAAAAATTCAGAAATGCCAATTCCTTCCTAAAAGTACTTAATAACAACTTTTCAAATACTTACTGCATTGCACATTCCCAGAAATTTGGCAGAACAATGAACATGTGTAAAAGTTTAACTGTTCAGAGTTCAGTCCTCACAGATTTGCACAGTATCATGTACTAGCACATACACTGGAGATCCTAAAGCTCATACATATGGACAGAACACAATCATCAGGGAGAAAACAACTTCAGAATTCTTTTTAATCAGTATTTAAATAATCCTTTGACTTTTAACTTTCAAAATTGGTTTGTTATTTTAAACATCTATATGTGCATTTGTGAATGAAATACACACATATTGTAGAGCTGTGGAACTACCATACAGCACTTTTCTGAGTGCATGAATAGAATTTATGCTCATTTTCAAAGCAATTCTAACTGATTCTTCCCTCTGACATATTAATTTCCTTTTGTAAACACACTATATCACGTCATTCTGAATTCAAACAAATACTGATTTGCAACAGGCTGCACATGGAGAGGCCTCTATGGTCATTAAAAGAAGAGCAACATCTCTGAGTGTATCAGAAAAATGCACACTAGACTTTGAAGGCTCAGTTCACAGGGACAAAAAGTAAAACCTGTTTTTTATTAGCAACAACACAGAACTCATCTAGTAGGGTTGCTTGTGTGCATACACACAAATTCTTTGGACATATATATATATATAACTTTGAAATTATCCATTTTATTTATACATATGTATGTGTGTGTACACGTAAAAAAGTTCCTTTATTTCATCACTTCTTCCATCCGAATCTAAACAGCCTAGGTACAACCAAATTTAAGAGTATGTTGCAACAGCTTCATTTTAAATCAGCACAGATATTCTGTTATATCCTGCAACTGTTCATTTCACTTGTATTACATGTCAGAAATATTTTCTTTTTCTTTCCACTTATGATGTTATTTGTATTAACTTTCAATTTCCCAGCTTCTCCAAACCTGCATAACTTTTTTCTTTCACACTGAAAAATCTTTGAATATAGTACAAAATACCAAAATCTCTTGCTATTTCAGTGTTCTCACTAAATTTTAGATTTTACTAAACAGAACATTAATTTCTCCTATAAATAATAGATATAAAAATGCTAAACAACGCTAAAAATGCTAAAACAACACTATATTAGATGTATGAACACAAAACAGCAGTTAGAAAAACATTTTTTAAGCAGAACTTGGGTTTTTTCTCATCCACTTGTTTCAATTGTTGCGTTTTTCAGGGAAAATCCATTCAACTTCCTCAAAATGAAACTGAAATTGACTCTAAAGATACTGACCTGCCCCCCAAGCATACATACAACATCCTACAAGTGAAAAAGGATATCAATTACAAATGAATCTTCTGCACTTACACATTATTGAGTCAGGAAGCTGTACTCATCATTTTTAATTAATGACTGTCTTTTGATCAACTAATACACTTTTCTGAATTATGTGTTCATCAAGCCATACTCCCTTTCCAATTCTTTTCCCTTAAATCCTGTCTATGCTACTGTTCCAGAGCAGGGAGATTTTCTCTGCTAATTAAAAATCATTTCCTTTTATGGCAAATTGTACTTTTACTTACTCAAAAGGAAGGATCAAAAATCCCCAGAACAAAATTAAAAGAGTAAATGAAACAAGCCCCCAAAAGTCTTAGCGTGATATTGGTAAGATTACATCAGTTTTACTCTCTCAAGCCGTTGAAGCCTGCTTCTACTAGAACAACCAAGGAAAATACGTCTAAGCTTGGGGGATAAAGGGGGCAGAAAAAAAAAAAACATAAACAACCCCCACCCCCAAAACCACACCAGGAAAAGCAAACCAACCAAACCAAAACAATTCACAAACAAGGAGCATTAGGGCGTATCTTAAAACTGACACTGGATAAATTATTATTAAGCATTTTTAAGTTCACCAATACAGAGGACCTTGCCAAATGTTAATAAGTGTCTTTAAATGGAGATGGGGAATATTGTTGCTCTATAAACCACATGAAAACATACATCAGTAGCCCCAGTGCAGAAATAACCAAGTGAAGTTATTTGATAAGCCATCACAATGCTTCTCTTATATCTTAAACATCCTGTATCTCCCTCATTTCCCCAAGAATGTGCCACAGAACATCCAATGTGCAGTTTACTGACAAACATGGTCCTGCCCCTTCTTTCCTTTCCCTCCAACTATTCTTGAATTTAATAATTTTATTTTGACATCTTGTCTATTTTCAGTTTTTGTGAATGTTCACTAAAGACACAGGAATCTGCACATATAGAAAAGACTACAAAACACCAACACTGGGGCAAGGACTTTCTTCTAGTATGAAATGCATAACTACCTGAATGGACACCTTAAGTTTGTCTGTTGTAAAAAAGCAATAAAAGCCTGAACAGATTATCTTTCTGCTTTAGGTTCTTACCCCCTGAAATTAACCTTCAGGAAAAGGGAAGTTCCTAAGCTCACAACGAACTATTATCCAGACTTCTTCAAAACAAAATTGCTTTAGATCTTCCTTATTTCAACACAAATACAATAAATATTTTTAAAAAATCTCTACACTGAAGAAGTAAAAAGCAATAAATACACCTAAGGCACTCTGCACAGAAGCTACTCAAATGCTTCTACCAAAACTTGTTTGATAATCATGAGATTTCTGTTGAGAAAAAAAAAATCGCAGTTGAACTACTGACTTCCACTTTTGCAATCATGTCACTCCCTGCAAGGGGCTCCAAGTCCCAAGAGTTCACTACAAGCATTCTGTCTCCTGTATAATATTAAATAAGCAACCATAAACCAAAAATGAGATAATTCTGAACCGAGGAGATGAGAAAGCATATTTACCTGAAGCATCTCCAACTTTAAAATCACTGTCATCAGAGCTATCATAATCTAAAGCTTCCAGCAGTGAAGCTGCCAAAGGCTTCACTTGTCTCCTCTTCGAACTGCGGTCCACTGCAGGGGAAAAAAAAAACCCACAGTGTTGTTACAGGGTGGCAAAACGAGGATTCAGCATCGCTACGGGCATTTAAATCACACGGCGGCGGCGGGCAGGGCAGTCCCGGGAGCCGCGCGGGCACAGCCGCCCGCCCGGGCGAGGCGGGGCAGGGTCCGCCCGGCGGAGCGCGGGTGCTCCCTGCAGGCGCCGGGAGCCCGCACGGCACCGGCACCGGCTCCGCGGGCTGCCCGCGGCCCCGGGAGCGCTGGGCGGGCGCCGGAGTGGCCGGACAGCCCCTGGAGCCACCAGCATCCCCAGGGGAAGCGCCTCGGCGCGATCCGCCAGCGACTCGAGGCAGGGGGGACGCGCAGCCGGGACCGCGGGACGCCCGAGGGAGCGAGGGATGCGCCCGCTCGGCCGGGGGCGAGGACGCCCCGCGGGCAGCGCGACAGCCCGGCGGGGCAGGGCCGGCGGGCAGGGCCGGCGGGCCCGCGCGGGTCACTTACTAAAGGCTGCGGGCGGGCGGGGCCCTCGGGAGCGGCCGCCGAGCCCCGGCCCCTTCCCACACAATGGGCACGGCGGCGACCCGGATGCACACCGCGCGCGCCAGCCCCGCCCCGCCCCGCCGCGCACGCGCCGCCCCCGCGCCTGCGCGAGGCGCGGCCAGGCCGAGCAGGGCCCGTGGCGGGGCCCGGGGGAGGCCCGGGCAGGGCCGGGGCTGGGCCGGGGGAGGCCCGGGCAGGGCCGGGGCTGGGCCGGGGGAGGCACGGGCAGGGCCGGGGGCGAGGAGCGCCCCTCGCTAGGGCTCAGGGCAAGGCTGTTCGTTCTCAGCGTCTGCCTGCTCAGGGTCTCGCTCAAAAACCCACTCCGTTCCCCCCGCGTGGATAGGGAGTGCTGTAAAGCTATACTCGTTTAACCCCCGCTGTAAGAGCTGAGTTCCTCGTAGACTTTCTTGTATTGTCAAGCTCGTTGTTGCGCTCTTGAAGAACAGCAACCCAGTGCATTGGGAAGGAAAAAAAGAAAAATAAAGAAAAATCGGGGAAAGGTGTTTAAGGGCAGATTGGATGGTGCTCTGAGCAACCTGGTCTAGTTGAAGATGTCCCTGCCCACGGCAAGGGGGTTGGAATATGTGATCTTCAAGGTCCCTTTCCAATCCAAACCGTTTTGTGGTCCTGTGATTCTATGACAATACAAACCAAACCAACCCCAGGGATTATTGTTGGACTGCATCACTCAAGCCTGGGAGCTCAAAAGCACAAAACCTAATGTTGGGAGAGGGACAGTGAAGGAGAGCAATGCTAAGCCATTGCCTGTTCAGCAGAGTCCCAACTTCACCTCAGTTCCATGCACAGTTTTGCCAGAACCCCCACCCCGCCAAAATGAGCCACAAAATCTTTATGAGGTGTTTAGAAAGACCTGAGCGAATAATCTGGGATTGGCTTTTCCTCAAACTTGTTTTTGTAATTAGAAGAACAGGGACATCTTAACTGATGCTCTGGCACACTGGTATGATTTCAAGAGCTCAAGGATCAAGAATAGTGCTAAACATGAAAGCTTCCAGCAGAATTGTAAGGGCTTTAAAATGGGAAGACGTGTTTAATGTTGGATACATGCAAGTAGAGTCAAACTAGTTCTACAGTGAAGCATGGAGGGAGCATAAAATTTGGCAGGTATACAACCCATGACCAGAGCCTGCATTACATTTAGCACAGCACTGCATGTATCACCCACACAAGCATTCCCAGAGCAAAAACTTCCCTTGATATTGCAAAGATGGGTAGTGTGTCGTTGGTGTATAAGCACTCTGTTTTTAAATAGAGCATAGAGGTGACTAGTCAGTGAATGATGTAATTATGCAGTTGAAATATTTTCAACCATAATTTTCTGTGTTTCCAATTTTGAGTATTTTGGAAGAACAGAAAATTCCAAAGGTAAGTGTGTGTGTTAGTTCTGTGCTTGAATTTCCTAGGTTTTTTGTAGCACATTATCACATTCACAGCTGATGTGTTCACGCTGACACCTCCTGTTTCCTCCATCAATTCTTTGTCTACATAGGAAGCATGACTGCAAAATGAATTCCTGTCCTGAATCTGGTTTTGCCAGCCCTACCCAAATGTGCTATTGGGTCATGCAGTCTAGTATTTTCTTCAAAACTCTGATCAGCTTCCCTGTACAACTAAAAGTTCCATATGTCTTCGCTTTTCGCTTCCTGAGTGTTTTTTTCCTTTTAACTGGCATCCCCATCCTACTTTCCCTTCACACACTATTTCAGTCTTAAAAGACAAGTGGCGGGGCTCAGATTCCTTCTTTTAGACTTGCAGATCCATGCTGACATGTGCAACAACGAGTTCTGCAGAACTCCCTTCCTGCCAATGGTCAAGCGCCTGATATTGCACCATACACAGTGATTGGCAGGACAGTTCAAGTCACATGTAAGGGGGAGGAAAAGTAAAGAACTGCCCCCAAATTTGGCCCAAATCGAAGATCAGAATGAGGGGCACAGACAGCTTTGAAAAATGAGAGCTTTCAGCACAAGACAAGGAGAGAGGAGCACCCAGTAGAACAGTGGAGGAATTTATGAATCCCTTAAATATGAATGTCAAGATGTATGGACTGTCTGGCTTTCAGTTCAGCCCTTTGGGTCAGCCTGCAAAGCTGGGATTATTCCAGTCTCTACCTACATCGTTCTGGCAGGAATAGATGACCAAACAGAAGTTAAATAATGGCTGCCTGCCCCTGCTCCTCATTAGCACCTCACATTCCCCAACTGTTCCTTCCTCCTTTCCTCTTATGTACTCTGTACCATTATTCAAGCCCTCTAGGCCCTTGTCTTACTCTTTCTTGTCCCAAACCTTTTATTCCCCCTTCTCCTTTTTTCCCCTCTCCAAAGAAATATTCAGAAGAATTTTTCATTTCTGAAAAAGAAGAAATTTTCATTTCTGAAAATAGCATTCACACAGTCCTTGTTATCTTTTGTCCTCAGCTTGCATACTTTGCCCTCATTCCTAAAAAAAAAAAAAATCAATAAAATGAACTGTGAAGCACCTAAAATTTATTCCTGTTTCTCTAACCCTCTGGGCACTACAAACATAGAGCTTGCAAACAAATACTTTTAAGTGTAGTAATTAGAAGTAAATAAAACATACAGCACAGAAATTAAGTAGAACTAGCAGTTTATCTTTTGATCATTGTTCTTTGGAAGATTCTGGCTACTAAAACACCACCCATTAAAAGGTAATTCCCCCTTAGTAGATGCTAACTTCCTGTAGTAGATTCAGATTATTTCAAGTAAGGGGAAAAGAAGGGGGAACTCATGCTCCAAATGAAAGAAACCTCCAGAATGTCTAATTCCCTTATTTCTGCGAGTCCTTTGCCAATCTCAGTAGATAATCAAGGATGTTGAAATGTTCAGTTACCTTTTTGATTGAAGAAATGAGGTATTACTGGCATGCTGCTGGGAGCAGGGCACTGTAATGACATTGCTATATCCATTAAATAGATTGTAAGTGTTGTTAGTTTAGCACCTCTAAGTACTACTCTCATGCACATACAAAAAATTATCTTAAAAGGTCATTTTTAGAGGAAAATTATGAAGAGCTAAAACAGTACATCTAGTATGAAAATGTCGTGGCAGCTCCATCACTAACATAATACCTAAAAAAATGCCTAGAAATATTTCAGTGTTTCAAGTCATGTCAAGCACATCAGGTCTTTGAATTATCTCAGCATTCCAGTGCTTCTCTTTAGGTCGAACCTTCAGAGTATAGCCTGTTGCAAGAGTAGGTGTCTGAATCTCCATTTCAGTGCTGCTCTTCAATTGCTAGAGAAAGAGACAATATCTTCTGCCTGGACTTTTGCCCTAAGAAAAAAAGAATCTTTGTTGTGGTTCTATAAAGACCATTTTAGAAGGAGTTACACAATAGCAAGTCAGCAGAGAATACAGTCACACTCACATAAATTACCTTAAAAATATCATTCTTAGTTTAATGAAATTGTCAAGTTTTCAAAGAAAGAAGTACAGCATTTCCTCAAGTAGGGAATAAACTCAAGAGTAAGTATGTTTTTAACTCATCCGTCAGCTGTGAATGGAGAAATAATAGTTTGAAATTTTGTATCTATTTTCTTTTCCTCTTGGTGAGCAGACAATTAAAGCCATGACCTACCTGTCTGAATCCAAACAGCAAACCCTTTTTTGTCCATCAAAACATCACCATCTCTAGTAGGTAGACTGACCTCTTGAAATACCTTTCCAAAGAGAATTTTTCTAGCTTTTACTCTTTAACTGTGCTATCACAGTGAAAATGATCTCTGCTCTTTTGTCTGGTATTATATGGTAAAATGTAAAAAGACAGAATTGGTTGCCTTGCTGCTTTAAATTACAAAGGGAGAAAATACAGTATGAATAGTCTCCAACAATAAGACTTTGAAATAAACTACAGACTACTACAAGGTCCACTGCAGTCAAATGCTGCCAGGGAATGTTCCCAATGTTCCCATCAGATATTGAGAGATTTCTTGCACTCCTAAGGCCATGCTCAGCCTGAGTCAATTAATTATGGGTTTTTTTGATTGCATGGTACACATGTTGTAAAAGATCCAGGATAAGTAGAGCTTTCTGAATTGTATACATACATTTATACATATATTTATACATATATTCCACCCCCTGTCACTCATGCCCTTAAAAAGGACATCATCCTCAACTCAGACCTGAGGGCAGATTCTGCCACTGAAGTTACATTTGAAACATTCATTGCAAAACATACATCATGTGCAGCTTTCCTATCTGCCCGTTCAGCTAAAATTCTTGTCTAGGCTCATCTCCTTTCTCATTTACATGAATGTTCCTTCTTCTGGTTTTCAAAAATACAGCTCTGATATTGCCATATCGATTGTAATGATTCTCCTCAGCGTCTACCATGTTTCTTTTCCATTTTAATTCCTCCAGTTAATTCACCTTGGCTGCATAAATCATAAATTTCTGAAGTTTGATTTCAGTACAATTCACAGATTACGCTTCCTTTCATCTGCCATTTCTTTACAGCAGACAACATTTGCCATACAAATTTGTTTAACACAATGTATTGGTCTCCTGTTCTCTGCTGAATTTTCAGAAAAATTTTTGGGCTTTTTCCCCAGCATCCTTCATACTTAAAACATATTCCATGTAAATACCTGCAAAACATGTTCATTTATCCCCTCAAATACCCTTCTACCAGCATGCTCCCAAAAAATTGTGTAAAATCAAATTAATATTGTGTCTCATATTGTCTCACAGTTTATTTCTACACCTGCTATACACATATAGCAGTATAGCAAGTATATGGTGCTATACATGTCTATTTCTGTTTCTTATTCTATGTTTGTATTACCAAACCATTTGGGGCACACTTAGTATTTCCATTTTTGTATTGGTTTTCTGTCTATGATTTATTTCAGGTGTGGCAGAATTTTGAGTTATGATTAAAGTTCCTAAACGGAAAAGCTGCAGAAGGAATATTAACAATCTTTACCATGTGACTTTCAGACAACAAAGTCATCCAACAAGCAATGTTCTTTTTGTTTTTTAAATACATATTGTTTGGGCCACTGTATAAAGAAATAAGAATACTAAATACAAATAATTAATAATAATAGCAGCATAATATGACAATTTTTTACTATAGAGGTGCTGTGCTCATTCAGATTATGGTATATCTAACTTAAGTGGACAGAAGAAGCTAAGATTGCTTTTCCTCGGAACCATAGATTTCTTTACATGTGTTTATACTGCATTTCACTTCCTTTGCATTTATCTAGATTGAATTGCATCTGCTATTTTATTTACTGCTCAGTCAAGTAAGAGTTTACACCATTAGTAGTTGAACTGTTTCATACCTGAGTTTGTTTAGAGTGTTTTTGATAGAGTATGAGTTTCCTAGTATTTTATGAGATAATTTTATTGGTTTTTTGTTAATATTTATCTGTAGCTGCTTCCACAATAACTTCAAATTCAGACAGATTGTCCACTAAGCCCTCTCCCCCCAGAGAATAGCGCTCTAGTATGGGAGCAACTTAATTTCTTTTCCACAGAAAATAGTGATGGAGAGGATTCATCTCCCTGAGTACATGTTTCATACAAATTTTCTGCTGGCCCAATGGATGCTGGCATGTGTTTTTTTCTGTTTGAAATATGTCTTCGTACTAATTTTGATATTTTATCTTGCTGATTCTCAAATTCTTTTTCCAATCTGCGTAACTGATAATATTTTTATATTTAATAAATTAGAGCTTATGATACTTTTTATTTTCTTGTTTTAAATACAATTTGAAGGATTCCTTCCTGTTCATAGTAGTCTCCCTGACTTTGCTGGAAAGTGATTTCAGCTTCCTTTTATATTTTCTCTGCCATTTACATAGATGATTAACAATAATGCTGTGATTCCATTATAGTGTTCTCCAGTAGCTTACATGCCTATGAGAATTTAATACTTTGGACTATCCCTTCCGAATGTCTTGTTAAAAAGCTTCTTCAATTTTGATATGTCCCTTTTGAAGTAGAGCACAAGAAATGTGGATTTTTTGAGATTTGATGCCTTTGCAGGAATGCTGAATAAGAGCACGGTCACAATTAGAGACGAGTAATTCAGTAGTAATATTTTGATTAGATCCTGCTAGTCATGCAGTATTAAGTCAAGGTTTGTATTTTTGAGTGTGGACTCACTAACCACTTATTCTGTGAAAGAGTCATTTGTAACATCTAACATTTTCATCTCTGCTTATCTCAGCATCATGTTCCTCCAGTCTGAAGGGAAGTAACTGAAGTCCTTCAGTACAACTGCTCTCTTCCTGATTTTTCTCAGAATATTGCACGCTTTCTGGGTTGTTATTAAAAGAGACCCAGTACCACATCTGTCCAATTCAGACCTGGAATTTCAATCCATACAAATTCAGTGAGATGTTTCACTTGTTGATTTTATTTGATTCTGATTTCTTGAATGCTGTGAGTTAGCCCTGGACACAGTTTATTCTATTATCTCATGTATATTTTCTGCCTTGGTATTACAGTGTGCCACTGATTGTCTCCTGCCTGCCAAGTTTCCAATGTCTGCTAAGTAATTCTTTTTAGATAAGGGAGGACATTCCTGATTTTCTATTTTATTTCCTTAACTTCTAAGATTTGTCTGTAAGCATGTGTACCTATGTTTTGTATTCACCTTGGGAATTTGCTTAGATAACACTGAGTTAGTTTCCCATTTCCTACCTGAGCATTTACATCCTCTGACAAGTCCTTTACTGGAAGATACAGAACTTCCAAGCTTTTCTTTTCAGCAGCATCCCCTTTTCAGAGCCATGTGCTGTGCATTTGTGAAGTCTTTCACATTCTCCAGTTAAAATGCTCAGTTATGACTTCCTAGTTTTTAAGTGTCAAACGTGTATCACACAGTGTCACTCTTTGTTTGGGACCTGCACCAATGTGCTCCTCACCTTCCTAGGGCAGCCAGTGTCTGCCAATGATGTGATGCAGCCCCGAGACCTTGGACCAGGTGCTTGAGAAAGGGCTGTATGAGAAAGTGCTGGGAGAAGCCTTGCTGAGGGGGCTCTGCAGCTCTGGAGCGATACTGAAGCTCTGGTCTTACCCGTGATTCCTGCCTCAACAATATTGTATTGCCTTGCCTGGTCTTAGCAGGATCTTGCCTCATCACTGTGTAGTCTGACCCTGCCTACCAGCTCCAGATCTGCTCTGCTCTTTTTCTTTGGGCCTTGGCACTCTGCTTTGTCTGCCCTGCTGTCAGCACCAGCTTCTCATTCACTTCCCCTTAGGGAGCAACTCCCTCCTGCAGCTCCCTGACATCTCAATCAGATGAATTTCAGATAAAGTACTTCCTTTATCTTTGAACTGTTCTCGGTTTGTAGTAAGTTCTTTCTACTTATATTATCCAATCAAAGTAGTAAAAAATCTGCCTTTCCACCTCTTCCCATGGTCCCAAGGAGGGCAGGAAGCATTTTACAAAAAGCATTTTACAAAATATGTCGTGGTTTAGTAATGGTATTCTCCAGTTTAGTGCTCCCAGTGAAACCACACACCAGGCACTCCCCTCCCCCTCCCCTGGGGTGGGCTGGAGAGAAGAATTGAAGGCACAAAAGGTAAAGATCATGGGTTGAGATAAGAATTTACTGAAAACAGCAATGAGATAAGAAAATAAACAGCAACAGCAACAATATTAATAGCAAAAGTTTACAAGAGAGAGGTGAGTGATTCACTTGCACAATGTTCACTGTGGAGCCCCACCTGACCATGCCACAATATCCTGACCCAGAAACGAGTCCCTTTCCATGTCCCTGGAAAATGACTGGAGGTGGTATAGAATTACGTAGAATAACCTCCAGGTCCCAGCCATGCCCCCTCCTGGCTACTGCAAAAAGTAACCCTGTCCTGTCCAGAACCAGTGCAAAATGCTATCACAGAAAGCAGAGTCTTAAGCTTCCTTGTTTTCTTAAATGTTCTTCTGTTTTCTCAGTAGTACTGGTGCATCACAGCCAGTTACCACTTCCCAGCACTTCTTAGGAGACTATCCAGACTTTCCAAGGGTGTTTGCCACCTGGTAATCACTGTGCAAGCCTGTAAGCCTTATGGGATCCCAAACCCAGCAATCCATAGGTGCCATGACAGATTATTCCACCAACACAGCCTTTCTCTTCCTCACTTTTGAAGAAAGAAGTTACGTGCAATACAAGTAAAGACTGTCATTCCATTCTTTTTTAATAATTGAGACTTACTTCCTCTTAACAAGATATGAGAAATGTGAACATAAGCCAGTGATTCCCACTGATTTCAGTGGGCTCTGGCTCAGGTTTTTAATGACGCTGACTGATACACTTTTTCCAGATGCAGTCGTTCATCCATCAAACCATTCTGTTGTTCTGAGGAAATCTGGGATGTAAAGAACATCTGCCACAATGAACATAAAAAGCACAGACCTGCTGTTACTAATGGGAAGTATTCTAAAGGCTTGGACTGAAAAAAAAAAATTAATTAATTTTACAAGAATAATTACTTTGAATGTGAGTGCCAATGACCCTTCTCACATAAAGCTTTTCCAATACAATCTTGTTTTGCTGTTGCTGAGGACAAAAAAATGCTTCAGCTGTTCTGAAAAAAATCTTTGTGAATTGCTATAAAATAAATTCTACTGAAGGGATTTCTATAGCTTCCTTTTAAATTCTATTTATTCCTTATGTGTAAATAAAAGAAGCTGACCTGGCCTGGTTTGGATTTGTATGAAAAATTATAATGAAACACTAAAATCAGTAAGCAATAAAGAAAGGAAATAACTGCTTTTAATGTTCCTTGTTAAAATGTAATTGTGACATTTAGGAATCAATTTGCTGCTTTTTCTAATACTTATTTTACCACTGATTAACACAATGTTTAGCAAGGACAGAGAAGATGTCTTTTGTCGTCACAGATTTTATAGTATCTAATCTGTTTTTAATCTGTTTCTGCCAAATCATGCAGGTTTTCTTTTCTTGAAAAATTGTGATTTTGAGCTGATTTAAGATCCAATTTAATGCAAAAGAGAAGGCATTCAGCTGCCCTTCATCAAGATGTATATACAGAGTTTTCTTTCTTTGTTAAAAAGGAAAAGCAATCGCCAAGACATGTCTTTGTTAAGGTTCCCTGCTGGCAGCATATGGCAAAGTTACTGGCACCTTGCCTGGAAATTGCAGCAAGAACTGATAGATCTGATCTCATACTATGGCTGGGGAGAAAATAGACTACAGGAAGGCCAGTTTTACTGCCTGTGACCATCAATTGCTTGGCAAGAAGCACAAGTTCCTGAAAACAGATGTGGGAAGGTGAACTGATTTCGCAAGTCAGGGAAAGAGATTTTACCATCCTAAGTGATGGCTGAGCCCCCCAAACAGTTCTTATTAGAGCTGGACAACAGAAGTCTCTGTGTAATTGTGTTTTATATGTTACTTCTAAATAAAACTTTCAAGGTATTAGCATTTAAGAAATAATAGCATATAAATGCATACAGCCGTTTAAGAAATAATATAATAACAATATTATTATAAATAATAATATAGTAATTGAATATTTTTACAGGTCAGTCTCAATTTCAAGCATTTCTTGAGAACTGGGATGAAATCATCCTGCTGCAGAACTTCTGAAAAAGAGGCAGATTTTCTTCCATATTGTCATATTGCTTGAGCCAGACATTCAGGGTGATGACCCATTCAGTGTGAAAAAGAGAAACATTGACTTGCTTTTTGTACATTATTTGAAATTAGCTTGGCAGTACTTAGTTTTGGAGGGTTTAGTGGTATTAAGTGCAGGGGGAATCTATTGTAATTTTGATTGTTTGTAAAACAGAAATCCTGAAGAGACTAGAACAGTCTCAAACACGGACAAGTCTTCTAGCAATAAGATTCCGCTCCATTATTCCAAGATATTTTTATGATGAACATGCTATAACAATGATAATTTTTATTCTTTTACAAACTATGTACATTTGAAAATTATAGGGAATGGAGTTGATTTCCAGATTGCTTTAAATATTTGTTAAACTTGGGAAATGCAGTAAAAACTTAAAAAAGATCTTTTCAATTACAGTAGCATGATTATAAATATTTTTTATGAGAATGTCTAACCACAATGATGTGTCCTTAGTCACACTGATGGTAGGGTGCAGTTTCACATGAAGTCTGACATCTTCCATCTCAATACCTATATCCAGTTCTGTAGTTATCAAACAATATACTGAGGCAGTTTCTGATCTGACAGAAATCTACCCTACCAAGAAGCCCTGTGGTTCCAAGACCAACTGATCCAGGGCAAGCCAGGGACACAGGGTCAGCAACATGAAGAAGAGAGGAAAGCAGGGACAAATGCCCAGCATGCCAGCAATCCATGTTGGATCAGGTGTGACACACAGGCAGCTGTATGGTCAGATCAGCCAGGTCTATAGTGAGACCTGACCGCAGGTCTAATCTCCCCTCTCCCAGTCACTTCTTCTGGATGTTTTTTGCAAGCACATGCTTTATGCTTGCATTAGAAGTGACCTGGAATTGGTCCAGATAAAACTATTTTGTTTAATCTCTTTTGCACCACCTTATGTGAACTGGTACTGGAACATGAGTACCCAAGGTCAAAGGATGGATAAAACTGTCTCTCTGAGTAGCACTTCCAGCTTACTGTGAACTAAAGCAACTATGGTACTTTGATCTAAGTGATTCACTACATCCTTTACTGTTCCATGTAATAAAACCATACCTGTCTGTGTTCTCACTAATATTTATTTGTATTCTGTGACTCAAGGTGGCTTTAAAGAAAAAAGATTTGTGGAATTCACAGTGCACAGTCTTTTCTGTTGCCCCTCAAACGACTCTTCTCTTTCTTCTAGATTCTGCAGTCATGAAACACTATCCAAGAATGTCAATTTAAAAGAACTGTAACCTTGAAAATCATGATTTCTCCCCTCCCAAATCAAATGAGAGAGGTGAGAAGGAGAGACAGGGAGCAAAAATTCCCACTGCACTGATTTGTTTCTTTAGAAATGCAATATGGATTACTTCTTTTATACATCACTGCACTGGAATTTTCTGATTTTAAAATCGCAAGTCATTTCAATTGGGTCAACTTTTAATGAAAGCTCATTTCACAAACAGATATACTGAATTCAAGTTCAATAAGACAGATGGTTCTTTTAAGGACTTACTTATTTTACTTAAGTCATATCCAGACTGGCCTCTTACAGGAACTTTAATTTTTTTTTCCATTAGTAATGATTCTGTGTAAATGTATCTCCTATGGGACATAATTTTGACAAGATCATTGCTTTTCAGACCTACAGTATTTTAAATTCTGCTTGCAGAAGATACCAATTTTAAAATTCATTCATTTCATCCACCTCTGTTCTACATTCCACAGAGAAAAAGCATCAGTATTGGGTGCCTGAACACTTTAGGAGTACTACATATGTTTGCTAAGACAGCTCTCCACACAAGTGCTAGTGTTCTGCTTATGTCTCTGTAAATAGGCAGCCTGAAAGACATGTCTCTTAGGGGCAGGTCCCAGAGAGGAAAAACAGATGGGCAAAGACAGCATCAATGAAGTAACATCTCAAAGTATACAAGCTTGTAAGTTAGTCAGACAAATAGGTTAGTGAAAGACAGGAGTCAACTTATTTGGACCAAGGATGTTCTGAAACAAGCAAGTAAACAAAACATTCTGTTGTCTTTAATCTGATTTCTTGTGTCATGTAAGGAGAAAACAGCCTTTCACACACAAAAAAAAAAAGTACTTTATGAAACTCCTTTTTAATTAAATATGCTAACTCTTATGTTCTGCCTGTTCTCAAAGAAAAATTTTGATGTCTCAGTACGTATAAGAAGAAACATCAAGGCATGCTGTAGTTTTCCCTTTCACTTAATTTTCACTTCAGTAAGGAATCTGCTGTTCAAATAAAATAAATTCCTGCTCAGAAGTCTGATTACAGTTCTGTATTTCATGCAATCTCACAATGTGAATCTTACAGATATATATATCATTCAGAGGAGGATGGGCTCAGTTCCACATCAAAGAATGTTATTATCCTTCTCCTATAAATATAATAATACCATACCCTACATATAAATGAAGCTGTATTTAAAGAAAGGATAATATGAGAATACTACTTCTCAATAAGTGGTACATCACACAATTTTTAACAGAGTAGAAGTTTCAAAAAAAAAATAAGTAAAACTCAAGAGTAGCCAAAAGAATTTCTTTCATGCACTTTTGTGATTTATGAGACACCATGTGATGCTTGGTATTCTTAGAAACAGAACACTGTTTTGTACTAATCTAGGTAAATGCATATACAGACAAAAAATGTCATTCCTCAAAATGTGTAGCAGTTGAGTTAGAGTACAATGCAGCACTTCAATCTGCATCCAGGTTGAACATGGTCTGAAAAAGGCTATACCTTCCAAATAGAGTACAGTATATTTATTTAGTATTTACCCAGAAAGAAGGCCATCTGGGATTGCATTTCATATTCTGCTATGCTAGAAATTATCTGCATAAAGTACTAATGATTCAAGCAAATGTGATAATTTGAGATATTGTAAAAGGGCAATGGTTTGGAGATCCACTACTTGCTTCTTTACAAGAAACTGTCACTATGCCCTCCCATGCCAATATTGTTTATGTCTAAATTGTATTTCAACTGGGAAAGCCATGAAAGGGTTTAAACCTTTCTTAAGGTATCAGTTGTTCATCCTCATTGATATGCCACTGTCTGCAAAACCAGGCTGCTTACAAAACTCAACAGCCCTTGCACTCTCTTACATCATAGCCCTCATAGGAGGAACCCAAAATGAATGTTCTTGCACAGTGTGAGAATAGCAAGAAACAGATTTTATTAGATGTTCTGCACAAGCGCTCCAGGTCTTACCAGGTTCATACCAAGATACTGAGATATCCTGGTTTTGCTCTGAAGGTTAATGAAAGCAAGAGATTTATCCAGTAACACCTTCTGAAATGCCACTGAAGTCTATCCCTGTGCATCAGCTTTTATCTCCAGGGATTTTGGCAAGGGCCAAAGATGACGTCCTGAACGAGGGATTTATTCTAACTCTAGTTTAAATTGCCTCTGGGAACCACTTGTATCCTTCTACTGCTTTCAGAAGTGTGACTTGTTTAAACTAAACTCCTAACTTTTGCATTTCTAGACTTTTGTGAAATGTATTGCCCCAGTGCACTGTCATTCATTGAAACACATGTAAAACATGCTCCACATGCAAGCTTTTCAGAGGGATCTGTATCACCCAGCAGTGCCAGGTTCTGCAGCATAATTCAAGACTCCTAAAGTAATCAATAATAATTCTGTCATGTGGTATTAGCAGCTGGATTGATGTGTCTCTTCTTGCTGCAGTGCACAAAACATAATGGATTTCCCAGCTACCTGAAAAACATTCAAGTGCAATTTCTATTCAGTAATCCTTTCTACTTTGCAAACACTAACCTTCCTTTAAAAACTACAGCAGAAAAGGAAGGCAAATATTGTTTTCTTTGGAAAGTACATGAATAACATTCTTACTTCCAAAATAGCGATATCTGTCCTTTTCATAAATAGCAAGAATCCCTCTTTACCCTTTCTGCAAAAGAAACAAAAGCATACAGTCCTTGTTAGTGGAAGATGAATGAGAATTTTCTCCAGCCTAGGTTTGTGGAAAATAGTTTGATCAGAATTATGTCTCATCCTGTTCTCTAAGGGCTCTATCACTGTCTTAAATGAGAACAAGTTTTGGCTTACTGAAACTGTTAGATTTGGAAGCCTTATTTTTCTATAAATTGTGATTCCATTAAAATACTGACATTCTCCATTGAAGAAAAAAATACAGAAAAAAATAAATTAGAATACAAAATCTATTTATACTTTCCTAACTGTGTAATCCTTTGTTGGCACAGCTTTTGCAGGTAGTGCCACAGCAATAAGACTCTACTTTATAAATATGCACAGTTTTCATGTTTCTCTGTTATTATATTGTTCACTTTAATGTTTGGAACACACACAGTGAATGTGAGGTCTCATGTATCACTCCTAACAGCTGTAGCACAGTCAATGATTGTGTGTGTGTGTGTGTTTCTACGTTTCAGTAGCTGCCTATAAGCACTTTGCTCTGTTCCCAGACTGTCTGCTCAAGTCACTCCTGTGGCAGCTGTATCAGTTTCTCCTAAGTAGCAATATGTCCTGGAAAGGGCTGTCAATACCAAACTATTATTTTCCAGTAAAGAAGAATACCTTTATTCAGAGAATAAACTCTGATCAGATTTTTATAAATAATTATCTGATAGCTGATAAAATATAAATTTTTACTAGTGTGACCCTAATTCTCATGCCAAACCTGGAAATTCATTACTTGTATCAGTCAGTGTAGATTCCAAGCATTAAAAAAATAAAATAAAATTTAAAAAAAAAATCACTTCAGTAAATTTTGGTAAAACTATATGCAAACAAAAATGTCACAGAGCAGTCCTGGAAGGAGTATTCAAGCATGCTTCTCCTTATTCCCTACCAGAAATTAAAAAGCATTCTTTAACTACCTGTATTTTGATGAAAGATCAAATTGAGACAATTATAGGCATTAGAAACAGAAGCAGCTTTAATTTGTGTCCAATAAGTTATTGCTGAGTAGCTGAAGCAGCATCTAGTTAAAAGCAATTTCAGGTACCAATCCTGTTTACATTTTTAGTGAAGATATTGACTTTCTATTGGGGCATTAAACTTATCTTTTATTATTGAGTTGTATGGCTTTTCAGGGAGCCCCTGGTGGTCTAGTGGTTAAGACGCGGCGCTGTCACCGCTGAGACCCGGGTTCGATTCCTGGTCAGGGCCACTCCCCGGGCAGATGGAGCTCGTTAGCCCTATAAGGCAATCCATCT
>JAYRBT010000082.1:26289584-26322566 GCA_036023395.1 Myiotriccus ornatus | reverse complement strand
ACACTGTAACTCACCTAAAAAATCCAATGCGCAGGCTGGAAGGTGTAAAGACCTTCCCCAGTTCTTCGTTCACGAAGTCTGGCCATTATTTATTATTAGTATGGCTTTTCAAATCAAACACAAGAGCAGCTTATAGGGAAATACCATCCTCTATGGATACAATTGCATGAAAGAAATTATCTATAAAAGGGCACTGGATGAGCAATGTTTTTAGGGAATCATTCCAGTAACAACTTCTGGTAAGATTCAAGTCTCCCAGTTGGGTGCAAGCTGTGTGGGGCCTTCTTCTGCATCCTAACCTTTGGCAGATTATATAATTGAAAATAAAATATATTTTAAATACAAAGACCAGATGCTTCATTTGTTCTCTTGAACCTAGACATTCTTCTTAGTTTCTGTTTGTAATAGTCTTGGAGTGATACTGCATTAAAAACCAACTAACCAACCAAAACACCACATCCATTTTATAAACGTTGGTACTTAAAACCTGAATACTTTCATCTGTTTTGGAATGCCTTATACTCTTACACATCTCTATTTATGGTTCTCTTCCATAACTACTGAAGTCTTTCATGTTTTATTTTCAGTGGGTAAGGCAAACTCTTGCTTGTGACCTGCTTGCTTCTGCAGGATCTGTTACCTGAGTTGCTGCCCAGTGTCTCATGCTGATCCTAAAATCTCTAAAGAAAATTTACTGAGCCAGATTTGAATCGTTAACTGGAAGACACAAACCCTCAGTTATGAACAACCCATACAGCCAGCTGGTTCACTGTGAAATACACACTTTAATAGGTTTTCTATGCAAGGAATGGGGAAGAGCATTTTTATCCTCTTTTTATGCCCAATGATTCTTTTCATATCCTGTATGGATGAACAAAGAACTTCCCTCTAGATTTTTTATGAAGTTTCACCAATTACAATTTATGACAGCTGAGGAACTAGGATTTTATAAAAATTATGTTCAAGGACAAAATTTTAAAGACTTGAAAATATATCCATATATTGCCAGAAGATGCTTAAGTTTGGGAAAGAAAAATTAAGGAATTTTTCTGCTAATTTTCATTTTATTACTGGTAATTTCATTTTGCTAAATAGCATGTATTCATATAGTCACTCTCATCGTGTAAAGAGTGTATTTATTTTCATTTTAAATTAAAAGCCTTTATTTTAAAGGATTTATTAGCTTTAGTAATTATAATTACTTTAATGCCATAGCAGTCTATATAACTGTACACTTAATAAAATTGTAATATTACAGAAGATCTGTACATTAGAGCTAAAAACTTTAAGTTTACAAATAGCACTATAAAAATCCTGGACATAATTTGTATTTTTAATATAAATGAATAATTATAAGTTATATACATAAGTACAAGTGAACTAAAAAAGGGTTTTTCTGTCCTAACAGAGTATTACTCTTTGGCTTGCTGAGCAGATTATAAACTCTATAAAACAATTCTTCCTTTAGTAATAGAACATATAATCACTTTCACCAGTTTTTTTTTGTTTGTTTTCCAGATCTCTAGCACCCCTACTTAACAGAAATTTTGCTTATATGGTTGTTACCAGGTTATGCTGCATAACATGCCCCTAAACTGTATATTACTGTGCACTTTCAATGGATTTATGGAGACAGGACCCTTTATCAATCCATAGTTTTGACAGACACAAAGGAGAGAAGTAGAATATTTCTGTTCCATACATTTCAGTACCATTTATTATTAATTTCTTCTCTCTTATAGCCCTTGTGCTTAGTATTAAAATTTCCAGTAGTTTTTTTTTCCTTTCACCATAGTTCTCTTACATGCTAGACATATTTTTGATTGTTTAAAAAAAAAAAAATCTTGTTTATATCCTTAATTTTTCTTTCCCTTTTTTTTTCTCTGTAAGCATAATATTTCACTTAACTAACTGTAACATACTGAAATTGTTAAGATTTTTTTTTGCAGAACAGTTACAATGTTTACACTTGATGGTAGATTTTATCACAGGATGCTATAGCGCAATGTTACTGCCACTGCTTCCACCTCAGTCCCCTACGTTCTTTTCTGATCTTAGACCAGGGCTGCCAGAATTGAATACGCAGCCACTCCATTTAAGAGCCTTAAACCCAAATTTAAGTCAGATGTTAAGGAAGATGTAAGCAAACTACTCCAAATGACTTTGGCAGAAGTCTGCATACATATATCCTGTTCTGTTGTTGCCCCCTGCTAAGTGCAGAGAAAGGAATAGAAGGACTTACAACAGAGGGAACAGACATACAAATGGGAATAAAACATACTGAAGTAAAATATTTTGTGTATTTGTTGCATGTAAGCTAGGCTTTACATTTACATTTTTACATATTTTTCAAAGTTTTTAAATATATTTTGCGCTCCTAGAATTCCTTTTCTCTGCCATTAATTATTTTTAAAAGTCCTTGCCTTTTTACCTAATCTGGTAAATCATACAGAAAATCCTCAGTTTATACATTGTTCTGATTAACAGAGAAATGTCCTGATGCTGTAGGGCAATTCAGGATGAATTCAGTTTCTTAATCAGTGACCAATTGGAACATCTCCAAATCGAGTAATCTTTCCTTTCTATTTTCCTCCAAGTGAAATATGTAACTTCAAATTAACTACAATTTTGTCTTTGTTTCTTTTATTTCATGAACTGACTCTGCCAAACCTTAAGAGTGCAATTCTTCAAATAACCTTTGATTTTATTATGACGTCAGATTCTTGTTCTTTAGGAGATCAGACATGATTATATCTGTAGCTAAAATCAATTGCTTTTAATATAAAAAAAGTTAAGCGCACTGATATTGAACACAGAAGAAATTTGCAGATTTCTATGAATCGATTCATAATAACTAGCAAGGTTTAGGGAAGGAAGACTTTAGAAACAGGAAGGCCACCAAATACTAAAGCAAAGCATCTGGAATAGAAGAAACGTTTCTGAAATCAAATCCTCAAATGAGCCTCAGGACAGGAACAAGGTACAACAGCAACCAAAGAGGGACAAGTGAGAGACACAATGCATGAGGTGAGGCTGTACAGAACAAAAGAAAAGAGGAAAAAGTAAATGATAAAGCACTGGAATAAACTGAGGACTTGAATTTTCAGTGGTGCTGTGCTCTACTGGAAAACTAGCTCCTCATTCCTAATGGACTGGTTCATCACAAATCATTCCAAAATACCCGAAGGATTTATGGATTCACTTATTTAAAAGCAGAAACCTACACAAAAATAACTTTACTTAAAATAAAGGAAGTGATATGCCTAACTAAAGCATCATAAATTTAATTGTCAGGCGTGAACACAAAGACATCCAAACCTTAAGAGGAAATAAATGTGTTTACTTTCAGCTTGAGTAGCTAAGAAACAGATATAAAGGTGGCAAAATTCTCTACCTTTATCTAGTGCTCACTTTCTTCATGGCAGTGGATGGATTCTTGATGAGTAATAGAAAATCGTTAGTCTTCAAGTAAGGCCAATATAGTGACAGCATTACTATACATTAACCATACAATTTATATAACTACGGCATGGTACAAGCACACAAACATGGCAGCTAAGTATGTGTTTCTAGGAACCACAGATCCACTATCAAGATTCCAAGAGATGGCTTGAGTTTACGCTCAGAATTTTGCCAAGTGAAACAACTGAGATTGAACTTTTAGCAGTGCTTGTGCTGCATGATATTTAAGAATATTAACTCTCAATTTCTAAAATTAGAATGAAAAAACCTGGTTTTGGATATTTTAATTCTTTAATTTTTTTTTAATCTGCAAAATTCATTCCCATACACAAAATTTCAAGTAACATAAATAATAAGACAAGTATTTGAACAACGAAGCAACTGAGCCATACAGGGCCAGGCAATAAAAGCTAATGTACACAATGATAAAAATTTATGAAAGCCTATAAAATGCATGACAAATTTTGCAAATTGATCAGGTACTATGCCTCTGTTTAAATTCACAAAAGCACAAGAAGACAGCAAGAAGTATAAATCATTGGAAAAAAAATTATACAGAGAAGCATATAAAAACCATGATGTTTTTCCTAAAAATATGTGCCCAAGACATAGCCTAGTGGAAATAATGTATCCCTGTTGCTCTTGCCTCAGTGGTGTAGAAAAAGGACACTCAAAGTGTTCGGATTTCTGCACTTAGCTGTATGTCAGCTGTTTCAGTCTGAGGTGAGTTTGGCTGAGCACCCACACACACAGTTTCTGGCTATCCATCTAACCTTAGGTCGCTCCCTGGTTATCCTGCAGCTGCTTTGGCTACTGCTAATTCCTGCAATCCAACTACATGGTGAAAAGTTCAACTATTATACGGGGGGATGAGTAACCTTCCAAGTTACTCTTGGAGGTTTTGGGTATTTCTCTTTTATAAAAGAATAGCAGTGATACTGTCATTTTCCATAGGTAAATGTCATTTACCACCACTTTTAGCATAGGTAAATTGTTCTTGTCATTTTGAAAAAGCATGGAAAGTACTGTCCCCACCACAAAATGAATACTGCAACAGTTAAGAGACTCCTAGAGCTTGCTAGCTATGCTCCTTTTCCGTTTACCAACTCTGAAACAAATGAAGGAAACAAGTAATAGGATTGCTTTACTCCTAAGAAATCACTGTTATAATTTTTTTCTGGTGCTATCAAATAACTGGACAAATGCATGTGTTCAAGTTAATGAATAATGCCAACTTGTAGCATTTTTTCTTGTCCATAGTTAGCTGTTATTCAGGTTAAACTGGCTCTGGCAAACTGAAAAAATACGATTTTTTTTTTTTTTTTTTTACAATTTATTGTGACAATCTGAGACAGTTGTTGAAAATAAGCAGAAGCCATTCTGTGGAACTAATAAGTGAAACAGAAGACCGTTTGCTTCGACATATTTATTCCCTGCCATTTTTTTATTTTATACTTCAAAATTTTACTTGGTTATACAGCCTCAGAAACCATGAGCATATGTATAAAGTTATTTTGCTTCTAACCTAGGAAAGGGACACTTTCTGTCTTGGGTTAGTAGCATGCTGATATTTCCTCTACCTAATAATGCATTTTTTAATGCCTTGGGGGCAAATTTACCTTTTGGGTTACCTTTTGTGAAAGAAGTCATACATGAGAGTGGCTGGTGACACTCCCCAAAGATAGGCACTAGGTTCCCAATTCTACATAAGATACACAGTAATCGAGAAAAAACTAGGGCAGCACTTGGACACAATACTGTACAACAAATAGCCCTGTTGCTCATTTAGAATTATATAACAAGAAAAATAATTTAATCAAACCCAACTTTGGCCAAAATATTATAGAATCATAGAATGGACTGGGTTGGAAGGGACCTCAAAGGTGATCTAGTTCCAACACCCCTGCCATGGGCAGGGACACCTTCCATTAGACCAGGTTGCTCAGAGCCCCACCCAAGCTGGCCTTGAACATCTCCAGGGACGGGGCATCCACAGCTTCTCTGGGCAGCATGTTCCAGTGCCTCACTACCCTCACAGTAAAGAATTTCTTCCTAATATCTAATCTAAACATGTTCTCTTTCAGTTTAAAAATATTCCACCTTGTTCTGTCATTACATGCCCTTGTAAATAGACTCTTGCCAGCGTTCGTGTTGGTTCCCTTTATGTACTGACAGGTGCCCTAAGGTCTCCCAGGAGACTTCTCTTCTCCAGGCTGAACAACCCCAGTTCTCTCACCCTTTCCTCATAGAAGTGCTCCAGCCCTCTGTTCATCCTCATGGACTCCTCTGGGCTCATTCCAGCAGATCCATGTTTTTCCTGTGCTGAGGACCTGAGCTGGAAGCAATACTCCAGGTGGAGTATAGGGGGAGAATCACCTAAATATTTCATTATAAACTGCCCCAGGGAGAAGGGCAGACACCTCTTGGGAAGGCTGCAGTGGGCTCTGCCCCACCCCGGTTGGGTGGCAGCGGCCCTTGGGCAGTTGGAGGGCAGTGCCAAGAGGGGATCCTGATGGACAACAAGCTGTCCATGAGGCAGCAGTGCCCTTGGGGCCAAGGCGGCCAGTGGTAACCTGGGATGCATTAGGAGGAGCACTGCCAGCAGGTCGAGGGAGGTGATCCTGCACCTTGACTCAGCCCTAGTGAGACCATATGCGAGTACTGTGTCCAGTTCTGGGCTCCTCGGTTAAACAGAGACATCGAGCTCCTGGAGCAGGTCCAATGGAGGGCAACGAAGGTGATTAAGGGACTGGAGCATCCTAAGGGGATGGGCTGAGGGAGTTGGGCCTGTTAAGGCAGGGCCGTGCTGAGAGAGGACCTCATCAATGTGCATGAATCTCTCAAGTGGGGTGTCAGGATGGAGCCAGGCTCTTCCCGGCGCTGCCAAGCAACAGGACACAAGGCAAAGGGCAGAAACTGATACACAGAAGTTCCAAATGAGTACGAGGAAGAACTTCTCTACTGCGTGGATGACCACACAACAGAACAGATCGCCAGAGAGGCTGTTGGAGTCTCGCCGGAGACACTCCAGAACCGTCCGGATGCAACTCTGTGCGATGTGCTCTAGGACGACCCTGCCTGTGAAGGGAGGCAGGACCAGGTGACCCACTGCGGTCCCTCACAACCTGGCCCACCCTATGACTCTGCGAGGGGCGGGCCGGCAGCCCCCCGCTCCCGGCAGCCCCGCACCCCTGACACCCCCCGGCAGCCCCGCACCCCTGACACCCCCCGGCAGCCCCGCACCCCTGACACCCCCGGCAGCCCCGCACCCCTGACACCCCCCGGCACCCCTGACACCCCCGGCAGCCCCGCACCCCCGCCCGTCCCGGGCGGCCCCGGCGCAGGCGCTGCCCGCGCTCAGCGGGCGCAGGGGCGGTGCCGCCGCCTGCCCGGCTGCCCGGCTGCCCGGGGTGCCCCGGCCGCTGCCTGTTCCCCCTCGGCGCTGCCGGCGGCGCGGGCGGGCCGGGGCCGCGGTAACAGCGAGGCCGCACAGCCCGAGACGCTCGGCGAGGGGGGAGCGGGCGCGGGCGGCGGGCGGGCGGGGCGGGCGCCCTTGGGGGAGCGGCCCCGGGCGATAAGGCGAACGCCGGAGCTGCTACATCCGGGCTGCGGCGGCGGCACCTGCCGCGGCGGGGGCCTCGGTGACATTGGGGCTCGGCGGCCGAGCGGGGAGGCAGCTGCGGAGCCTGCAGAGAGCGAGAGCTGCGCGGCGCCACCGGCACCGGCACCGGCACCGGCACCGCCACCGGCACCGGCACCATGCTGCGCGTCATCCTCACCCACGCCAAGAAGCACCCGGCCGTGAGTGCCCGGCCCCGCGCCCGCCCTCCCCTTTCGCCGCTCGGTGTCCCCGGCCCCGGCGGCCTCCCCCGTCTCGCCCATCCGCTCCTGGCATTCCTGTGGGTGCCGGGCCCTTAAGCGGGCAGACACGGACAGGTCCCTTTTCCCTCCGCTCTGCGCGGCCTTGCTTGAGCTGCCGGGCCCAGGGTGGCTCCTCCGCTCTTCCTGCGCATCCCTTTGCCCCGCACCCCCACTCCCATGATTTTACTGCATGATCGGAGAACAAGCGGTAGAGGCTGTTTTGGCAGTCGGGGGTGGATGTTTGTCCCTCAGAACCGCGCTGTTACAGGATTTTTGGTTTGGTTGTTCTGCATGCAGCAGTATTTTTTTTAATTCGTGGTTCTTCGTAGCTGCTGCTGGTTCCTCTGTGACCTCAGGGATGTATCACACACATGGAGCTTATGCCAGGGATTTAGAGGGCTACGTCTTATGACTCATGGTGTTCGAGCTTGTTCTTGAGTTTGCCACTGCTGAAATCAGAAACGCTGTGTGTTAATACTATCTTGATACATAATGGTATGATACATAATTTTGTTGTGGTTGTTCCAGTTGATCCCTCTGTTTGTGATCATTGGATCTGGAGGCGTTGGCGCAGGCCTGTATCTCATGCGCTTGGCAATGTTCAACCCTGACGTCAGGTACGTGTACAGTAATTCTATAGTAATTCCCAGTGCCCGGTCCTCTTGCTGCATGTATTAGACTTCACTGCCTTAATTTTTGTGTTCCTGGAGGCTTTAATGTCTTGGTCCAGTATAAGAGACACTGTGTGAAGACTGCTTTGATTTGGAGATCTGTTTGGTTACTGCATGATATTTGGAAACTGCTGATGAAAGACTATGCCTTTTTCTGTAGAAACTTGTTTGGATGCATGACTCCATGGCCTAATAATCACAGTGCATATACAAATTATTTTTTTTATTTTGAAGATAGTGTGATTCTCTTAATATGGTCTCATATTTTGCATTTCTCTCAATAGCTGGGACAAGAAAAATAACCCAGAACCTTGGAACAAATTGTCTCCCAGTGACCAGTACAAGGTAAAATGAGAAAAACAGATTTTTAGGAAATATAATATCAGAAGTGTAGCCTATTTGTTTAGGATGTTTGGTTATGTTGGAAAGTAGCTGAATGAGTGATGTATTTCCTCTGCTGTGCAACATTTGTTTGTTTCTAGAGGTTTGAGTTTGAGACTTAAAACTTTCCTAGTGTTGGTTGATAATGGAGTCTGTATGAAAGCAGTCATATGTATGTATATATGTAAATGTATATATATTGCTCTGTTAAAAAAAGAGAAGCTATATCTGCGAGGAAGAATATACTAACTCATAATACTGAGAAATAAATTACAGAGAGAGGGACAAAACTTCAGAAGTTGTGACTAAAGCTTTCTAAAGTCTAAACTGTTGGCCTTTACTCATGAGAAGCACTGCAAGAAAATTTAAGTGTTTAACAGAAACACTAATTCAGTTCTCCAGTTAATTGAAAACAAAACAGTTGTCTCTAAGTAACTGGATGCAATAGAAATGTTCTTTAATTGATATTCAATTTATTTCATTGAACTAATGAGGAAGCATGCAGAGAAAATTTACAGAAGTCATGGAATCACAGAATCATTTAGGTTGGAAAAGACCTCCTAAGATCAGCCTTTGACCAAACAACACCTTGTCAACTAGACAATGGCACTAAAGTCTAGTGCCACCAGTCTTTTCTTGAACACGTCTGGGTATGGTGACTCCTCCACCTCCCTGGACAGCCCATTCCAATGCGTGACAATCCTTCCAGTAAAGAAATTCTTCCTGATGTACAACCTGAACCTCCCCTGGCACAGCTTGAGCCCATGTCCTCCTGTCCTGTCACTTGTTGCATGGGAGAAGAGCCCAACTGCCACCTTGCTACACCCTCCTTTCAGGTAGTTGTAGAGAGTGATAAGGTCTCCCCTGAGCCTCCTTTTCTTCAGAATGGGCATCCCCAGCTACCTCAGCCACTCCTCATATGGCTTACTCTCTAGACCTTTCACCACCTTCATTGCCATTCTCTGGACATGAATCATGATTTGATCATGTTTTATGGAAGTGCTGTTTTAGTAGATTGCTGTTAAGAATATTTTAAGATTATTCTCAAGCTACTTAAAAATCAAACCTACTGTGTTTTCAATGCTAGTGTCTGTTTGGTACCATCTCTTACTATTCCAATCATTGAAATAAGCAAAAAAAAAACCGCCACACTCCATAATAAAATATGTTGTGGTTCCTTTAAAAGTCCAGGAAGAACATAATACTTTGTTTTTGTTACTACTTCTGGAATGTGGCTGTTTCTTAAATATCTAAACTAGGCAAATTCAACATAGTGCGTAGCACAAATTCTTTTAAGGAGTGCATGCCTTGTGGAGCATTCCCCTTCTGCCTTAGCATGCAAACACAGCCTTGAGGTTTGCCATATTTGGGTGTGTGTATCATTGTTTTTTTTTTTTCCAAATCTGCACTGTGGGAAATGAAAAAGACAGATGCTTTAAACTGAGGATAACTGTTTAGTAAAATCTTCTGGTATAAAAAGTTTTAGCTTTTGATGAGATTGTTTTTCTGTTGTAAACTTCACTTTGTTATATTAACTTCCTAAGTCTTCTCAAATAAAAGAAGTTGAAGACCTAATCATTACTGTAGGAGTTGCATAGGAAGCTATAATTTGAATGTGCTGTAGGCTGTCTTGTTTTCTCTAAAAAAGGCTAAACAAATTTAGATTGCACATAGCTAAAAATAATCAAGCTAATAGTTAAGGATTTCTTTTTTTTTTTCTAAGAAAAAGTATAGCATCACGTGCTTGATACTAAGTCATGTGGGGAGGCCAAAATCTGCCTTTAGCCTGTAAATTCATTGTGCTCAGTGACTGTTCCAGTTGTAGAAGGATCCATTTATATTAATATAAACTGAGCATGTGATCTGTTCTTTACTTTCATTCCTCCTTGTCATCCTTTGCAGTTCTAGATACAGCTACTTAAACCAAACTTGGCTTTTGCAAACTTAGCTCTAAATGTTCACTTCTGGCACTGTGTGTTCACGTACAGCAGTACTTACAAACAGTAAGAAGTTCCTCTGAATGGACTTCTGGGAGTTAAAGAAGAAACACTGTGGGTTTTCTCTAGTTAAAGACATGAGCACTGCCTCATTTTAAATGAAGAGCTTCTAATACCAATGCCAAATTAAAAAGTTACTGCTCATGTAAAGTTTGTATTTATTTATTTATTATTGTCCAGTTCACAGACTCAAAATATGATTTCAGGTTCCTGACACGAGTTCAAATGATGCATATTTTTAGTAAATACCAGGGAAAATGGATAGTCAAGCTTCTTAACTATTTTTTTTTCCCTTCTGTTTCCTAGTTCTACTCGGTCAATGTAGACTACAGTAGACTGAAAAAGGACCGCCCTGACTTCTGAAAACGCACTCACGTTCATAAGCTGCACAGAAAGGTCTTCCGGAAGCCGTCCGCACAGTTGTCATGCTTAATCATCCAGGAAATAATTAAACTTGCCTCACACAGCACTAGGTCATGTGTTTGAAACTGTTTTGATGAGGCTTAATAAATGTTTGAAACTTGAAGTGTCTGCTCTTTCATTTTGCAAAGTGACAATATCCTCCTATTAACAGTTTTTGCTGTATGGTGTGTCAGATAGTAAACAAAAGCAAATTCGTGTTTCCTCAGAAAAAAAGCAGAGTTGTTTGGATGGGCTTTATAGTCAGTCTGTTGACTTCGGAGAAATAATTGCATACTCATGCATTTATACCAAACTAAAGAACTTGAAAGTACATATTTAAGAAATTTTGGGAGCAGAGAAGTCAATGCCAACAAGTCATTATCCAGCAGGGAGGCAACAGGTTTTGCCATATTGCTGAAGAGAAGGAAAAAAAAAAAGGCCAAGCTGTCTCCAGAAGGTTTTATTTCTTTTGTTTGTTTTCTGAAGTCAAGCAGGCTTTTTTAATAAACAGGAAGACAACTTTCAATATTTAAAAAATTCTACCAACATAGTCAAGATTCCCTGTGGATCATAGTTTTAAGGAAGGGAAGCACACAGCAGAACAGGGTACAGGTTTTGAAAAATAAATAGCTACTGATGTAAGAACTAAAATACCTTTAGGAAGGGCAAAATCTTACACTTCAGGACTTGGCTGAGTCTTGCTATGGGAAGACTAAAAGAAAATAGCTTGGTAAGTCTGTAACTAATGTTAGATTCTTTGTGCTTTTCTATGAACATCTGGCATTTCTTTGGATAGGGGATATAATTCTGGACTATGGCAGAGTACAGCTGTTCATATCTTACCACACTTCACGTAGATTAAGAATGTAGATAACCATAGGAGCTGTTATAAATAATAAGGACAGAATCAAGGAAATCAAGGAGCAAGAGCTTTCACTGGAGAAGAAACAACTCTGATAATTGCAAAATAACATTTGTGAAGACTCTATACGGAAAAATCTTGCAGGTAAGTTGATTGGGTTTATTTGGTGGCAGTTCAGGTTATCTTTGCATATACCAAAATAGTGGATCTACAGTGGATTTACTCACAGTTTTTATTTGGTTGGTTGAGAGGCTCTGATAGAGTTTGAAGAAGAAAATGAGTGTTGTGAGAGAGGAGATGTTTACAGTGGTGGGCAAAATCTGTAGGCGTCCTTGGGGACTGGTTGCTCTGAATCGAAATATTTTTAGGAAGTAGAACATTCCATTGCAATCTTAGTTGTTCAGTTTTAAAGGTATGACATGTAAAAGTGGAAGTGCGTTTTATAACTTTCTAGTTGGCAGTTCTTTTAGATTTTATATCTTTAAATGCAGATTGTGTCTCTGGTCAATATCCAGGAAGTAAGCTGGATTCTTAGGTGAGACAAGGTTGTTCCTTTTGGGCAGGGCTGAAGAGGGTACAGGCTCATGTTTTTCTTAATAAAGACGCCTAAGATAAAATAAATATTCTGCCCTTGACATGTTTCAAATATATTTAACAATTACTTAAGCTATTTAAAGCTTTATGGATTGACTAGAAAACAAAAGGGCAATTCATTCAATGCTACTTGTCTTTCCTTGTTGCAGCATACTTGCTGCTAAAAATGCACAAAACTTAAAGTCTTCACGGTTTAATCATTTTAAAAGTCATTGTCTTGAGGGGACATTTGCACTTTTTCTGTTTAGGGGTATACTTTTATCCTATGTTGAGTGGTAACAGACAATAGTCACCATGACTTGCCAAACTTGAAACTAATGAAATATCCTAAGAATTTTCTTTCCTTCTCAATATTTAATGACCGAAATACCAAGTAGTTCAAAATATGTAACATAGTTTCTTTTTGGAAATTGATTCAAATGAAGAATGCTGCATATTTTGTGTGAGTTGGCAGCTCAACGAATGACTATTTTCATATTATGCCATATGCTGCAGCTATTTTTCTTATTGTTGAACCCTCACACGTGTAAGGCTTTAGGCCGTGCTACTTCAAGTCTGTCTAGAGTTACTCTGTGGGCAGAAGTTAAGCACTGGCTTAAATCTTCAGCTTTAGGACATAGAAAAATTACGAAAAACCCCACCAACTTCACTGGTAGTACAGTGTGTGTTCTTCAAATTCCTAAAAGAAAAGTTGCACAATTTTTGGTATTTCGTAGTAAACTTACAGATTGATAGAATACCCTAGTAATTCAGTTCTGTGATCTGTTATTAGTTCCTCATTATTTTTTTTTAGTGAGTTGTGTTTTGTTTTTTTAAACATACAAATGCACTTTGTTAGTCCCTGGTTCCCTTTTTTTGTTTTGTTATTTTGTATATTGGTTTTGTTCTTAAAATTGCAGTCCTGCAAGGCCATGAATGCCTGTTTAGTTTTTTTCACTCTGGGTTTTCCTTAGGGAGAAAGAAATCATTTATTCCACTCAAAACCAAAATGCCTGCTTGGCCCTAGTTTATAACTCCTTGGTAGTGGTCTGTCAGTATCCAGTACAGTATCCAGCTTCTTATGTTTATCTTTGGCTGTTAAGGTCTATGAAACAATGAAATCCCATCATTAGAAGGAAAAGTGAAATCCTTCATTAACACCATGGCATGTCATTTTGCTTGAGCAGATGTGTTATCTGAAAGAGACTGATATCCTGCTGTCTTAGTTTCGACTGAGATGGATACAGCTGCTAAATTTCAGTTTGCGGCAGATTTTTTTTTTAATGATCAGTGTGTTCCTGGCCTGTGTGTCCTGTTCATGAGCCGCGTACAGAAGATTCATCTCTTATTTTTTACAGTACAGCATTGTGCCTGCCACTGTCAGATTTCTATTAACACAGTTATTTTGTGCCTCCTTGTCAGTGGTCCTGATATGCAGCAGGATGATTAAATCTGGAATTAATTCTGACCATCTAGGATAGAAAGACTTACAGGTTTCCATAGTTCTGACACATGAACACATCCTCCATGCAGCATGTTGTAAGATTTATATTATTTGCCTGCATAAGGAAAGCTCCTTGTAGGTATAAGGAAATCTAACTGCCTCTAAGAAATTAGACAGGTGTGCCTGATAGTAAAAGAATAATTTAAATTTTGTGTAGGATTTCTACCCAAATGTCATCTGAGGAATACATTTCAAATGTGTTTTCAAGCTCTACTTTACCTTTAAAGATAGTTTGGTGTGTGACTATTGAATGACCTTTAAAACTGAGCAAATGTGTGTTTAATGCTGATTGGTCTGTAATACTTTGTCAGAAAGAAAGGTTGAAAAGTTATTACAGGAATTTAAAAAATGTATTTCCAATGAATTATTGAAAAAATTAGAGCTGTGCGAGTACAGGCAAAGTTATTGTTTCTACTTGATGACCAGCCTTACTATGGAAGCAACTGGATGAGCTAGAGAACTGTTTTTCCAGGACAAAGTGAAGCATAACAGGTCTATGAGAACTCCAGAAAACTGGTGTTCACTTGCATCGCTGCCACACTAGGGTTTTTTATATTCCTTCATAGAAAGCTTACTCTTCAGCCCTCTGTTTTGAAATCTAGAAGTTGATTGACTTCATGCCAGTGTGATTTCATGATCCATCCGCTTTTCCATAGAAGTAGTCTTGACATCAGCATTTAGTTATGAGACGTTCCTGTGAAACTCAAATCATTTCATCTCCTCCTCTGATCTTTAAGCTTCTTAAGAGTGTCTCTGGACACTGTTATGGCATATTTCCCAAATGTGTGCTGATTCTGGTGCCATGTGTTTTGGATGAAAGTTGGTGGGGTTTTTTTTCAATAATTTCAAAGTGTTATTATCTATGGTTGGTAAGGCTTAACACTTTCTTAGTAAGAACAGCAAGAGCCAGACAGTGCTAGAAAATGCACACCTCTTTCATTCTTGAGAAGCAAATCTATTTTTAGCATCCAGAGTAACATTTATCTGAACCAGAAAAGTATTCTACATTTTTTATTTTTCTCCTTTTTAAAAGTTTCATGTAAATGAAACTATAAAGTAATTTTTAGACTTTTTAAGTGAACATTATTCTCACAGTTACCAGGTGAAGAGCCTAAGAGATCACCACAGTTGCTCTCAGTTTTTATTTTTTCTATTTTCAGTCAAAATCAGTAATACTTTAAGTAATGTGAAATGGGAACTTAAGTATGCAAGTCAAGGCCGGAAAAATGCATTCAAACTTGTGATAGTTTGCTATCAGCTACTTGGCATTCATTTGCTACTAGAACTGGCACGAGACTGGCAAGTGGAACTCTTGCAAGAGACAGCAAGTTCTGAAGATGATCAGAAAATAGTTTGTTGACACATGGCAATGCATACATTACAAAGAAGAATAGGAATTCTGCTGCTAACATTCATGGGTATTATCAATGCTTTATAACAGACACCTAAAATAATATTTCTAGGGTCATTAATTTGAATTACTTTGGACTAAATAATGCACTATGCCATTTACAGTTCATCACTTTAATGTAAAGACAACTTTACAAGAGAACTGCACAAGCCATAACCCAATAGACAAATTTATAGACTTGTTTTTTTTCACATTGGAAGCAAACTAACTATGAACATGAAATGTTTTCTAATTTTAGTTTCCCTACTGCAGGCAAATGAAACAAACTGCTGAGAAGGTAATGAAAACAGATTACTTAATGGTGAAAAATCTGAGTGCCATTCTTTCTCTACCAGTAGTGCCACTGCTGGAATTTAATGGGGTGGCACCAGTATGTCTGAATGAAGATTTTGATCCTAGCTGTTTAAAAATAGGGTTGAATCTAATAAGATTTCCCCAGTACTGATAGCTTTTTCGTTTTTTTCTTTTTTTTCTTTTTTTTTTTTTCTTCTAGACTATGAGCAGGAAGATAGCAGAACACATCAACAGGAAGAAAATGGAATTTCATCCCAGTTTCAAACTGCCTGCACTAGTACCACTTACACCTCGGGGTTGTCTATAGAATTTTGATAGTATTAAGGGGATAATTTGCTTCAGATGTTTTTATCTTCATGTTGTATCAAACAAACTTAACTTCCTAGCTTTTGGAAGCTTAGGGGAGAAAAATTCAGCTCTGCAGTAAAAACAATGTGCTTAAAATTACCAGAGATCATTGAAGTGGGTATTTTGCATGTGCAAATAACCTCTCTCCTTCCCCTTTTAAGAGCCCAGGTAAGATCAGGAATTATTGCAGAAAAAAAAGGAGCAATAGACATGTGATGGATTAGTCAGATAGAGCTGCATCAGTTCGTATATTACAGTAAGTTTATGGGTTTAGTGCAGGAACTTCCCTTGTTTATGTCCATCAATTTCTACATATATTTGGCAATGCAGAAGTTTCTCATTACACCTGCTCTGACTGCTTGGCCTATTAGGATGCAGTGAAAATTAGGCTGAGAGTAAAAGCAAAAGCATGATATTCCAGTGGGTTTAAATAATTGCACAAAATAAAAAACCAGTAGCAGAATAACTGCAGAAGAAGGTCTGGTGTATCCTCTTCTGAATTTAGATTGCTAAGGACAAGTCTGTGTTAGTGCCATAGTGTGAAATGAAAAAGACAAGTGTATGGTTGATTTTGAAAATAGACTTCTTTCTTTTTGCTTAACCTCATAATAACACAATTTCTAAAACATTCAAACAACATAATGTACATGTGAATTGTGCCTGAACTTTATGTATTTTAATTTTGTATACTTTCTCTTAATGATTTCATTAACTGTTTATATTAGTTTAAGGTCGTAGTATTTTATATCTCACCCTACATTATTGTTCCTGAAGAAAACTTGTCTTATGCCTTCAAACAGAAAAAGGATTTCAAAAGTTCTTCCATCTAAAGTCTAATTTTATTTTTATGTATGAAAATTGAACACCTGCATTACCAGAAATAGATGTTCAGCAAATTGTTACTCAGCATCAGAGAAGGGACCCCATCACTTTTTCTCTAATGAAATGTAGCAAAATATGTGTTGGGATATCAGTCTTCCCAAAATAAAGAGAGACAAAATTTCCAGGAGTTGTTTTATGCAGGTGGTGCAACATTTAAATATGAAAGAACTCTTTTTCATGGATGGATGAATGGGTTGCGAAGAACCCAACCTGCATTTTACCCAGGACCCTGGCAATTGTTTCCTTTTGCCAGTCCCTGGCAGAGGCGAATAAAGTCAGGAGCTGACTAATGAATGGCCCAGACTACAACAGCTGAGTGCTTAAAAGGGATCTAGACTGACCATGCAGTGTTCACACTGTAAAGATAAAAAAGATTACTCAAACCTTGCCTAAGACTCAAACATTGCGTGTTTCCCATGTCAAAGCAAATCTCTCACAGCTGGCCTGGTAACCAGAGTAAAGACTAGTTGAGTTTTTACAAATTCTACAATTTATTAACCTGTGCTTGAGCTGATAATGAATAGAGAACCATGGATGAAATTAATATGAGATCCTCAAATGTAGAGTATCTTGCCAAATAACTGTTTCCACCACAGAGCACACTATGCAGTGGTCAGGCAGGTAGACATTTTTTATCATACTCAGCAATAGACCTCCTAATCCTGCAGTCTAGGTGCTTGCCCCAGTAGTTGAATGAGTCATGTAGTTGCATTTACTGGCTCATGGAGCTTAAACAGTATGCTTCAGAGACAGTGGAGCTCTTCTGGATGAAGCTTAATATTCCATTATCTACCTGTGTGCACATCAAATGCAAAACTAACAGTCCAGTAGTGTACCTGAAATTCTGCTTGGAATTCTACTTACTGTGTTTCTCAGTCATTACAAAGAGCTTTTATGTGAAAGAAGAATGGGCTTTTTGAGACCCCAGAAAGAGAAATTTTTACTTCCAAAGCGAGAAGAATGGAGAGACAGAAACAAGCAGCCTACTCACTCAGGCATAGGAAAACCTAGCATGTAAAATGTGCAGTGGAAGTGTAATGAATTCTTCCATTGTAAATTATTGTCATAGGGAAATGTTTTTGTGCATGAATTCTGACACAGAAAATTGGATGGATTTTTTGTTTGTTTATATGTTGCATTTATTGAAAATGAAAAAGTTCAGTGACAGCAGTATCTAAATGTGTATAGATATGTTGCTTAAAGTCTCCATTTTTCTTGTCTTCAGTCTTTATTCGCTCATCCTTTTCTCAGCTAGATAGCCAGTGTTTCTGCTTACTAGCCTGAGAAATCCTTGTCACTCATATATCTTCTTCTTGTCAGGAGCTTTCCTTCTCTTAGGCTGTGCCATTTCCTGACATGCTAGAATCACTGGCTACTATTGTGTTAAAAAGAAATAGAATCTTTTCCCATCAACATCTTATTACAGCTGTGTCACTAGCCTTCTGAGTAAGCAGGAAAGTTAAGTTATCTGAGTAAAACTTCGTAGAATTTGCAATAGAAACTTCCCTTAGTACCAAAAAGTCTACCATCAAACTGAGGATAAGTGATTGAAGCCTGTTCGCTCTGGAAAGGAAGGGATATCGTATCCTGGACGACACAGTGTCACTGTAAATAGCTAGAATATTATTAACTCTTTCAAGATTGTATTAATATGTGATTTGGTACCATAAAACCAAATAAAGTTAATGCCACATACAGAAAGAGTATAATAAAATATATTTATTAAAAGTGCAACTGTAAAGGACACAAACTGGATTTTTTATTATTGTAAAAACAGTGGTGCCTTGTTGAAATTAAGAGTTCGCCATCAGCTACAGAAGGCTTTGTATTAAAAGCCTATTGACTATTTTAGGTTCAGGGAGGAAGGAAGAAATATCCAGGGTGATATTTTCATGTCACTGTAGCCAAATGGAGGTTTGTGATTGCTTTGAATCGGATCATTACCCTGTAGGACTGGATTTTCAGCAGGGTAGTGTGCTGGGTTTGGCAAGGGTACGGTCAATTTTCATCATAGTAGCTAGTATGGGGCTGTGTTTTGGATCTGTGCTGGAAACAATGTTAATAACTAAGGGATGTTTTAGCTATGGCTGAGCAGCACTTAAGACATAGTCAAGGCCTTTTCTGCTCCTCATGCCACCAGTGAGCTGGGGGTGCCCAAGGAGCTGGGAGGGGACACAGCCTGTACAGCTGACCCGAACTGATCAAAGGGATATTCCACACCATATGGCATTATGCCCAGCATGTAAAGCTGAGGTAAGAAGCAGGAAGGGGACGACATTTAGTGATGGTGTTTGTCTTCCCAAGTAGTGGTTATGCATGATGGATCCCTGCTTTCCTGGGGATGATTGAACACCTGCCTGCCAATGCAAACCACTTAATTAATTCCTGATTTGCAGCTTTTGTTTTGCCTATTAAACTATCTGTATCTCAAACCAGAAGTTTTCTCATTTTTACCTTTCTGATTCTCTCTCCCATCCCACTGAGGGAAAGTCAGAGAGAAGCTGTGTGGGGCTTGATTGCTGTCTGGGGTTAAACCATGACAGGTAGAGATGGTTCACAAAAGCTGCTTTACTAATCCAAAGTGTCAGAGATGACTCTTAGAGCTACTTCATATATTTACTATTTTGCATATGCACACAAATACATTTAACATTAGCAAGGTCAGTTTTCACATAATTTTTTGACTCAATGACATTACTTCTGTAGAATGCATACCTATTTTGCATTTTATCTCTGTTTCCTGAGCCAAATGGACTTTGCTTTTTTTAAGAAATTTTGGCTATATTAATTTTCTTAGGACTACTTAACACAGGCAACTTCCAACAGAGAACAAAAATTAACTTCTGATTTCTGGAGAGAGGTGTACTTGGATGTTCTGGCCAGTGCTGTCAGTTAAGGGACCAAACAGCTCACTTTCAAGTACACCCTAAGCCTTAAGGAAACCTGTTCTGCAAAATGCCTGTGCTCTGCAGCACTATGACTTTGGGCAAATAAGCCTGTTTTTTCACACTAGTAGCAGTCTAGCCACACAACCATGGCACATGACATCTGCTCAGACTAGCAGAGGTACCTAACGCTGCCATAAGGCTGTGGCTTCAGGTCTCTGGGCCAGCTTGTTAAGAGCTATCTCAATTATTGCTGTGCAGCACTGCCCTCTGCCTTGTGAATTTGTGTGGTCTGGAACATACTTAATGGTTTTAAAGGGCAAGGCTGAAGGATTTAGACTGTTTCACGAAAAAAAGGAACAATGGACACTTTTTATTTTTGTGTTTGCACACTACAAAATAAAAACGGGATGAATGTGCATTATAAATAAGTGATTTTTGAAAGGCTGTGAGCATAAAATACTTTCTACTAAAATGTGCACATACGTCGCACATAATGCATGCCTAATATATAGATATAGTATGCAGACTTTAAACATTTTTTAATATTTGCACTTCAGGTAATGTGTTCTGCTTTGATATGGTGATATGCATGCAGCCACTCTGGAGTGCTCATCTCCTGTGGCATTTAAATGGCATGTGCTCTTCTCTCTTTCATGACCATGGTGTGTCCTTTTGCAGCTGAATCTTATGGGGACATCAGTCCTTAAAAGAGAGGCACTGATGATGTGGGAAGCAGCAGGCAGGATTTCTAGGGCTGAGCTCTGTGTTGCTGGGGCTGGAAATGGTCCACCGAGCAGTGCTCTGTGCCAGCCCTCCAAGCCTTTCCAGCTGCATCTACATCTGTGCATCATTAGAGCAGCAGAGGCTGCTGCGCTCACCCCATGGCTGTTTGTGAGCAGCTCTCTTGCCATTTTACAGCGTGGAAAGGAAAATTTCTCTTTATCTTCCCTCAACTGAGTTCCCCGGTGTGTGAGGTGCTATGGTAGTGATTACACTGATAATGCATATCAGGCAAGAAGACTATTTCTTAGTGTGTTTTAACATTCCATGTTGGTTTCCCAGCATACTTGAAAAGCAAATCTTGATGATGTTTATATTTATTTCTCCATGCTTGCATAAAGTTTATGATTTTCTAAGTAAAGAAAGACTCTTTTTGGACACTCTTTTTAATATAGCATCGCTGCTCTGTTGAAATGTTTTTAATCTTCCTTGAGAACAAACCTATTTCACACAAAATTTTGGTGTATGGTGATGTTATGTTATAAAATGCAGAGTTTTATTATGAAGTCTTAGTTTCTTTCAGGGAATATTTTCTATGAATATTCAGTACAGGCATAATCTTGGCTTAATCTACCTATCCAAATCTTAAGGAGATTTTACTTAATAGTATAAAGGCATCTATTTAGCTATTTAGGAGTTTAACAAGTGTAGCAAATATAGGCATCATCATATCCAGTACAGAGATGTGATTTATTGTTATTCATATATAATCAGAGGTAAAATTTACTGTTGCTTTAAATAGAGCCAAGATTTCTTTTGGAGTTATTTAAAAATCATTAGTGGAAGCTTTCACAAACTGAACTAGTGTTTGCTTAATCCTTGTGTTTTCAACGGAGAAACGTATTTATGAAACATGCATGAGATGTCTGGTTCTTGGCAGGAAGTATGCTGGCTGCTTTTTGCTGCAAAGCATCTCAGCCTTGGCAAAATAGGAGTAACAAGCTTTAAACAGATTAGTAGTTTATCTGATTCAGTGATCATCTTGCTTTAGGACAGAGTTAAAACCATCAGAATCCTTTCTTGATCTTATGCGGAAAGCATTCACTGAGAAGTGAGAAAGCTGACTTTTGTGCAAATGTGCTACTACTGAAATTAATGCTGTTGGGTGTTACTGCAGTATACTTTCTGGGTGTTATTCTAGGATAGACCTATTTTTACAAATAAGTGTATACATATATACATATAGCATATATATTTGTGCTGTTTTGTCTTGCAATAGCTTTTAAATAAAATAAATATTACAAAGGAGGACTTTTAAATCCTGCTTTTTTATTATTATCTTTTTCTTGTTGCTATGTTGGTGGTTTTTTTGATTGTTTTTATATTCACAAATAAGACCTGCATAAGAATAAGTAACATATGCAGTCTAGAGGGAAATGTCCAGTTCTGACAATCTCAATTTTTTGTATGAATTTTTTATTTGGTAAGTGTTCTCTGAATACTCTTGCAGTCCTTGAGATCAAAGAGTTAGAGGACATCTCTTTTTTCAGCTGCTAAGTTCTCCAGAATTTCCCTCCTTTTTGTGTAGTGTACTGTGCAGTTTTAGAAATTCCACACTCCACCAGCAGCTGTAAATCTTTATCCCTGTGTTTATTCTAATCTGATTATTGAAAGACTCATTTTTAAACATTTGCACTGTGGCAGCTCCAGGATCCAATGCATACTCCTAAAACTAGATTGGCCTTTCCTAAAGAGTATACAGTCTGAATAAATAAGATAGGAAGGAGCTGGAGAAAGAGTGCACATTGATCTACAAATACAGAAGTAAAAGTGACGATTTTGTAAAACAGCACACAACAATTCTTTTATTGAATGAACTGCTCCACTTTCATTTACTTTCATTTATTGGGCCTGCCATATGGCCACAGTTTTTCTTCACAGCCAGTGATATTATCTTCTTTTCTGTGCCAGTGTCCTAGCCCTTGAGGTTGTTTATCCCTGAAAAAAGAGAAGATCAAACTTGTAATCCACTGCAGCAACAGTCTTCCAGACTCAATCAGATTTCTCGTTAATCTCCTTGACAAGCATGAGTGTAGCTTCCTCTGCCTGAAGAAAAGCTTAGAGTTCACCGAATCTCTGGTCCCCAGCATGGATGCTTATAATTCTCACTTTTGAACTCTGAGAGCTGAAAACACCAAGTTGGTCCAATTTATTTTTAACATTGGAATTGAGAAACATTTGTAAAATTGCCTCAACCCTAAACTCAGCATTGTGGCCACATTGGAATAAAAAGAGTAGGAAAGATACATTAAATCGATTATATATAGAGATGAGTGTAGTGAAGGGAAGGGAAGAAAAAGGGAAGAAACAAGTTTTGTACTTGATTTTAAGTGGTTTCAGAATTGCCAGACAATCAAAATCCGGCCTATAGCATAGATATTGAAAAAGGTTTCTCGAACGGCAGAGGAATAAAAAGAGATTCTATTAAGAAACAGGGACTGTGAAGAAACCTTTTGCAGGAATGCTATGCTTGGCACAAACCCTGCGCAGTGATAAGTCCTGTCTGCTCTGTGTCATATGCATCATGCCCTGCACACACATATCATAAGACCCATGTCCAGTTGGTTAGTCCTGATGCAAAGTTAGAATCATCCAGACATAACTCCCTTCCTGTGTTTCAGATTCTGTGAATCATAATCAAATTTCAGTAAGAATGGTTCATTTAATTTCTTTGTGAATCTAACAACTCTCCAAATGGCCATTTCCCTGAAAATTCTGAAGAGTATGGAATAAAACATGGGTATCTCTGCAAAGGTGTCATTGTCTCTCAAGCTGAAGCTTAACTATAAGAGAAAGATTTACATGTAGAAAGCACATAATCTGAGAGAAAAGTTTGCATGTAGACTCTGTGACTCTATTCTATGTACCTAGAGTCCTTGTCTCCCTGTCTCATTAAGTGGAATGAACTACTGGTGGTGGTATTAGTGAGGTAAACCAAAACTGAATACTTTATAAAATAAATTAAATTAATTTGCCTAATAAATGGGAGGTCAAATGAGAGCAACCATTTTGCTAGCCAGAGATATCTGACCATACAGCCATCATCTCATATCAAAGACTACATGAATACTTATGCCCAAAGCTCATATAAACTTGCTTTTCCAATGTTGCATTATTTCTTGCCCCAAGCAAATCCTTCTGTGAGGAAAAAGAAAAATATTACATGGAGTTGAGCACAAAATGTTCAGGCAGTAACAAGAACCGTATTGTTACATTGTAGAGCAACCCAGTTGACTACTGCAGAAAAAGTAAAAAAAACATGATCCTTGAATGTGAAGTTGTATAAAAGTCTTCTGTCTAAGAAAAAAAATCGAAACATTTCTTGTAGCATCTGTACCATTTGCTAGGTATAAACTGGAATATCTAATAAATTGTGAGAAAAGCTGAGAATCATTTGTCAAGGCTCCAACTGAAATAGGAAGTTGATTATTTTTCCATTAGCCTTTTGTACCTTAACTAAGGTACATAAAACCAAAGTCATTGTAAGACATCGCAAAAATTGTAATTGCATGCAGATAGTCTTTGCCCTTATCCATTTTTGGAAAGGGGAACTGAGGAGAAAACTGTGTGATAAGCAGTGCAGTTGGATACCTGGCCAGGCTCAGGGGCTTGCTTTCCATCTCCTGTGGCTGCCAAGGTGGGAAAGAGAAAAATGCAATAAATTTTTGTTCAATGACTCTTTGTTAGAGAAATGGAAAACCTGAAAGCTGCGTGCTACGTTTTTGCTCCTTTAAGTGAAACCCCAAGGAATCATATACTGATTTTTAATTAAGCAGTGCTTTTAGGGATACTGCTTCCTGATTAACTTAAGGGAATATAAAACCTAAACTTTTGGTAGTTTGTTTTGGTATTTTAAAGCACTCCTTTTTATACTCTGCATAAAACAAACCAGAAATTGAGATAACCTTAGCACACAAACTTACAAGATTATCAGGAATGTGTTGTTTTAAATGGAATTCAAATAAACATAGTTAGCTACGAAAAATAATTGTGCTTTTTTTTTAATAGTAGTTGCACAAAATTGTAACCATTTATTATAAACCATTTTATTAAGCAACTCAATAATTTTGGTTTCCAGCAGTATTTGATATTTATTATTTGACCATATGAGTATACTGTAAAGTATATCTGACTAGGTTAGTTTTAGTGTGTATGCATTAGCACCATTCCATTCACTCCCTGCTTGCATGCATGCTTTCTGTGTGGCTCAATAAAGTGTTACTTGGCTTAAAATTTTGAAACCTCCTTATCTACTAAATACCTCCAAGGTCAGTGAGAGTAATTATCTTTAGTAATTTCTCTTCTGATATTAGGAATAGCATTTACAAAAATGACAAATATATGCTGTTAACTTTCCATTTAGAATACTATATATGTGTCTAAAGATATCTTGCCATCAATTATCACAGTATATATTCAAAATTTGGGGTCCTGAGTATGTGCAATTAGCTGAGGTTCAGGTGAGCCTCCATTCTAGAAATGGATAAGAGCTAGTAGCAGGTTGTCTGAAGCAATAACATGTCCTTAAATTAACAAGCTTGCAACTATTTAATACAAAATGTTATTTTTTTTCTTTCCTGACTTTCATACTTATGATAACACAATTCTCCAACCTTCTGCATCTTGATTCTGTCTCAGTGCAATTTCTTTTCCCTGCCAGCCCCAGCATATGCCCACACTGCCCAGATATGCTCAGAGTTTCCTTTTGTTACTCTTAACACAGATCTGGAGGAATCAGTGGAAGGGTCAGCATTAAAGCTTCAGAGATGCTTTAAAGCCCTTCAAGGCTCCTGTATCGCAGTTTATAATCAAATGGGGGCAGGCACATTCTTCTGGCATGACGCAGAGAAGGAATGAGAATGAGAAGCCTAAAAATGGGGTGATGAGTGAGCTACGGAGCCCAGCAGCTTAGGTGCACTTATGCTATCAACAGAACTGTAATAGTGATTAATTTCAAATGGATTTGCTTAACTCAAGTTAGCCAGCTTGTTCTGAAACACTGGGAATTTTTACTTAGCAATCACAGCTTGCATTAAAATCTATACTATAGTTACAGTTCTCACCTACTTTTCTGATGAAATTAAAATACAGTTGCTTTGTCTTCACTGCAGTTTCAGCAGTGCCATTAGGTTTGACTTGTCCTTAGAATATTTTGAATAACCACCTAATTAGGCCAAGGTGTTCAACTTTTAACCGAAAAACCTAACTTATATAAAATGAAGCATTTCTCTTACTGTGAGCTAAATGCTTAGAAATTACTTTAAGAACTGACCAGGGCAGACTAGAAATACAGCAAATTCAGCTGCCTAGCTAAAGCGAAAAAATTTAAACATTTCACTGTTTTTGAACCCACTTTAACACAGAAAATTATATGTTTTCAGGTTCACATTCTGAGGCATGTACTTCTGTGGTAACACATTTTACTGCATTTACTATGTAAATTGAGCAAAACCAGTTTTGTAGTGGTGTCTAACTATAAGGAATGATGGAAAAAACAAGGTGATTTGGGAAATAATTTAATCAATGATAAATAAAATAAATAAAAATTGAATAAATGTCAGAATGAAACTAACTCAGGAAGAAACAGTATAGTTTATACGTAAATTCCTTTGTTTAGAGATGGTTGTGGAGCTAAACTGATGGTTTTGTAGCCGTCTATGCCCCAACTAGAACATCTTTATACCAAAGCTCTTATAAAACTACTTCAGCACTTCTGTTAGATGATGAAAAAGGACAGAAAAGTGAAGTCCAGAAGCAAAGCTTGCTGTTTGTTACTTTGTTTACTTATTTAAATGAAAAATACAGAAGAGGGGGATGGAAGTCAGCTACTCTAAAATAAGGTGAATTACAAAAACCTATATGGAGAGCTTTATTGTCTACACTGACTTTTCGGTTTTTTTGGCTTGTGTAACCTCCAGGATTGTCCAAAAATAGTAAATATATTCCATGAAGAGAGAAATAGCTAAGATATAATGATGTGATCCAAATTAATATATATAAAACATCATGCACAGCTTTGCTCACATGATTAGCCTCTCTGAAACCAAAATGCACACACAAATTAGTAGGCAAGTTATTTGCATGAGTATGTTTTCACAGGTTCAAACCCTTTAAGTGTAGCTACTGTGCAGCTAGTTTTGATTACAAATTTAATGTGACTACTTGACAAAAATGTCTTTTACCATGAAGGACAACGTAGCCTGTGAATCGCATCATTCACCCCATAAATCCCAGCAGCAAATCTGCAGTGCCCCAAGTATCTGTAAAAGTTTGTGATGAATTACAGGTTATGGACCTGGGTTATTGAGTATGGAAACACTGAAGTTGGAATTCACTCTTGCTACTCACTCTTGCTATTCATTCTCTAACTGCCAATCATTGTACCGTCTGGAAGACATGGACTTTTAAGCCCTTTATCTGTGTCACATGCTACAGCTATTTTAAAAGCCAGTGTTAATAAGATGTAATAAGCTTTCCTTCCTAGGAAAGCTCAGAAAACAAAGGATACAGGATTTATTTGGGTAATAATGCAATACTCAGTTTTTTAATGCTTCCAGATGTCTGAACAGTTGACCAAGAAAATTTACTTTGACTGCAATATCTCCCAGCTGCTTCACATGTGAAATTGCTTGGATTGCTTGGATTGCTTTGGTTTCCCAGACAAGTCAGTTCTCTTCTGTGCAAAGCTTTCTGGAGGAGCAACACTTTGGAGCTCATGATGCTTTCAGCAAAGAACAGAGCACCTGAGCAAACAACAGCACAGCAGTCACGGACTTCTTCTGTATTTGGGTCTTCCTCAATGTCATATATGTCATATGTCATTCCTCTTCCACTGAGGAATCACAACATTCTGTTCTTCACTTAGCTACACATTTATCAGGAAGTATGCGTAGATGGGCTATTAGAGAGAGATGTTAGGGACAAGAGCAGGCAGAGATGGGCAGAAAACAAGTTGGAGACTTCCTCTGCTTTTATGCTTCCCTCACTTCTTCCATCAGTTTCTTCCATGATGCAGTCAGGTGTGTGTATCTAGCTGCAGAATTCTCATTCCCCTGCACACAAAATATCTGATTCCAGACTTCCTAGCGTTGTGGTCCTCTCTTCCCTGTTATCACAGTAAATGCTGACACTTATTTTTTCATTTTTTTTACATTGGGGCTTTTCCCCCCATTTTTGTTCGTTTTGTCATTACTTCCTTTCATCAAAAAATTGGTACCCTTTCTCCACCAATTTTCCCAATCCACCCCTAAAATGTGTTGTAACATTAAGAAAAATATTGCATTTTCAGAACTAGTTCACTAATTTTCATTTTTCCTTCATTGTTTTTCTATCTTCTCAAAGTTCAAGATGTATGTGCATTTGTGTGTGTATATTAATATATTCTGGAAGTGACTGTAGTGCCACAATGACAAACACTTAAGCAATAGCTTATGAGAGCTCTAAAATGTTTGCAATTCTCTATAAATAACAGAAAGCAAAAGAGTACTTACCCATTTCTACAGCAACAATAGAGTAAACAGTACTACTGCAGGAATTATTTATCATGGCTGATAGGAGACATCAAAAAGGAATATTTGAAGGAAGGACAAAATAAAATATTTTATGAGAAACAATCACAGAATTCTGGTGATGCACTATGGTAATATTAGTTCAATTGTTTTAATTTATTTGAGTCTAACCATTGTAGTCATTAATATTTAATGGTTCTACTTTAAATTTTCAAAGGTTTACATGCAGTAGAGCCTCACTAATCTTTTTAAAGTCAATAAGAGCAGCGTTTCTAAATCTCAAGCAACTCCTTGGAAGTTTAGCAGTTATGTCAGAAATCCTCATCATGAGGATGATTGTACTGGAACACATTAGGGAGACAGTGGTAGTTGCTGAATTATTAACAATTATTTTCCTGCAGATTTTAATGTTGTCCCCTAACTATCCCAAGAAAACTAAGCCCAAGTGTTCTGTCATCTCATGACATCCACCAGAAACATGTGATGTGGCTGGCCATGATCCTAGCCGCATGCTTGTGAGGCTGTGAGCTTCCAAACGCAGTCAGTAACTGTCTCGTTGTGTCTGAATTTCTGTCTCCCTATATCAGAGAAGCATATTTGGGTATCCTCCTTCCAGTTGCCAATATTCATGAAGGTTGTAGTAACCTGTTCACTGTAGAAACCACTGTCTTCTATCTGGTAAAAGTAGATCAACAGATTTACATGTTGATAGGGAAGAAGAGATGGGCAGATGTAGAAGCAATGTCTTAATTTATTTTGCATAAGAAGCTTTAATTTTCTTTCGAAAGTTGATTAGAAAGGAAAGCAAAATCAATTGCCAGATAGATTATATTTATTTAGGCACAATTTAAGGTAAATCAATCATGTTTGTACTTAAGAACTGTTAATATACCAAAATGTTTCTCAGCAGTGGGGAGAGTCTGCTAGATTTGGATTTTAAAACGGGAGTAGTAAACCTATTGCTGCATGAAATTTGCTTTACTGAAGGATGACTCAATGTTTCACAGAATTTATGCCCCAATGAACCTTTACCTGGAATCATTTATGTCATTTATTCAGCCTTCAGGATTAGATCTAGCATTATACTGCTCGTAATCTATCAGCTGTTTTCCTGGAGACCCCTAATTCTAATTGCTGCCACATAAGTCATCAGATCAATAAATTTCAAAGAGTTACATCTGAGAAAAATAGTTCCTTCGTAAGCAAAATGTTCTTTATTAGCTTCTGATGGGTCATTGAGACCAAGAGCTTTATTCCACGTCGAAGTAGTACTGAAATAATTGATATTTTGATTATTTTAATTACTTTACCAAAATATCTATGTTTAGTCTGTGCCCAAACTACAAGCAGAGATTTTTTTGTTGTCGTTGTTCAGGGAACTCATCTATTATTTTGTCATGCAAAGGTCTTCTCTTAAGGTACAGTGTAAAACATACCCAAATGTGGTGTGTTTCAGGATGAAAAAGGCAGAATGTCATTTTCACATCAGCTCAGAGCTTTTAATCCTCCTAACTTCTTTCTTCTATTCAGAAATAATGAAAAACAACAGAGGAAAATGCAATTTAGATTCTGGAATTAGACATCCATCTAACTACACCCTCCTTTAAGGTAGTTGTAGAGAGGGCTTCACAAGCATGTGTGGTAATATCACAATCAGACTATTTTTAAGTCCCTAAGTACACTCATAAATTTATTAAATAGTGTGGGGTCAAATTCAATGCTGGATTGAATTTCATATGGATTTGAAACAAAATCATTGCACTCCTTCATGCTTTTCATCAAGTGTAGAGCAAACTTGTGCAATATAAATACGAAGTCTACTTAACAAAAATAAGTAATACAGAAATGCTTATTTGTATTGAAGCTTCTATGAAGACATAGTATTTTTATTAGTCTGCATTAAGTTGGAAAGAAACAGCTATTTTCGAGGAAGTGCAAAGTTCAATAGCAGCTAAATATGCCAAAATACCCCAAGGCTGTTATCTTTCTGTAAAAAATTTCAGCCCAGATTCTGGCAATCCGCATTGGTATGGCCTCCAGGCATACACATCATCCCAAAACCATCAACTATCAAGTTACACTCAAAAAATGAGATTTGCAGAGCACATCCACAGCACCATCCTCACTGTTACCCTTGCCCTGCATTCTTCTAAAAAGTTCAGAGACAACTCTTAATCCTTTTCCAGGCAGAGGAAGGGTTCTTGTCCAGAAGATTTATAATCTATATAAAATACATGTGAGGGATAAAAAATTACATTTATCAAGGGCAGTAACATATCCTACTGCTCACATGCTTATTAATAGTTAATATGAAGGTTGTCATTGCTTTTTGACACTCAGATGTTAAATAGGCTGGTATTTTTTGGTCTTCTAGAAGAAATAAGTCTACATAAAGTGGCAAGGAAGGTCTTTCACAGACTTAGAGAGACGTGAGGCAGCTGTGAGACAAATTAACTAGGGAAGCATAGAAGTATTAAAGGCAGGAAAACTTAACAGGGAAATAAAAACAAAGATGAAAGTAAACATGCAAAATTCTATTAAAAGGTTCTCACAGATCTTGTAAGTGTTAATTAGTGTGAACAGTAGTGTGAATAGTTGCCCTCAGTTTGAGCTGTTGTCTGTTTGGTATTAAATATTTGGGCTTTAGCAGAAAACTGTGGCTGGAATCTCAATCATCAAAAATAGCTCTGGCAAGAGCAAACCTTGGGATTGCATTCAGCCTGTGTTTGGAGTATTGTGGGAACAAATAACTTAATTAATTTTTTATAGTTCATTCTCTAAACTTTCATGCCCAGCCACTATCCAGTGTCTTGCTTTTTTCTTTGGCTGAGTGCAACACGGTGTGCTTTTCTTCTTCTCCAAGGTTATTACAGTAGGACAAATACTGTAAACCATAAGGACATACAAGGTATGTTGTAAGTCATATGGGCCAACAAAGGCAGGACTTGGCCTTGCCTTTGACAGAGGTTGTAAATTTGACAACACTGACCTAGACACATGGGCACAGCTATTATTTAACTCAAGTACATCTCCTGAATGCTCTACAGGGGACCACTGGCTAAAGCTGTTCTTTTCTGGCAAAGTCTTTGAAAAAAGGCAGCATTGCTATTGTTCTTTTTGAGGTAGTGTAAGATGTAGCCAGACTTAAATTCACACCGAAGCTTGCAGTTGTGCAGAAACAAATCCACAGACTTAATTTTAACATTATGATTGAGCTTACTCTGCACCAGTGGTTACTATTACTCTAAGTATGCTTCCAAAATCCTGTTTATAGGCAAAACCATGGGGTGTTTTCAGCTGCAAAGCTCTAATGGAGGAAAAGGAACTGCAGCAGTCAAATAATGAAAAACCTAAATAGATATCTTGTTTATTCTTGCTATAATTGGTCCCCTGTAGTGTTGCTAATAAAATAAATGACAGCCAGAAAGCAAGTGAAAAAAACAGAACATCCACTCTCTTCTTTGCTGCAGCTTTCAGGAGGCCCTAGGCTTAGATGATGAATCGTTGCTAAGTGAGAAAAGCATTTTCCTTGAAAACACCAAGCCTTGCTTTAAGCTTTTATCTGATATTCAGGCAGAAACACTACATGCAAGTTGTAAACTAAAAGAATAAAGCACTAATATATTTGTAGATGAGAGAAAAAATTGGACAAGTATGTAAATACCCTGCTACTAATAAGAATGAGGAATTTACTACCCTGTCGTGTTCCAGGGCTGCTACTATGTGACGAGACTTATTAATTAATACAATGAATCAAACAGTGGGGATACCAGTACAATTTCATTCTGCTGGAGAAATATAACGTGATTTTATCAAGGCTTCTTCTATATACATTTACATAAAGCTATGGAATAAAGGCATAAATAGAAATAAAACTGAATAAAGCAAAGTTTTCACCTTATAATCCTGGAAGCAACATAAGAATGCTTAGGAGTCTTGGATTGCTTCTGATGGCTTAGAAACTTGGGAGTTACCTCACTACTCTTTTGGAAAAAGTTCCTGAAATAAGGCTTCATGCAAAGAAGGAAGTTTTTAGGAAACTTGTTATAAGCTTAAAGCATTGTTTAGTAAAATGAAAAATGAGTTGTTTAGACCATAAATCCAGCAGACATTGACAAGTCTAATCTTTCTGATTATGTCTTCAATAAATCTTAATTTTAGAAGAAAACTGCCATTTTAAAGTATTCGTTTTTAGCTAGCAAAACAATAAGGAGGATGATGGAATTCCTGTTTCATGAATTACATGGCAAAACATATATCCAGCTCAAAAAGAATGTCTTCAGTAATATTTTTCTGATGCTGTTTCAGATGGTTGAATTGTTTAAAGGGTTTTTTGTATCTTGTAATAATCTAATGGTTTGCCTGTCTATTCAAAAATTCCTGTCAATACTTATACCTTTCAGACCAAGCCTTCTTCACACAAAACTTTATGAAATTTTGTCTTTACTAACAGTCTCACAGTCCCCTACACATCATGAATCATGCCTGGAAAACTATGTAGATGAGACTATTGCTGCACCTTAAATGTCTTTATTACTGTTTTCCTGAAACTTTCAGCCTAAGATCAAGTCCAGTGTAACCAGCTGGAGTGATACCACCTTCATTTATCTCATTTTGAGGGCAGCTGACAGTTTTAAAAATGTACTTTCTTAGCCTCTCACACCAAAATAAATTAAACCTGAAACAAACCACCAAAACAAACAAACAAATAAAACTCCATCAAAAATTCATGGTTTACACAAAAATACAATCCTTGCAGTACTAAGAATTTTTCAGTATGAATGGGTTCCGGGTATTTACCAATCTGAGTTCTTATCTTACTGGCATCGTATGTTTGAACATTAGCAGGTAGAAATTTAGGATGTATCTTTGAAGCAGCTGTACCATATGACCATTTGGTGAATTAAAAAACCCCAAAAAGGATCATGACATTTTCATGGCACTGAGTGTGACACCATTACCAAATCTGGTTACCAAAATCTCAGCCATTGACTTCATTCAAAATAGCGTATTTTCTTACTTCTGTTCCCTGCGGTTATTTTAATGCTGATACTCTGCTACACGTTAGACTAGATTACTGACCTAATATCTAATGGGCATTAACCTTACAAGGGATTTCAGACTAGAAAAGAAAATGTCTTAGTCATTAGCAGAAATA
>JAYRBT010000082.1:26255414-26265690 GCA_036023395.1 Myiotriccus ornatus | reverse complement strand
CGTGAATTCTCACATCCATCCTACCAATCCTTCAATGCAAAAATACTCATGTTCCCATTTTAGAGACAAAAAAGCTACACTTTGCACTGAAAAGTGAAATATTTGCAAAATTTGCAGCAAGGAATTTAAGCTCTTTGGGGAGTCCAACATTTATGATCTAAGCTGAACAGTCCACTCAAATAAGTACTGACTTCCCAGAAATATTTGTAATGAAATGAGTGGAGAGACAAATAGGATTTCTGTCTGAATTGTTCATGATATTATCACTCAAACAATTTCGGAACTGTTCAACTTCAGACTTACCAAGAGATTTGACAGGAAATACTCACCTGGAAATTTTACGAGATCTTCGTTCTTCCTGCCAGAATGTGAATATTAGGTACATAAAAGTAGGCTTTAGCCTGTAGTTTTAAGTAACCTTCAAATTTATTTTTTGTCTTTTATAACTCTTTGAGATGTAAATTTACTTCCTATGATCAGACTTCTATTGTCTTTGATAGTAGTTCTCCCAAAATAAAACTATATTTCCTGCTGACCTTGACCAACACAAATTTTCCTTAGAAAGAATTGAGGATATTTTTTTAATATAAAAAAATTCCTCAGTGTTTGAATGTATGACATCTGAAACAGTTTTATAAATAGCAAGCAGAATCACTTGAAAAGAAAAATTGGTATTTCAAAAGCAAAGATGATAATAATGGAGATACAGTTTTAATCATGAGAAGTTTTTTGCTTTTTTATGCTCTTTTATGGGTTTTAAAATACTGTAAAATTTAAGTGAGACTAGGTGAGCCTTCGGCTATTGTATATATAAACAGCCCAAACAAAAAAAAATTAAAAAAATCAAACTGTGTTTCCAAAGGAACACCAGAGAGCTTTCTGTGGCAGTTGGCAGATACATAAAGGCATTATTTTGCAGATATTATTGTTGATAGGTTTGATATACAGCATAGTTTGTCTGAGCCAATGGGATATTGTCCTCTTAACAAATCTCATCATGCCAGCAGTGTTGCTTCTATAGGATGGCTTATCAGCTCCAACCAGAGTCTGCTACACTTGCTCTTGCCTTCATAGCCTGAGAGGAAAATAAATTGTTCCCAAGCAGTTAATAAGAAAGAATTATTGTGAGTGAGATGCATGACATTATGAGAAAGCATGGTGTTTTACTGACTAAATGTTTCTTTGCAACCATCTCCATCTTCGCTCACTTGGCAACATTCCCTCTTCTCTTTCCCTCCTTCCTAACAAAAAATCCCCACCTCAGATTCAGTGTAAATGAAATGAACATTTCATTTCTGGAACAGAGTATCTTTAAACACTGTTACTGATGTGCTATTCTATTTCAAGAAGTGTACTTATGACATTTCTCCTCTGCATTTTAATATAGACATTGGAGCGGGCTGGAGAAACATTCCAATACTGCCACTGTTATGACAACATGCATCTTCATTTTTTGCTATCTATGCAGCTGAAAATGAACATATACAAATACATTACATCGTATGCAAATATTAGATCTGAATACAATTCTCTTTTTTTTTTCTATATTAGCAGAGCCACTCCTGAAAAACTAAGGATTTATAGTACTGAATGTATGCAGTTTATGGGCCAAATGTTTATCATCTGACATATGTAAGCAGGTCCATTTAAATTAATGGAGCCACACAGGTAATAACGAGTGACAATTGGTCTTTTAGTCATTTCCTCACAACTATCCTTTAGGAATTAAAAACAAAAGGTCTTTGATAAACTGTAAGCTTATATAGTGCCTAATAAATACAAAGGGAAATGTAGGCATGTTGCTGTACAGCTTTATTGTCTTTTATTGTGCTATTTACCTAAGGTCTTGCATAGCCAAGCAATTAAGCAGAGCTTTAGCTTTATACCCCACACCAAGTCCCATTTTGGGTTAGGAGAAATGCAAACTCTTTGCTTAACTGTTACTTTATCCAGTGCAAATAGGGAAATCAGATACCATATTTTTAATTCCATTTATGCAATTCTGATTCTTTGCAATTCAGCCATACACCCTTTTTTAATCCCAGTGCTGTCATGCAGGGTATTTCAGAAAGAACTAAATTCTTATGCGGAAACCACATCTGAGGGAATTGTTCAATATTTTATTGCTTTGAAATGGAAAGTGACTGTGAAGATCAAAGTACAAGAGAAAAACACTGATAAATACAACAATATTACAACTTCTAAATGTTCTGGACTTCCATAGTATCTGTAATCTGTGGACCTCAAAACGTTTTCAAATATTATTTAAAGCTTTTAAAATGTTTGTAGAGATAGTTATTCAGGTTTAGAGGTAGATGATATTAGAGGCAGAAATTATCACCTTCTTTTGAGAGGCACCAAATGACACAGCTACCTGAGATAACAGAGGACCAGCTGAGAAATTACCATGTAATTCTGCATACTTTTGAGACCACACAGTCAGTTTTTAAAGTACGTGGAAATCAAACCTGTACCCTTCCTGTCAGTATTCCACTTCCTTTATCCTGGCTTTTTTGTGATTAGATTTAGAGCTTGTTAGACTCATAATGGAAATTGCAAAGATCATGACTTTTAACTGATTTAATTGTTTTGATATAAATCTGTATAGATTTTTTTTCCCAAATAATATTGGGTTTGTTAAGCCAACATGAAAATTTTCAATTTTTGGATATGTGTAATTTCAGTATAATATTTTGATAACCCATAGGAAGGTTTTGACACTTCTCTCAAATTCAGCTCAACAAAAGCTTTCCCTGACATTTAACAATGCAAGGTCCCTTCCCCAAGGAAGAAGCTCACTGTACCCACAGGAGCTGTATGCATGATATTGAAGTATTGCACCAAATATGCACAACTTCACATACTTTTCTTAGGACTCTAGTAGAATCTTATCTGTTTTCACGATATTTAAGAAAATAAATGATTAGGTGCCTGGGATTTGCAGAAACAGTAATCACACAGTGCATCAAATCTGCATGTGTTGGCGAAAATAGTCACAACAAAATGTATTATGCAGAACAACCAGTCGATTTGATTAATTCCTATTCAAAATAGAAAACGAGTAGGAAGATTTATTTCTTTTTATTATTCTGCACTACTAAAGCAAGTAAGAGGAGAAGGGGATAAGGGATAAATTGAATTCAAATTGAGATTGAGACAAGCAACATTCATAAATTCATATCCATGCCATCCTCCCAGAGCTTCACAACTAATTGCTTTGAATTTTTCTCTAGTTCTTATCTAGGCCATCCTCCATATGGCTCCATATGGCTGGGTTTTTTCACCTTGAATTAGTTCTTTGTGTTTTCTCCTCTCCTAACCATAACCTTTCTTAAAACTTGTATCTGAGAACCTTAGACTTATCTTCCTTTTGGTAATAAAGCACACTTTCTTATGTTAATAAAGGAAATATTAAATATGATCTTAATTAAAACACCTTCTAAGTAAATTTGTAGCTAAAATGTATGCTGAGTTATTATGCAGCAATTTGCAGTCCTAGTCAGTACATATTAGCACATCTCTAAGGAATTCTGCTCCATGCTGATTCTTGAGTATCGCCATGTCCAGTTCAGAACTTTGAAACAAAATACACAGAGTAATTAGGAAATCAAAAACTTCTCAAGACTATTTTCATGCAGAGAAACATCTGGTGCCCTAAAATAGAGTCACAGGCTTAAAACCAGGTGGAAAACAGCATCTACTTGTTAACCATGTTGGGGCAGAGGAACATCCCCATAGGAAGTTTCTGAAAAATAAAAAAAATAATTTCCAAAAATGACTGAGAACAACCTCAAATAGATAAACAGACAGAGATTTGCAAGTGAGAAAGAAGGAAAATAAGAGGAAAGATAGCGTAGGAGGGCGTCAGTTTCAGCCAGAAAGAGGACTCGTGTGTGCTTGTGTGTGTCTCTGTGTGCAGACTCTCATGGGAATATGGTTCCTCTGTTCACTGAACAAACTGCAATAGTGGTACATAAGGAAAATGGAAGGGAAAACAACTTACAAAGTACTCAATCCCTTGTCCTGAAGGAATAATTGTTTTTAACAGACTCTACTAATAGTAGAGCTGGTAGAACCAGCAGTACTAGTAGTCAGGCATTTTCTTCTTATGTCACTCCTAGGACTGGAAAAATGTTTCAACATTACTTTGTTGCTCATGAAAATATTTTTTTTTTTTTTTTTGTGTCTGAGTTAATCTGACTTTCTTTGGGAGGGAAAGATGCATTGTACTAAGCAGAGGATATGAAATTCAAATCTTAATTTCAATACTGAAGAACCAAATCCAGATAAAAAAACCATGGTTTAAGTCCTTGGCATGTTTAGACCTGCTTTGTTAAAGTCTTAGCTGAATTCTCTTACCTGTGCTTAGTGCCAGTTACAGCTAAGCTTCAAATTAAACATGTCCAAAATTATTTCAACACATTAAACTGAGAACACATTATACAGGTGTAGCTGTTAAAAATCAATTCCAGTGGAATGAATCTGCATTGCAAGGCTACACAGTGTCCCAGTAAGAGGCTGAACTGCAACATTTATCCAATAGAAAAGGAGTATGGGTCTTTCTTCCAATATCTAGTGGGAGGGGATACTGTGACAGTTAAGTCTCAGAATGGATTCTAGCTCCCTGAAGTCATAAGTCCCCATCGGCACATAGACCAATGCCTTCATGCATCCAATTAGGTACATTTTTATCTGGCAATACCAAGAAAAGTTTCCTGTTAAAAGCTGTCAGACGAAAAAAAAATGACCTGGGTCTGTCCTGAATATAAGTATTAGCCAATACAGGGGTTCGGATTTACTATATATTTAACAGGAATTTCCTTATATATGTCATATGTACAATACCTTCTATGCTACTTTTCAAATTAAGGCACATATAACCTTCCAGCACACCTTTTCAGCCTGTTAATTGTCCTTCAGCTGAGGTAGACACTGGCACTAACCAGGCCAAGCCTTTGTCCTGCAGCATATGCAGTCTGAATTAACAGGAAAACTTAGTTTGGGCATTTTTTGATTCCTAAATTTTCAGTAAGAATATTCTTTTATGTTCCTTTTTTGAGTAATTTCCTTTCAACTGAATGGACTAATCTACAACAGTGATTGCATCTGGCCATTGTCCTTGATAACAATACCTGGTACCCAACTGTAGTTCCATTATGAGTGACTGGATCACTTTACTGATGCTCATTTACACCAGCTGAGAGTCTGGCCTACCTCTGCCAACTAGGAATGGACTCATTTATTTGCTCTTGCCTGCCTTCTTTGCTTAACAGTACCCCCACTTAATAATACTAATATACCATCTCAAAACCTGATGAAGCAAAGCAAAGTTGAAGCAAAAAAGTTTAATCATGATCACTTTTGGCCACCAGTAACATGTATCTATAACATTTTTCACAGACTGTTCAATGCAAGGCCTATGGCACCTGAATAAATTTATTTTCAACTTTTATCTGCAGAAAATAATAGTATATTCCATTGGCCTAGAAGCCTTGCTTATCTTAGGGAATGTTCATTAAAAACCACTGGCAAAATAGTAAAAGATGAAGAAAATAGTAATAAGAATGGAAAGCATAATAAATGTTAACTAAAAAGAAGAGGACTTAGAGGAGCTTGGTTATGTCAAGAGCAAGGTGAAAAAAAAAGCAAAAAGAGGAGAGGAATGAAGAAAACAAAAATAATTATTCATTGTGTTATTAGCTTTCCTGCATGAAAGAACAATATTTAAAGCTCAAGAGTGAATGTGTTTTAAGCATTATGAAATTAATGTCAGAATGGAGATTTATGTATTTAGTACAATGTTCTCGTGCCCTGGGAGTTGGAAATGTCGAGTGATTATCAGCTAGGTTTCTGTTTTTCTTGAGCAGGTATCTTTCTGTTATTACCCTGTTCCACTATATGATCATATTTTTTGCATAATTTAGATCTCATATATGCAAGTGCCTCCATTTTGAACAGACCATATGGAGAGCTCCATGAGTGCCCAGGGAACCAGAAGTATGCAATGATTAACCATGGTTTCTGTTATTTGTTAAGCAGATGAAAAGAGCTGTGAAATAAAAGGCATTTCGTGATGCTTTCTATGTCCTTGTACTGTCCTTTGTTTGGTTGTGCTGTACTAAGAGGAAAAAAAGGCAGGTTTTAATATAGCAAAGGAAATTGCATAGCCATTCACAATATCCAAAGCTAGAAACAAAGGAAAAGAAGGCACTGGAAGAAAAGGCACCGTTCTATATAATAGGTCAGTGATGATGAAGTAAAGGAAAACATTATGGATTACACATGTATGTATTTTCTGGATCTACATTTTACTGGACCTAAATTACGACGAGACAGATAAAGAGAAAAGATAAGACAGAAGGAGAGATTCAGAAGACATGAAGCATCATTTGAGATTCTAAAGAGAAAAAGCTATTAAACTATTTTTACCTCTGAGATCTCTGAAATTTAACATTTATTTAGTTAAGAACTTATATAAGCTAATTTTATTTTTTTTTCCTTTCAAAAGAGAGAAAAAATACAGCATGATAAGGTTTTTAGTTCACATAATATAATTTAATTTGCCATAAGTTAATATGCCTACATATTAACTTATGTAGCAGATGTTGGTATTTTAAGTTGGAATATTAAAGAGGGAACAAAGAATCTAACATCAGATAATTTCCAGATAATTCACGGGTCATATCTGACTTTAAATAATGCATCACAAATGATGAACAGCATGGATCCTACCTTGGAGCAGCTTGGGACCAAGAGATGCTAGACTCACAGCTATGGGCTGTTTGACATCCGTGATGGGCAGATACCAAGCACTCCATTGGAGCCATAATCAGTGTCCCTGCTGGGGATGCCTTATGACCAATTCACTTAATACAGCATTCCAGGTGCAGAGCTAATACCATGATGATACATCTTTATGCATTAAGAACTCAGAAAAAATGTATCTGAAGCATAAGAGATGAACTTTAACTTTTGGATGTAGTTAAGTCACCATATTATGTCATCTACACATGACCTATGTAGCCTGCTAATCCTATAGAGACAGAGACTTTGGTTGATGCCTGCAAAATAAGAGATGTTAATCTCTTGTAAAGAGCAGAAAATATAGAAATTAGTAGCAAATATAATCAGATGGTACAAAGAAAATGACAGAGGTAAATTAAATTATTCAGGTTAATTTAGAAATTGGAGAGAAAAGAGAGAGAAAAGAGAACTGAAGAGACCCTGTGTAGATATTCACTGTGTTTACTGACATGAGATAGAAATAGAAATTATTCAGATTTTGTTGGCAGACAGGAAAGAAGAAGAAGAAGGCTCAATGATAGTTTTTAGCAAAATGAGTAAGTGTCTGTTGTCCTAGAGGTTAGTCTTTGGTCTGAGTTCAATATGATTTTTTTATAATATTCAATAAAGAGTTAATACTGCAATAGTGGAGACAAAATAGTTGACAAAGAATCTCGGGCCTTATTCTTCAAACATCTGATGAACACACATGTCACATCTGAAGCAGTAACTCTTGCTCTCAAGAGAGAGAAAACATGCAAATTTGACCTCATATTCAAAAGGGGATGCATCACAGACTATTAAGCTCCATCAAAGAATATTTGGGGGCATATTCACAACATATTGTGTCTAAATGCAAGTCTCATAATAATTTAAGAAATTAAAGTCTTAATTGTAATTGGATTGTGAGACTTCCCCAAGTGAGCACCCAAAGCAACAATAATACTTCTGTAAATGCGGAAACTGATCAGTCATTCAAGCACCAAATTGCTGGTTCTTAGACTATCACATAAAAGCACTGAGACACTAAAAGGTGATATTTGTTAGCAAGTTAATCCTTTCAAGCCTCTGAATGAAACTTGTGTCACAGAATCCCAGAATCACAGAATATGCTGAGTCAAAAGGGACCCACAAAGATCATCAAGTCCAACTCTTAGCCCTGCACAGGACTATCCTCAAGAGTCACAACATGTGCCTGAGAGCATTGTCCAAATGCTTCTTGAACTCTGGCAGGCGTGGTGCTGGGAACACTTCCCTGTGGAGCCTGTTCCAGTACCCAACTAAGAATCTTTTTCTAGTATCCAACCTAAACCTGTCACTGGTTACCACAGAGAAGAGACCAGTATCTGCTCCTCTTCTTCCCCTCATGAGAAAGTTATAGACTGCACTTCAGTTCTATTCTCAAGAGTACTGTAGAGAGATACTCCTTTTCTCCCTGAACTGAAATTCAACTTTCATTACTCCTATTATTGCTGCATTCTCGTTCTTACTCTCAGTAACCGTCTATCTTTTGTGCATTTTATTCTTATTAGCTCTACAGAAAAGAGGAAAACAATACTTGTAAGAAGACAATGAAGGAAAGAGAAAAAAATTCTCAACACAATTTCAGGATGCAGAAAAATACCTACCATGATATGACGGTTACAGCAAATACTGTTTTTTTTCTTCTGCAGCAATTTTAAGAACATGTTGAAGTATGCTATCATTGCAGGTGCTATCCACTTTGCTTTAAGTGAGCATTTGTAGAGAGATGTTAGCTGGCTAGAGTAAGGAGAGTGAAAATATGGAAACTGGAATCTGCTTGTTCCATGGAGCACCCCATAGGAGCTGGACTATAAAACACACTCATGTACTTTCTTCATCAAAGTCCTTAAAGAAGGAAGCATACAGCTCCTTCAAAACTTAATTTTCCATTCTTATGTATGCAGCATTTGATGTTGTTCCTTTGTGCAAACAACATGATAATGTCTCTACCTTTGGGAGACAAGTTTCTAATAGCTGAAGGGAAATACAGTCTCTCAAAGGAACAGATCCAAAATCAGTTTGGGTGTAAACAGATACAAACAACTGTTTTCAATGGAGTAGTATGAATTTTGAGCTACATTAGGTCTATGATTAATCAAATACTATAATCTTCAGGCAAAATTTCCCTTTTTATAATCAAAATTTGTAGGATGTATCTATAGAAAAAAGATGACTCAGAGAACTGCATATCCTGTTTGTCTTTCAAGGGCGAATTGCAAATGTTTTTCCCTTTAATCACAAGGTCAGAAGCATTTTTGCCACTTGACACCACACGAAAATATAAATAATGAACCAAGTCTGTAACTAGTGAAAGTAAGCACAAATTCTATTACACCAAATCTGAGTTTAGCCTCCTCATCCTTTGACTGGAATTATTAATGACGACATGATTCATCCCTCCCCCTCATCCGATATTAATGTGCAAAGAAAATGGATGCATAACAAAATAATCAGTCCTGTTAGATATAGCTTCAGGGTTTGCATGTATTGCATTTCATCCATGTTATTTAACTATGGAGTGCAGCAATATATATATATATGATCTTTTTGCCTATGGAAGCAATTGTGTTGTCCTGTTCTAATAGACTGTGCTGCCTTTTGAAGTTAAGAACATTTCTGTATCAGTGTTGTTAATGCTGGTGATTTTATTCTAGCTCTCATAGTTTTTCTTATATTTTTTTTTTTCCTGAAAGCCCCAGCTTGCAGAGATGAGTCTGTTGAAACCACTTTTTTCTTTTTTTGCATTCAAAATAAAATTCTTGTCCTCTTGGTTATAATAAAGCTTGTGAAAACAGGACCTCAGTGAACTTCTAAATAAAGACCTATGATACTTTAAAAATCTATTTTAAAATACTTTAAAAAAAAAACAAACCAAAACAATTCCATTTCTTATCAAAACCAGACTTGAGATTTTTTGAAGATTTGAAATTGGTAAACTTCTATCTGCCCACAGTTGCCAGGTTGAAAGTCTTCTCTTACCCATGACTGGCAGATATTGAGAGAGCAGAAAATGAGTATGCAGTCTCCCAGTTGGCTTTCTGTGAATTATTTATAGATGACAGAAGCATTAGAGAAGTCCAGACAGCTGGACTCTGTGTAAGACGTTCAGTGAATGATTTCATTTAGAATGTTGTTTCAGGGAGATAATGTAATTAATGTAGTTGGGAGATGAGAAATCTCACACGCTGCATCTGGAAGTTTCTCCTCAGGAAATCCTTGTAGCTCGCTGTTTCTGTCAAGCAGGGTAATGTGCCTCTAAACCGCCCTCTGACAGAAAACATATCAGTGCATCAGCAGAACCAGAAAACGACAAAGCACACGGTGTGGAATAGTGAATGCCAATGTCTTTGCACCAAGAAAACACACTTATGTAAGAAAAAGAGACTTAGATCAGCTGGAACCTTGAAAAGTGAATCAAAGAAACAACCTTAGCAAAGAAGGTGTTCTACTGGTTCTCTTACCAGGTAAA
>JAYRBT010000082.1:26149396-26251996 GCA_036023395.1 Myiotriccus ornatus | reverse complement strand
CTCTAAAGATAAATATTTACAAGTGTCCTGAGTGTAAATACCAGCTGAGTGCTTTACTTACCTTGAATGAATAAGACTATCAAAGAACCTGAATGTAAGAATAAGACTGAAAAATTGGATGGACTGTTGAAAAGTTTACATCTGAGAAATTATGCTGATTACCTAATCCTGTGAGAAAGTGGTCTTAATAGTCCTTTATATTCTATGACTCACCGTACCTTGTGTAATTGTGGTTACACTATGAAATGTCAAGAATTAATCTGAGGACACAAAAAATGGAGATTACTAACAAATAAAGGTATTGCTAGTATTAAGGATGGAATTATGTGAAGTACAACTCTGGAAATTTTTATGTGCTGAGACAACACAATTCTATACAATACAAATATATTTTTATCATATATTTCTACAAAATTTATGGAGTAAGAAATACTTTAATTGTATTTCTATACCACAAGAGTACAGCAGGTGACCTCCTGACTGTACAGAAAGGGAATATTAGAGAATGAAATGAAGTAGAAGAATGTTCCAGTCATGATCCATGTAATAGTGGCCATTAGCCCTGGGAGCAATTATCTCTTTTAATCCTTAACATTTAAATTTGCAGAAAATATCTGGCATTTAAGAATATCAGCATGTGAAAAGAAACCAGAGAGTCGACTATGATGAGAGAAATGGAAAAGTCCATTCCATTTGTGCAGCATCACTTTACCATTATATTGAATAAAGTGCATTTTAATTTTTAATCAACTTTAAGTCTGCTCTCTATTGTAACTCAGCACAAGATGAATGAAACAATTATTGTATTGCAAAGTGACCCTCTCTTGAAAAGACAATTGTGCTATAAATCCTGAGTACATGATATGTAAACGTCTTTTTATTCCTGAACTCAGCCCTTTCCATACTCTCTGTATGTAATATACCTTTCACCAGTTTACCCACAGTAGGAGCTGTGGTAGTAGTAATCAAGGAAAGACAATTCCTTGTGAAGATATTCAGATATGAAATATTAAAAAAGGGCTTAGCAAATGTTCATGAACATAGGGACTTTCAATACCTTTACATAATCTCTGCAAGTTTCTCCACCTTCTGTTACACTTCATTTTGGTTTTTGCAGGTAATATTACAAAGTACATCTGCATGTCATCTGCTCTGTACACTGACTTTCCACTAAGTGCCCTCATGTGTTTCAAATGTAGATGTTAGCAGTGCAAAACTCACTGAAAAAGAAAAAAACAAACAAAATTTGTTTTAATATGATCCCTTTTCTATCTGCCTTCTGAATAGAGTAACTTAGAAAAATGGAGAGCACTTTGTTTCAGTTTTGGGGTGAATGAAGTAAAATAATTCAGATTTTAAAATTAAATAAAATCTTGGGAAATGTTATTGAGCTTTCCTCTACAAACTTTTCTAAATTACCCTTGCTAAGCTTGGGAATTAACAGGTTATTGTTGGCTCTTTATTTCACTGCACATGTAACTGTAAGCATTTTTTATGTAAAATAAATATTTCCAGAAGCTTCGGTTTCAACACATTGTTATTTTTGTTAGTTTTCTTTTTAAGTAAACGTTACCCAAATCATATAGATAGTCTCAAAATAAGTCACTGGTTTGTGGTCTGGAAGAATCAAATTTAAGGTCAGACCACAACTTTCTGTGAAAACCTGAAGAATTCAAGTTGGCTGGGCTTCTATTTCTTTTATTCCACTTCTGTTGGTAACTTTTAGATAGTAATGGCAGGCTTTTCTGTGTTGACATATTAAGATCATATTCAAATCCCAAGCTTTAAAAAAAAAAAAAAAAAGAAAAAAATCCACAGGTTCTTTTTGTTTCCTCCCCCCTCCCCCTTCCCTCCTCCCCCCACCGGTATTTGTAGTCTGTTTTTTGATTCTTTAGATTGTGAAGTTCTTCCCTGTAGCCACAAGACATGGAAAAGTCATTTTAGATCATTTGTTTCTCAAAGAAACTAAAGTCTTGAACCATCACATAACTTCAGACCCTGGGGCTGTAAAAAACCCACTATTTATGACTACACATATAATGAAATCTTTACTGTCGTTGACAGAATTATCTATTCATAATGAGTCACCTGTGTGATCAGCTACAACAGGAAGAATTTGGTACTGAAAGTACTCTTCACCAAACTGGTAGTGCCCATAGAGCTGCTGAGTTTAGACTTTGAGTGACTGGGCAAGTCATGAAATTTGTAATTTCTTCCTTTTAATTTAGTTAGCAAAAATGGCAATTAATTTTTTGGGGGAAGAGGAAAAACTCCAAACCATGGAAGTCCTCTCCATTATTTAGAAACAAACTCCTTTCATGGATCAGTATACCAATTCTAGTAGAAAAAAATAGCATTTCCACCCAATTAAAAAAAAAACAAAACAAAACTTGACTATTTCTGTGGTGGTTAACCTTGCAACAGCAATATGTGCCCTTGTGATCAAAAGGCCTGTTTACTGTAATTCTCTAATAACTTATGTAGGCTTTTCTCTTCCCTGCAGATTCTTGGAATGCAGAGACACATTCATTTCTTTGTCTGAGCGACTCTGATACCACAGCCCGCTGCCAGCATTCTCCAAATTAGTTGACCATAATAGTAGAATAATTTCAAGATGACACTGTTAGTTTCTAAAAACTTTAAAAAATTGTTCTAGTGAGGTCCATTTGAGGTTTCCCTTCTCTATAGCTATGCTCATCATCATAGGAATTTTGGTTCTACCTCTTAAGTTATAGCAATAAGAGCATACCTTAGGTGTAGTAAGCATGGAATTGAAAGCACATCTTTCTCTGGCATTTTTCAGTCCCTGCTTGCCCTTTTTTACACAACATCTAGTCAATTTGTCACTTGGAGGGTGTTAAAAAACTATTTTAGCTGGGTTGTTTTTTATGAACAGCCTCTTAAAATCTCAGGTGTCCTCCTTTCTTTCATGAGATGTGATTGATATTAATCTCACTTTATACATATAATTTACTGACTGCATTCAGAGTTTTTTTCCCCTGTTTCTGTTTTACATGAATATACTGAAATGGTAAGATTTTTTTCCAGATCAAATGTCTGGAGTAACGTAGTACAGCTCTTCATATGGAGTATCCTCAGACAGCTTTAATGTTGTGATTCCAGAGTTAAACAATGAGAAGAAAAAACAGTGAAAATAGTGATGAAAAAATATGATATCACACTGAGCTAGAGAATTCCTGTTTAAAGAGAGCAACTGCCATCAAACAGGTGTACAGTCTACCAGCAGAAATGTTACAACCAGAGGCAGCTCTTGTTTAAGCATAGAGAATGAATACATGGCAGCTTATCCTCCCTGCGAGTTTTGCAATGCATAGCTGGGATTCTGAGTACTCAGAAGATTCAGTCTTGATTCCAGTATATCCACAGGCATGATTACAGCTGAGTCACTTACACTGACCTGTTCTGGAATCAGAAGTTCTTTTGCTGAATAGCTAAACCAGCAGTGCTGGAAGGAAAAGTGAATGTATCAGGCCATAGAGTTGCTTGATACACACAAGGAGCAGCTAGTGCCAGACGGCAGAGAAAATGGAAAAGGAACATAGGACAAACTGGTGGTAGTGGCAGAAAGGCCAATACTTTGCCCAAAGTCTCCAACACGAGTACATAGCATTGGGAATGTCAGCAAAAACTGCACAGTTGCGCAGTGTAACACGCAGCCTTACAGCATGAAGAAAGAGTTTTACAGGCAGTTCTTGTTTACTGGTTAATATCTCTTTAAGCATAATCATGTCCATTTCAGCTACTTCAGAATTCATGTATTATATTCTTATCTTAGTGCTTTGCTCTATTTATGGAAGTTGATTAGAATAACCAAAAGAAAGAATTATGCCTTTGTTGGAATGCATCGTTACTTTCCATTACGTTATGAAAGCAGAAAAACTCTATTGCCTCTGCAGGAAGAAACTGGGATTGCTTGTGGTTTTTAAAAATATTAAACTAAGTAGTAGATAATATTTTTGGCTAATGTCACCTTACACTTGAGAGTATAGAAATGTTTTGTTTATTGCTGAAAACCTACCCTGATATTATAGACAAGTTATACATACATGACATATGCGTTATATATACCTTATTATTGTTTGTCAATAAAGGTTTGATATCTGTACATACCATAATTTGTAAACATCTAATCCACAATTTCTGAAATGATATTCATCTGAAAACCTCAAATATCCTTCATGCTGCACTCATAAATACCAGCCTCAGAAATTATTAATATGTGGGATATGAGGCAATTTAATCCCCAGTTGAACCCAACACTAGATGCAAAAGAAAACCAGCAATATCTATTATGCCACTTTGCATCAATTGTTAATGATCCATTTTACTAAATGAAGAGCACACTTACTGCAAGTACTTGTCCTGAAAATGGAAAATCTTCCACCATAGTGTAGGTCTAACAAATTAATTCAATCAGTAAGTATAAAATGAATTAAATGGACCAAACTTCTTCCTTCACTTGGCAGAAGCCATTGACTTGTGCCCCTGTAAAGAGAAACAACATTTTCTGTATGTTATTAGTGCTTATCCTTTTGCCCTCTCAAAAGTGAAGTTTAGTCCCTAAGCTGCATTTAAGGTCAAGCCTGCTGAAAAAATTGAGGGCTGAAACTTACAGTATATTGTCTCTTATTGTCATATCAAAATGAAAGTAAGTAAAAATATGGAAAAACTTGACAGATAAAGAAGGAATAAAAGTATTTTTATAAGACTGGAGGATTAAGGATACGAATTCGCTGCCTTGCATACAGCAGTACAAGGAACAAATACGCTGTTCTCCTTCAGATCTCAAGATATCTGACTCTTATGTACTGAAGTGTTGAAAGAAAGCACTTATGCCAGTCTGTCAGACAGAGGTCTGGCCTTGCCTGCTACAGCCATGAGGAGGCACATTTTGTCATTTTCTGTAGGGAATTATTACTTGTAAGAGTGATGCAGAGACTGACACAAGACTATTGCTAAGGAAAATGTTAACATGGTAAAAAAGATGACCAAACAGATTCCCAAACGCAAGGGTTCTGCTGTACTAATTGAATTGGAGCCTAAATTTGACACAAATTGGTATCATTTGGAAGCTTTAAGAGGCAAGGTAAGAGAAGGTAGGAAATCTTCTTTTAAAGGACCACTGGCCCCAGTATCAGAGCACGTTGGAAGGAAATTAAGTGGAGCAGAATATACATGAAAATATGAAGAATAAAATATATGAGAATATAGTTCTGAGAGGAAAGATGTAAAGGAAAAATATGAGTAAAGGTCTTGAGCACTGTGAATTTACACAGTCATGGGAGAAGACTGTTTAAAAACAGTGCTGACGAATCACTCTGCAGACTCACCAGTACACTAAGCTTTTGGGGTTCGATATGGCTTGGTGATGTGTACTGGGGCTGTGGCAAAGTGAAACTGGCTCTGCAGTTGCACTGGAGTACATTACAACTAATCTGTGTGTTTATGCTTTCAAGTACATCAGAAGAAATTTTTTTGAATAAACTACTCTGAACCTCTTGTACCTTTACTTCGTGCTGTGATTAGTTCAACACTTATTGCAAACCTATCTGATCTCAATTTTTGTTTACTCTTGTATTTTGTCGTTATGACACTTGTAATTATATGCTCTTGAGTTCTTTCTCTGGTTGTTTGCTCTTATGCTAAACACAATATCAGCCCTTTAGAAATCCATTTATTTCTACTGGCTAGCTATGAACCACTTATTGGCTGTGTCACAAATGAGTAGACTCTACTTAGCTTATCCATTAATTGTTCAGATTCCTGAAACTTTATTTAGACTACCATTGCATAGTCAATGGTCAGTGTCACCATCTGAGAGCAGGTTTTTGTAAAAAAAATCGGTCTTGCCCAAGCGGTGTAGAAATCTTTCACAGGAAGAGTAGTCAGACAGGACTACTACCTTGCACTCCCACAGCTTCCGTCTCACTTCCACCATCTGCCAAATGCTGCCAGCACAGCTGAGTCTGGCACAGGCAGTTACAGGGTGACAAAGGCCGTGGTGCCACGTAGAGTGTGTTCAAAGCAATGAGAAAGCATGTTCTATGGCCAAGGCCCCAAGACCTTGTAACTGTCACTGGTGACCCAAGGCACAGGACATTTCCCTGCTGAGAAGAACAGAGGTGGAAAAGTATGCATTTTTCAGAATCTTGATTTTTTTAAGTTATAAAAGTCATTGAACGTTTTCAATCTGCCTCATGTTTTTGCTGAAAAAATGGCAATCACAAAGATAGAAAATGCTTCCTTCTATTGTGGAACAGAGCACTCAACAGCTTCTTATTTTTTGCTGGTCGTATTTCTACCAGAACAAACATGGGATTACCTTGACTGTTTCCTTCAGTTTCCTTTCAGAGCAAAGGATCAAATGTCTTCAGTTTATCCACTTTTCATAGATAGCTTGTTTATAACTATTCACCATGGTCAAGAATATAAATGGCTAATAGATTGCTGTACGAAGCTAATCTAAAATGTGATGATGTTATATGAGGTAAGTCATGAAAATTAAGATGCTACGGAAGGAATGACCATAGTTTAGCTGGTGCAAGCTCTCCAGAATTTAGATTGTTGTTTAGCATTGTTTCCCTTTAGCTTCTCCAGGTATATATTTTATAAGAGATACAAAAGATAGTATACCTGTCTTAAAATATCTGAGTGTTTATGCTGCATTAAATGCCATTAGGCCTACAGTCTATCTCTTTGTTGTTCAGACTGATCTTTTCTCACTTGCTATGGATCTCATGTTAGCTTTTAAATTACATATTTCAGGGAATTGGGGTTTATCTTTGAATGTGACTCAGGAATTCATGAATAAATAAACTTGTCAGAACAGCTGGAGCATGTCTCTAACCTGCTCTTTGGGATGTGCTAAAGACTTTCTTCACAAAATAAGAATTTGTTAAAGTGTAACTCCAATACAGTAAAAATCACTATACAGAACTGACCTTGGAAGTGCATTTTTTTTACATATTTTTATGTTGTTAATACTGTATGTTGCTTGGAGGCCTTTAGAAAAGACCTGGTCACCTGAAGTTAATGAGAGCTCTGTCTTGCACTTAGTTATTTTCAGTTTTTAACACTGCCACTCATATCAGAGCTTGCTGCAATTCAGCCCAAACTTTTTCATTTGTACAAGACATTTAATGGTGGCACTGTTAACTATCAGATAGATTTGTTAATAAGACATTCCCAGCTTTTCCTGTAACCTACTATAGGTATCAAAAATGAAATTGTATTGAATTGTGAATCTCTTTCAGTCATATTCTGATAGTTCCATAGACACATCTCTGAGTGAAGGTGATGGCAGGATCAAGAATTTAACAGCAAAAGATCTGTCCTGCTGAAAACTTGTCTTTTGCCTATTTTTGTAGCTTTTCTTCTCCTTCCTGCAAGAACATGCCTTCCCATGAGTGGTGGATATAAGGAGTGCACCAGAAAGGTTACATTCCAATTTGGTCGAGATGACTTACATACGTGCCTCTCTGTGAAAAAGAGACAAAGTGACTTTTTCCCTTCCATCATCACCCACATCATCATTCCTGGTATTAGTATTATCATAACTGCAGCTTTTCAGAAGATCAGGTTTAAATATAAAAACATAAACACGGTTTAAGGTTTGAGTTCCTAATTTTTACCAGCATTTTTTACTATCTAATTCTCCTCTGCATAAATTTTTTTTTCATTATGTAATTGTGAATCTGTGACCGCAAACAAGGAGTAACAGAGTAGAAGGCTGAGCTTCGTATCAGCTCTTAATTGGAAGCAATGGAGTAATCTGTAAAATTTGCTATCAAACTGTTCCATGGATAACACAGTTAAAACAAAATATTGTCATTTTGGTGGTAAGATGAATATACAAAGATTTAGTTGGAAGCAATTTCACTAAGTAAAAATGAAAATTATTGTACATTTCACCAGGTATAGATCTCACACCTATAGATCTTATTTGTTTCTGTTTTGGATCTTCAGCAAAGATATGATATGTTATTAATTGTTTTTTTAATTTTTCAGAATGGAAAACCCGTTCAAGTACTTTTTATTTATGTGCTCCTTTTTTAAAAGAGAACAAAGGCTTAATTCTGACACCAGAGTACATCAAGTAATGTCTCTGATGCCACTAAATCACATATTTTAATGTAATTGAAAAGCAGACTAAGAGAGGCAGAGGGCATGCGTTAGTTGAATAGCTACTGGAAGCAGCCAAAATGATAAAAAACCTTAAAGGTAATTGCAAAGGAAATGAATCCACGTAAGAAATAAAATACTTAAAGCATTCCCAGGTGTGAAAGTCCTCTTTAGTTGTAATGGTGCTAGCAAGTGCTCCTGCAGTACTTTCTTATTCTGTATATTCTCTACTGTCAGATAAGATAAATGAAAATGTCTTTTTGTTCATTGACAGTATTATCCCCTCTGACTGAAACATTTTATTCAAGTCTGAAATTTTAACCCTGCTGACATGAAATCATAGTTTTCTGTATCATGTCAGTGACCCACATTAATGTTATAGAAGTGTTGTAGAACAGTAGCACCTGAGTTCCATTTTTTTGTAAAATAAGCCTTTTTGGAAATTGGCTCAGCAGCACAAATTTAGCACAGATCTTACTGCTAATGCTTTATCAGAAAAATGCTTATCTTAAAAATATCCTACATGCCACAGACAAGCCATGAAATACCTGGAAGGATTAATTTTTTTGGTAAGCCACTTCTAGTATAACAGCTTGATGTTAAAGAATGCTCTGGGGAAATTTATTTACATTACAAAATAATTCATCTTTAACAATTTAAATTACACTCTTTATGGAGTTATATTATATTTAGTAACAAAAAAAATTATCCAGGGCCTCATGTACTTGACAAATCATGAAGATGATTTTAATTCCTTTGGTCACATGAAGTAGATCTTATACAAATAAACATTTCAATGAATCCCAGAGTTGTTACTCAGATGAGTTGAATACTTGGAATGTAAGCAAGATTGAAAGATCATGAAAACCTAATTTTATACTTTTCTTCAAGCACAGACTGTTAAGGTTCAAATTCCTAATTTCTGTTCCCTGTTCCCCTGTGTCTTGTAGCAAACAGTTCTTCACCTTCTTTACACTGAAGTGCATGAAATGCAAGTTAATAGCAATTAACAACTGAAATGACATTTTAAAAATCCCCCATGAAGAGAGTTTATTATGCACTCCTGATTTATCTATGTATTAGTAGAAACTGGTTCTCATACAGAAAAATGTATTTGACTTCCTCCTTTACTCTTTATCAAAAAGTCATCTTTGCAGCTAAAACAATTAGCTTGTTGTAGTATCATTTGCAATTCAGGTGATATTCTTGAAGAAATGGTGCTTTTCTACATTGCCTAGTATTTCTGTTTAATGCATTGATGATAACTAAGTTCTGACAACTGAAGAATGAAGTAAGTATGAAAATCAAAATTCCTGGGTTTATAGTGTTCTGTTTACTTTCGTATTCCAAGTGTAATGTTTTCTCATCATAAGAGTTAGCAATAGATACATGTGGAATTCACAGAACCAGAATCATAGGATGATTTGTGTTGGAAAATATATTAAAGATATCCAGTTCCAACTCTGTCTATTATGGGCAGGGAACCTTCCACCAGAGCAGGTTGCTCAAAGCTCCATCCAACGTGGTCTTGAATGTTTCCAGGGCTCGGGCATCCACAATTTCTCTTGGCATCCTGTTCCAACACCTTACCACCCTCACAGTAAAGAATTTCCTCCTAATTATCTAATGTAACCTTGACCTCTTCCAGGTTAAGCCATTACCCTTTATCCCATTATTACATGCACTTGTAAAATATCTTGCTCCAACTTTCTTTCAGACCCCTTCCAGGTAGTGGAATCAATCTATTGGTAATTGCAAATGTGTCCCCTTTCACAGCAACAGAGCAATAGCAAAATGATAACCCTCTTACACGTTTTCTGTTTTAAATTCTGAATTCTGTTTGCCTGAATCCTGACCTGAAGTTACCATGAGCTCTTACTGAATGGGAGACCCTTACTACTTTACCCTATTACTGTTGCTTGGAGAATCATCCCAAAGCTGGAAATTGTGCATTTTCCTAATGGAGCAAACCACATACATTTTTCTTCATTTTCGTGGGTGAGGCATTATTCTATCAGCACCTGACTTTGTTCACTCTTTAGAGGGCTGGCAAAAATTTGTCTAAATTGTCTATACCCAGAGAGAAAAACAATGAGAACCTTAGAGTGAAAGGAGTAGGAAAATCAGACTTTTTGGCTGGTGTAAATTTGTGGAACTCTACTGCTATCCATGGGTACAGTTATCCAGATAAAATAAATGGCTTAGTTCCTCTGCTTTGCCCAGCTGAACATCTGGTCCAAGATTTTGTTTTGTAAAAGAAGTGACTGGCTAATGATGCTTCTCTTATTATCATTTGTGTTTTCTTGGTGTTTTATGAAACAAGATTAAGCTGAAATAATGATAGTATCTGCTTTTAAAAGTCACTCTGCACAGAGAAGTATACTTTGCATTAGAATTATTTAAAATTACAAATAAATAGTAAAATGAGCAAATGAATAAAAAATCCAGATAGTTCTAACTGCTCTGTATATGTAATTTTCAAATTTGTTTCTCTTAATATAAGAGTGGGATAACCAAGAGTGGGTTAGCAGCAGACCTGTAAAGGGGTTAGGGACTGGGCTGACAAGCAAAGGACCTGGAATGAGGTGGACACAAAATCGTGAAGACAAAGCTTAAGCAGGGCCATCTCCTGCATTTTCACGTAAGCAAACAAGTGCCTATTTGGGGGCAAACACCACCACTCTCCCAACCTCCTCTGAGAAATCAGCATGCTGGGGTGCCCCTCTGAAGTGCCTGTATACTAATGCACACAGCATGGGGAATAAACATGAGGAGATCTGTATGCAGTTGCAGGGCTACAGCCCTGTTTGAATCACAAAGGCTTAATGGGATGTCTCCCATGACTAGAGAGCTGCAGAAGAGGGATGCAGGTTTTTCAGGAAGAACTGGCCAGGAAGGTGAGAGGAAGCTGGCCTTTATGTGAAAGAACAGCTGGAATGCACGGAGTTCTGCCTGGGGGTTGATGATGAGCTGACTGAAAGCTCGTGGGTAAGGATTAAAGATCATATTGATTAAAGATCAATACGCACATAGTGTCTCCTAAGGCCACCTGATCAGGAAGAATAAGTGGCCGAGGCCACTGGACCTCTTAGGGGACTTCAGCCACCATAGTATCTGCTGAAGGAATAACACAGAGGGGCATAAGCAATCAAGGATACTCCTGGAGAGAATCAATGACAACTTCCTGACCCAAGTGACAAAGGAGCCAATGAGATGAGATGCTCTGCTGGATCACATGCTTACAAACAAGGGCTTATTGAAATTGCAAGGGTTGGAGGCAGCCTCGGCTGCAGTGATCATGAGATGTTGAAGTTTGGGATTCTGAGAAGACAGAGTAGAACAAAAAGCAATTTCACAACCCTAGACTTCAGGGAACAGACTTTGGCCTTTTAAGGATCTGCTTGGAAGAGTCCCATGGGATAAGACCCTCAAGGGAGAGAAAATGAATACCTCCATTGTTGGAGATATTCAAAAGGTGTCTAGACACAGTCTATGTGCCCTGCTTAAGCAGTAGTGTTAGATAAGATGATCTCCAGAGGTCCCTTCCAACCTCAGCCATTATGTGATTCTACAGTTCTGAGATTCTGTGAACTGATAGATACAGATTAAGAAACACCTTACTTGACCTATATTTTAAAATATATTTAAGATGGCATACAGGATAAGAAATTTACTAAGACAAATATCAGTCTTACTTAAACTAACCACACTATTCCCCTCCAACCTCTCTTTTAATCATATATTTGATATTTGGGTAGTTTTATGCTAAGAATCAGTAGCTACTTCTAAAAGACAAAAATGTATTCATAATGTGTAGCATCTAGGAAAGCGATCTATTCTGTTTTTAACACAAGTTATCCTCCAAATGAAATTGAAGCAGTGAGATAATCAAAAGGTAGAACTACAGCTGTGTTTGGTATATGGCTAATCAAAGAAAGAAACTGTTTGCTTTGATTCTTATCCTGTTGTCCTGTAAAGAATTAATGGGAGCAGCTGACAGTCTGAGCATTTACTTTGTAAATAGGGAGATCAAGGAAAAAGAAAAAGGCAAAAATCACCATAGCACAATTACAACTGTCCCTGAAAAATGGAGTAACCTAATCAACAATGTATTTCCCTAATGTAGGTTTCAAGGTTAAACAAAAAATAAAAATATTTACTCTTTGCAAATTTATTTCTGCTCTTTGCTGTCAGCTCATGGTTTAGATTTATCATATATATAAAGATTCACCTTTAAGTTACATCGAACTTCTCTTCCTGGTGAAAGTAATTCCAAAAACTTAACATGGTAGTGATGAATACCTCTGTCCCACTTCTACACAGTGGACACATGAATAGATACTGATAAAGCCAATCTGAACTCTTCTGCTAATCCTTCCTGAGGCATTATGTTTTCATTATTCAAATTGGAACTCTGCAGTCTCCTAACCACAAGGTTCTATTATTCTGTGCATATGTGTGTCTTTGCATATGTGTATAAAAATATAAATTAACCGCAGAAGAAACTAGGACTCGCTGTTCCAAAGACTAAATGTTCCAAAACTCCTTGGCAGTCAGTAGATCAGAATCTGAGTGCTTTAAAAAATTTTATTTCTAATTTTTTTAATTTTTTTTTTTTTTAATGAGATGTTTAAAAACAAACGTCACTGACTGGAGAATATGATCTCATTTCCAAGGGATTGCAGAGAACTGCTTAGGTGCCTGTAAAACCCATTTTTTGGCACTTAGACACTGTTGTAAAACATCTATGTACCAGTGAAAGGTATAGAATTGTACATCAAGAAGGAAATTAAGGCCCTGGTGCAGACAGATTACCAAGGTATTGAGCAAAGGCAGCTCCATATTGCCATGCAGTCTGTTCTATAGAGTATATTGGTTTTGCATCTTTTCTTCAAATACATTCCTGTTTGTTTGGTTTTTTTCCCAGTAGGGCAATAGATGATTAAGCCAATATTTATCATGAAAGACAACACTATCTAATAGAAAACTTAGTGTAAGAGTAGAAATAGAGGGATTAATTGAGCCACAATATACCTGTCAGGCTCCTGAGGGCACTATTATGCTACACTGGCTTTGACCAGCACACGGTACTGCAAGGATAAATGTACAGTTTTTCAGTGACTACGAAGACACTTCTAGCTCCTTAATTGTTCCATAACAGTTCTGGTGAACCAGGGACCATCTCAGAGGGAGAGAAGAAAGTGGGGTGGGACAAGGGCTGCAGACCTGGGCTCTGTCTGTGGTCTGAGATTGAGGAGGGGTTAAGAGCAAGGCCCAAGGATGTTACCAAGTGCTCTTTGCTCATAGCACAGACTGTGCCCATGGCTGGGCTCTAAGCGTTGTACTCATCATCAGTAGAGGCTCCTGCTGTGCCTGACATGAAGATGTTGCTCTCCCACAACCCCAAAGCCCTCAGTCTCTGCACCTGAGGGATTGGCTTGCTATGCCAGGGCAGTCACTCACAGCTCCACAGCTGCTCCCCTCCAGCAGCCTGGAGGAGCTCGTGGGCTCCTCTACAACTGGGGCACCCTCAGCCCCAGTTATAGCCTGCCTGGGGTGCCCAGCACTGTGAAAGGGCAGTCTGCATCCTCAGGGTTTGGGAAGCAGCTCATGAAGCCCCAGCTGCAAGCTGCCCTGGAGAGGAGCCACAGGTGTCCACCGGTGATGTGTGTGGGGTGAACTTAATTTAGGCACCCAGGCTGAGCTGATGCTGCATGTCAGCCATGTGGACAGGTAATCCAGGACTAAACACTGGGTTTAAGGATGTTTACAGTACGGGTGTAAGCAACTGCAGCCTGCAGAAGGTCTGTGGAGTGGGATGGGCTCTGGGTGACAGTGGCACGCACTTCCTTAGGCCTGAACGTTTTCATACTTGTGCTGGCTGAGGTGCTTTCGACGGTAAATGGGGAATGGCTCTTTCCTTTGTTATTGCAGAAAAATTCATGACCAGTGTAACTGGACTCTATAATTTTTTTCTGGTAGAAAACCTAATAAACCTTCTGCAGTAGGCCAAGTGCAGCTCCTGAGGGCAGCTCCTGGGGTGTCTCCTGTAAAGCCTAAACCATTTCTCTCCCAGCATGCTGTGAAGCCTCTAAGGGCCTTAATAAACAATAAACAGAGACAAGCCCTGCTATTAGATCAGTTTTCATGCTTTTTGCAACAACGCAGAGAACCGCTAAACATTGCAGATGTCTCTGAGCTGACTGTTTGTCAGGGATGAAATTGAGACTTTCTGGTACCTCTGCCTCTAATAACGTGCTTCCAAGAGAAGCAGAGCTTGAAAAATGTGTTAAACATTTTTTTGCTGCGCCATAAACGTCTTAGCTCCCATTTAATTTTATCCATGATTATTTACAACACAATGACTTTCATCTACCTATAAATCCTTACCTGGCACATTCTTTTTCCAAATTGCTTTATTAATCCTTAGTTATTATTAATTAGAAATGGCACAAACAGCACAATCATTTCCTTAACTCTAGCCGACAGCTGGGCTTTAATAGACTACAAAGCATGACTTTGGTATCTGGATTTTATTTTTCCTCTGCATTAGAAATGTCACATGGTTGCAGAAGGCAGAAAGAGAGGAGAAATATTTCTGAGTGTCATTTTTAACTGTAGAGAGACAATGTTTTATTATAACTATAATGGATTGAAACTCATGGTACATTCTTAAATAATGCAAGCAGACAAAGCAGCTAGCAGTTTTGTATTTACAATTAGTAGTATATTTTTTTTATTACTTTTCATAACGCCCTTCCTTAGGTATTAGTTTACTTGTGTGTTACCAGAAACACTGATTTCTCTCTGCCATGTTTGTGGGACCCACAGATTATATAACATGTGAAACAAATTGCATAAATTCCCTGCAGTGGCAGTCGATCTGGCAGAATGTTTACATTTAACAGTGTAAGATCCTGGTAATTGCTTGCTTCAGGAAGAACACGATTTTTCCCTGGATACTCTTCATTCACGTGCTGATCATATTTCTTTGACTTCCTTGCTAGAAGACTTATGGATGATATAAGTCATGTGAATAGCACTGAGTACCAGGAATGGAGGACCTTTCAGCTGCTACATCTAAATAGTAAGCAGAAGAGTGGAAAAACACTGATAACACTGAAAATGTTTTAAACATTCTCATTTTGCATATATCACACAATGAATTTTTTGTCCTGAACAGCATTGTGATTACTTTTTATTATATGTTCCATCTAGACTATTAGCTCACAGGGTAAAAACGCAACTGCTTTCCCAGCTGATATTACCTTATTCTCATGTGCACCGTATATCCTGCTCCAAAACACAGAAGAATTAAAGAATTCCAATCTTCTTCTCTGCCCAAGAATTTACAGAGACTGCTTTGGAAACTTGAGAACACTTCCTACTTCTGAGTTAAAGAAATGCCTTATAATTGGATCTGGAGTTTTGCTAGTGTAATCAGGACAAAGGATATAAAATTGTACAAAATTGAAAATCTGTCTTTTAGAGATATATGAATTCACAACGCACCTGTAAGAAAAATGGCCCAAGGACTATGAAAGTTATCTGATGAAAGAATTATAATGGAATCTTTTACAAGAGGGTTTGTATTATTGACATCTTAAACATTTAAGTAAGTATGCAAGGAAAGGAAAATGAAGACTAGCCCATAAGTTAATAGTAAGAGATTTAATGCATAACATTTAGAATAACTAAGAAAATACAGAAGGAAAAAGAAATTATTAAAGTCTGGTGAGTGACCCAGCCATAGGAACTTGTTATTAAAACTTGTATTTCTTTTAGACAAAGAAACTTAATTTTTTAAGAGTAATTTGAATAAACTTTCCTATTTCATTAATTCTTAACTAAGCTAATAATTTTTATATTTGTTCAAGAAGAAGGGTTTCATACCTAAGGCTAGGAAAAAAAAAAATCTAGTATAGCCCCCACCTCCTTGTGTGACCTTGAACAATTTGCTTTTCTCTGGATTTAGGCTTTTGATTCCTAATGTTCACAGAGGAACATCCTTATCTCAGTGATATAGTAAAGAAAGTTGATGACTTCTTGAAATGCTATAATGGGATACATGAGCCAATACAGCTCAGTTTGTGGATGGATAAATACTGTTTAAGTATTTAGAAAAAATTGAAGTTAATTTATGCAGTATTCTAGTTTTTCCCAGTCTTCAACCATCTTTGTTAATATAGCCTTGGAAAACTAATCCTTCTAAAAAAACCCAAACAAAACCAGCTTCTCTCTTCTACCTACAAATCCTTGTGCAAATTACCACAGAAGTCAATGATATACTTGGAGCACCCAAATATTTCATCCTCCCAAGACTCCTCATTCTATTTCACATATTTTGAATTATATTTTTGTATGTTTTTAAATGTGTGCTGCAGATTGAGAGATCCTGAGAACAAGGACTCACCGTCTAGTTCTCTATCCAAAATCTATTATAAGGACCTAGTCTTTGAATAAGGCATAGACACTTGTCCGTTAAAGATTAGTTAGTCAATATAACAATATTTCATCTTAACACATATTCATGTGTACTATGTACTTTTGGGCTCCATTTTTGCTACTTGAAATGGGTCTAAAATGATTTACTTACACCTTGGATGGGGTTCTTGTGTTAAATTGGTCCATTGCATCTGGAAAGCACCAAGTGTTATGACAGAAAGGTAGGATCAGGGGAACTACTGCTCCGCACAAAATTCCTTCTGAGTACATGCAATTCCTATTTTTGAAAACTAGAAATAAGCTTGATGCTTCCAACCAGTTACTGCTGAGACTAAAAATAGGAAGCGTTTTTCCTCCCAGTTTTATTAAATCAACCCAAACTATATAGAAGAATCTTCTTTTTACATACAGCCATGTGATGCACACTGTAAACTGTCAGAAACACTTAGCTTCATGCTGAAAATGTTTTATACCTACTCTGTCTCTCTCTTGATATTTGCTATTGTGAAAAGAAAAGGACAAGTAAGGCAGTTCAAGGTTACCCTCAAACCACACACAAGAAAGAGAAGAGAAAAGAAAAGAAAAGGAAAAAAGAATCTTTTCAATTATAAATAGTGAATTCTATGAAACAGCTGCAACATGTTTCTGAATTCTTTGTTTCTGACTGCTTTCCCTTCATGCCTTGAGCAACGAAAAGGATTAATTCTGGGTAGTTATTTAAATATAGTTACTTGCTAAAAATCCTCTGCCAAGATCAGAGAAAAGGGATTAGGATTAAACTGTTCTAATCAAAAGTAAAGTGGGTTGGCTGATTTTTTTTTTTTTCCTGATAGGAACTCTTTTGCTTCAAGAAACAAGTATTAACACTATAGGGACTTCAGTGTTGTAGAGTACATATGTCTCAGTGCCAAGAAACATTAAATACAGGAAAGGTTTTTATTTATAACCTTTGTCTGTAGGTGTCAGTGGACGTATAAGTATGTTAAGAATAGTATTAAAATAACATACTACAAAATAATATCAGCACTAGGTGTGTTTCTATTTTTGCCAGTTTGTAGAATGGCTTTGTCTTGTATGACTTTCCTACAGGAGTCACACAGACAAAGTGTACAGCTAGCTTCAGTCAGACCTCATCCTTTGTCTGCCTGTAATTGTAATAATAATAACCATAATGTTTTCATGTCATATTTACTTCCCTTATGTAACAGATAAGGTACAAAAAAATTGTATATACAAAAGATGTCAAGGTAAAAATGGCATCTTAAGATCATGCTGTCCCTTTGGGTCTTCATTTCCATTATTTTACACTGTTTTTTTTTGGTTTTTTGTTTGTTTGTTTGTTTGAAAATGATTGCTAGTGATTCTTTGCAGACATAGTTATTCTTACTGTATTTAAATTACATCTGGGTATTTAGCTAATCTGGGCATGGGTGTGAATACACATTTTTTAATGATGCATAATAGATGTTTTAATGAAAAATAATGTAGACATACTGGACTAAGCCAAACTTCAGAAGGATACACAGCACGTTATGAGGTTGTGGTAGGTTGATAGCTTTTTTCAGTTAAACTAGTTGAACTGGCATAGAGATCATGTATTATCCATTCCTCTGCAGCACAGAAATCAGGAACAAGTTTCTCTTTCTGGAACAAATAGAAATTTTTATTGCCTGGCTACCAAAATGCCATCTTCATCTAGTGCTTCCTGAAAGAAGTGTTACTCCCTTTATTTCTTTGGTCTTTTGTATGGTCTTGCACCCAGAGAGTTAGACATTAAGGATGTTTCAGTCAGTGCTTCTATACTTGGAATGGAAAAGTTACTGCAAATTACTTTAAAGTATTCTACTGCCACAATCACATAATGATCAGGTCAGTGGAAAAAAAGACAGTGTACTGGTTTGGGTAGCTCTCAACAGAGTCCACAAAGTGAGAAAGGTCCTGGCAGATTTGTTACTAGCATGTAGTCCCTGCTGATGTTTAGAACTGCTTTGTGAAGTGATAGAAGATTGGCTGAGAGGGCAGAACTGATGGAAGCATTATTTACAGCATTATTTACAAGACGCATCTCTGTGCATCATCTTCCTTAATTTAATAATTAGGGTGACTGTAAGCCTGGATGAGTACACTATTAAATGTTTCCTTCCTTTCAGAAATTAATTGCAATCTCATTGAAGATAAATAAAGAACATGGTCCATCACGTTATTGAAACATCTTCTAGCAGTAGATGAAAGCTGGCTCAGATGATGTGGGAACATTGATTATTGGGATCATGGTTGATGAGGAAACAGATTGGAAATGAGGTTTGGAAAGTATTTTAACAGTCCCATGCAGTCATCCAGCAGTGAGCCCTCAGTAGTTTGGAGATAACTTCGATGTTAATTTCTTGGGGACAGAAACTGTCTCATTCACAGCACATATGAATCAGAATCATGACTGGGCAGCATTAGCAGTAGTACAAGGAACAATAAGAATGCTATTTAACTGCCCATTTCATCATGTGATAGCTGACCAACCAGGGCATCTTTATAGTCTCAGTTAGATGGAGAAATTGGTAGAGGAATCTTTTAGCTAGTGTCTTGTTTCTTTGAAATGGAAAGGTTCAAGTAGCTATTTGCATTTTGCTCTGAAGTTTTGTTCTAGGGATTTTTTAATGTGCTTTCTTGGGCTTTTCCTGAAGCCCCCCCCCACCCCCGACCTTTCTACACTTTCTCTTACATAGATTTTTGAAAACTCAGCTCCTACCTGTGACGCTTGGGGGAGTGCCTGAATCCCTGGGATATCTCATTACGTAGTTCTCAGGAGAGGCCCTAGTTAATGTTGCTGCAAAGATCCCCTTTCTAAAAAAATTGTATCGTGACCTCATATTTTCCTTCTCTCAGTTTGATAGGAAAGAGATTCCAGTTTCTGGTTTTCAGATACATGATGCTCGATTCTGTTCTGCTTGAAGTCTGGACATAACATTTTATATGAGCCAACTCTGTGGAGTTAGTGTATCTTGAGCTTGAATGATTTCACAGTGATGTTCTTGCCCCGATACTATCTGTGTTTAGCAATGAAACAAAATAAATGTTTATGTAAGAACACTAGACAAGTTTAGAAGAAATTAAATACTTGGTATCTTTCCAGTTCTTAACTTCTTTTTTAAAATACAAGATTTACTTTCATTCCTGAAACCAATGTTTGCAACAAAACATCTTGTTACTATTGCCTTCTGTTCTGAATAATCTTTCCAAGCATTTTTTAGGTGGGCTCCTCTGGAGATAGGTTTTGGATTATAAATACAATTACTTTTAATTGTAATTTGGGACAATTTAATTGTACTTCTGCAAAAGTGGTCACTTGATATTTTTATGTGTTCTGAGTCTCAGAATCTCTGCAACACTGGCACATGCCATATTATGTTGGCATGTCTGGCTTAGTTAGTGGTGTGTTGTTTGTTAAGGGTATGAAGAGGAAATTTGCCTTTCCCATCTTTTACTGCAGGTTCATGTCACACAAACAGACGTTATTTTTGCTATATTATGCTTTATGTCGGAAAATGGCTTCCTGTGATTGTCCAAAATGAAGGATGATGCCCTAATCTACCACCATAATCAAAACTGTTTTTCCTCGTCTTTTATACGTAGTACAGTTCTAACTAAATTTAGTAAGTAAGGTGTCAAAGGCTATTATGCACTTACATTTGTTGGGTGTTCACACAGAGCAGGGTTTTTTTCAGCTTTTTTTTTTACGTCCTGTTTTCCTTCTCAGTCAAAAAGAGTCCAGTTCTAGAGAACTATGTGTTATCTGTCTCCCACTAAGTGGCACAGACTCCCATTTTTGGAACAGTTGGTGCAGTGCACTACAAATATAAAAATGGTCCTAGAGAAATATTTAGGATATAGTGCAGCTGCTTTGGACTTGCTTTGACAAAGTAACTGATCTCATAATGCACAGAAGATGATGTCTGTCTGACCTTTGATGGGAACAAAGATATCTACAAAAGGCTTTTCCTTTGGTCAATTGGTTGGACCTTGGTATGCATTATTAACAGGAAGGCACAGATATATCTTTGGTCTTCTGGCTTATGCATACACTTTCACTTCTTTAGAAATTAAATAAATCAGTTTTTATACCAGATATATTCTAAGTATTGTCAAATGCTTTGTTTCATTTTCATACATACAGTCTTAGCACCTTTTTGCTTGAAGCCAGATGAAACCTATCCAAGATGTGACTAGTCCTGTAAAGTCTTGGCACCTGACTGCTCTTATATTGTCAGAAACGTTAGTAGCTCAAGGTCCTTCGAGACCATACACTACTCGGTTTTCTGACTTTCTGGCAGTCTTTTTTCTTTGTGTGATCTGTGCCTAAAGAAAATATTTTTTTTTCCTCTATAGGAATGGAAATATGTAGGCTCTACCAACTGTTGTTGTGCAATTTTTTTTAATATTTAATTGTGGAATGAGATGGTGGACTTGTATAAAATGAGACATGATGGAGAACTGTCCTATGGTGTAGCATTCCCCAGTTACTGAGTTGGTCCAATGTAGATGCCAATTAACTCTTGAGAATGTTTATATCAGTGAGCTCTGAAAATGTTCAGTTCAATGCAGGTCAAACTAACAGATTGCCTTTTTCGTAACTCAACAAGGATTTGGGATTTTAAAAGAGGTGCATCAAAATATTCAGCCATCTAGCTGACTCCTTCAGTTTTGTTTTCCTTCTCTTTTAACCATACCAAAGATGTATCAGGAGTTCTCCAGAGGTTACCCAGTGTATTCAAGTCTCACTGAAACTGAACAGATGCTTTTCAGCTTTGTTGAACTTAAGTTCCTAGGAAATTCATTAGCAGTTTACATGAAAATCCCTTGCCTTTAGAGTTGTATCCAGGTGACAGAGGCGAACGATGGGGAATGTATTCTTTGCTTTGCATGACTTATTTTCTTGGGTTTTTTAAAGCTATATTTTCCTTTTCAGATTTTCTGTGCATTGATTGCTGCAGTCCTAGGAGCTTCTCGGATTTTGGATTACAGGTAGATTGTATATGAGACAGTTATGAGAAGATGTGTTAAGAGAGCTTAATACTGTGTCTCAGATGTTTGGAAACTCTGTGTGGCAGAGATTTTTAACTGCCCAGTAAGGAACGCCTATTGAATAAAAAAAAATAAAATAAATCAAGCCAACAACATCAGTTTCTTTATTTCTCCACAAAATGTCTTTAATGTTCTTCAGGTATGCATGGCAATACAGGCCATGCCCAAAGGAACTGATCATTGTTGAGAAGAGTAAATCATGAGATAGTCCATTTTCTGGAGAAAGTGGCAGCGTTCTGGCAATGGGGAATACTTTGAAGCTGTGAAAGCTTGTTCTAAAGTGACAGAATCAATGTCCATGACATAGATTTGAATGCTTTCCTATTAGGAAGTCAGACCTGTTGCTAAAGTACCAAGGGATCATCTTAGCTAATCAGTGACATTGCCCATGACAGGAGTCTGTGAGGCCGTAAATAACTTACCCAAGCTATTTGTGGGAAATGTTGTCAGATGGAGTTCTTGTAATGCTTTATGCAGATTCATAGTGCTCCTTAAGAGAGCTCCAGAAATTCAAACAGAGCAGGAGCAGTCTAGGAAACCCTTTTCACTGCTGAGACAAATCTTGATTCCTTCGCTAAGTGCTGGCTTAAGTAACATGGTAAAAACCAAGGAAATGGTGAGGATAGACTGGATGTCTCCCATAGGGTTTAAAAATACTGTAATGCATTAAATGGTGTCTGAATGGTGTCTGGCTTGTAGTACAACCCAAAAATAATGCTACCTCTCCATCTCATCATGATAAGTATAGATTTCAGCTCATCTGCCCAGAGGTATCAGGTCCAGTGCTTTCTGGCATTATTGGATTTACTGTACCTATCTACTATATGTACATGTACATGTATATATAAAGTACATTCCACTCCTCAGGTTGTGCCTGAAGACCCGAGGGGATGCCTTGGTAATGACATGAGGGACCCATGGGCTGCCTCGTGTAACCAAACCAATTCATAGAACCTTCCTGAATCATCTCTGAAAGGTAGGGAGAAGGTGCATACTAGATTAATTGTTCTGGTGGTTGTAGCTTGCTGTCATGCAGTATTGTTCCTGGCAACCCTGTGAAGCTTCATCTGTTATGGCCTGGTAGATTACCAGATGGATGCACAAATATGTTACGGAAAATACGTGGACACTAATCTGTATTCACATAAAATGCACTAACTAAAAAAAGGAATAAAAAAATGCTAGCATCTTACTTCCAGAGAAACAGCATTATGTAAAACTAACATTTTGAATTTATATGATATACAAGAAAATTATATAGTTGCATGAATAACAAAAAAGGAAAAAACCCTACATGCTATTTAACCAAAAGAAGTTAAAATGACTCTAGAAACACCACTGGACAGATTCCCAGTTGGGTTATATTGTTTAGTTCCATTGATCTGAGTGGAATTATTCCATTAAAAATAAGTGAATAATTCACTATTTCACTAGGATTTGTGTGTTGATGTTCACTAGGTAAATCAACACACAAAGAAATTATCAGAATTATGTTCAGCCTTTTGCTGCAATCATCCAAAAGCCTGTATAGAATTAGGATGGTAGGTAGTTTGACATCATTAAAGATGCATCTGTGCAACATATGATTTACTTCATGTATTCACACTGAAAACTAGATCTGGGTCATGCAAATCTGGTCATGTTCTTACTTACAGAGATTTTTGCAATAGACTGCTGAAGTGCTACCGTATCTTTATCAAAACCCTAAACAGTTTTAAAAGCCCTAAAAGACACAATAAGTATTTATGTTTATATCCAGTCAGTATAATTAGAATTACAATTATGAAACAACTATAGTTATATAATTTATACCATTAGAATTATTCTCAATAAATGCTTAAAAAAATTTATTAGAAGTTTTTTGAAGTTTTGAAGGTTTTGTTTGTTTGTTTGTTTGGATTTTTTTGTTGTTGTTGTTTTTAATATAATTCCTACCATTCATGAAGATTTTGGTCCCTCTGTTTCTTGAAAGGCAAGAAGACTGCCAATTTACAGTACTGAAAAAATATATTCAGTTCTTTTATTCTGGTAATTTTCAAATTAATTTATTCAACTAGAGGCTAGATCTTTTTCTGTCACTGGTAAACCTCAGACTTTTTGGATTCTACCCTGAAGCTGTACACATGCTTTCAATTCAATCTTTCTGATCAGATTTACGCAAAATTCTTAGCTCATAGGAAAAGCTTACTCTGATTAGTCTAATTTGACTGATGTGCAACACACCCATGCCATCATCTGTGATTGGTTATGTGGCATATGTATTATGTTCAGAAAAAATATTCTTTGTGCTTAGGATACTCAAGAGTTTTTAGGTGTATATTTCTGTTTGTTTGCAAGGCCTGTTTTCCTCACATGATGACGGCATCCCAGCAGATCTTTTTTTTTTCACAGTTGCTTCCACAGGCCCATGGAATGCAATTACTTCAGAAATGTCCATTCTAATAGAGTTGTTATTGCTATGTAATGTATGTTTATTTGGAGGCAGTTGTATGTAAAAGGTTAAATACGCCATTTGGTCCATACTGCTGGAGTCCGGGTTTCATGTATGTTTAGGCCTGTGGCATTCTCATTTATTCTGAATTTTACCTAAACCAATTCCACTTTTGATTTCTGCTTCAGACTTTGTCTCCTTTGTGATGGTAATTCTTAGATATCTGAATGAATCCACTCACTCAAGTTTCTCAACTTTGATGTAATTTTCTAGTTGTGTATGAGAATTTTGCATTGTCCTTTATCTATTTTATTTTTTTTGCTCCTGTTTAATCAGCAGTCCATGGGTAGTAGCTTTGTTGTTAGATCTGCTAGCTGTGATTCTCTTTCTTCCAACCAAGTTGATACAATCTACAAAGAAATGATTATAGATCTTTTACCACTAGCTGATAACTTTGTCCTACCAGAATTTTCAGCACTTTGGATTTATTATGTTCAAGGAAAATATGAACAGAGATGCTGCCAGGAGAAACCTGTCTTTAAGTCAGTTCTTGTCAGAATCACTTACTTAATGTGTGCCAAGTGAAGATTACACTTTTCCAAAGCTTTTAATTTAAGTTTTAATGCAACCCAAATTTGCAGGTTTTTAGGAGGGAAACATTTGCATTTGCCTGTGAAGTTGAAGGAATTGTTTTTCTACCTTTCATATTGATGGATTACTGCTTTACATAAACATTTCTAACTTTACCTTTGTCATTCCTTTATGTTAGTGGCCTGAAGTATGTAATGGAGCTGTACTCCTATATTTACTACAAAGAATTTAGTGACTTGCAATATGCTGTGTATCAACACTCCCTTCAGACCTGAATTGCTGTTTGGTAGAATCTATTCTCCTATCTAATATGTGGATCAGATTCTGAGGTCAACATCTGCTCTGGGAGCAGGACAATACTCTGAGTGGGTTATACAAACACAGCCTATTCTATGCCAAGGCATATACTGGTAATGAATCTACCTCACAGGACAGAAACTGAGTTGTCACCTCAAAATAATCTATAGTTCTGTGGTGAAGACAGACTCGGGATGGTAGGCAAGAGATGTGAATTTGAGTCAACTGAGACAAAAAATGGTTGAAGCCTAGACCTCTCAAATCCCCAAAGACTACTAATTTTAGAGTATTTATTGAGTAAATAGAGGAGGCAAGAAAAGGGGGCAGTGATGCTTTTTACTTTTTCTCTTTTCTGGGAAGTAGTGACCTGATTTTATCTAATAATGTCAGGAGATGGTTCGCAGCTGTGGTTCTTGGAAAATGATGGACATCTAGCTTTACCCAGATGCTGAGTTTACAAACAAAAAAATTTTGTTAACACGCTACATAAAGGAGTTCAAGCAGATCTGGTGCACAGTGATTCAAAGATACTTACATGTTCAAAGTGAGATATTTTCTTTAATATAGGACTGCAACCACACTAGTAAGTGTTGACTGTCAGCCGGCTCTCCTGCCTAGTTGAGATGTACACACACATATACTGCATACTAACATCACCAAAAATATGTGCCTTAGCCTGGTCTTCTTCACACCTATAATTCTGAGTCTAGACCTGCATTCCCTGTTGTCCAGATCCTAGTATGTTCTATGTCCTTTAAAGACTGTACAGCAAGGCATTTTCTGTGTTGGCTTTGGAGACCATGTCATTATACTCGAATTAATGAGTCTAATACTAGTTCAAACTTCCTCATTCTTAGTTTGATATAGGCTTATTTCAAATTTCTTCAGATTTTATGCAGCTGCTACCCAGATTAAATACTGGACAACAGTTGTTTCTCAGTATCAGTCATGCCTAGCTCCTACTTTACAAGTTGTCATATGTCTGATCATGCAGTGAAAAGCTCACAGCTTTTAAAATGATTTATTATTAGCAAATAGCTGAGAATTCATGTACCTGTGGCTTGAAAAAAAAAAAAGGCAATTGAGAATTAACAATTTATGTCCCTGTCAGCACTCAGCAGGGAGTTGCTAGTAATCATTAAAAAATCAGTGTACTCAAATTCAGTGTAGTCTCCCAAATCCCACTCCAAATTCTTAACTCATTTCTCTCTCTCTCAAATTTGCTTATTGCCTATCAGTCTTAGTGGATGTTTAATAATCACTAGCTTCTTGAATTTAGTCAGTGATCTGTTAGTTCATGTACCTGGAGCAGATGATGGGAAAACCAGAAAGGATTGAATTCATCAAGAGTAATGTTTGTGCCCTGGGCTCCATTCATAGTCAGAAGAGATGTAGTCAATATAGTGAGTAGAGTCTGAAGTGCAATTTGTCTCATCCTAAAGCAGCTGTCTAAGAGAAGTGAAATGAATCAAACCTTGAAAGTGCCCATTACTCTCCAATGACCTGAAAGGGAGCCAAGGGGGATGAGCTTCCAAGCTTCCACATCAGCAACCAGACATCAAGCATTAGATGATTTGAACCCCATCCCACGCAAATAGCATTATTTAACAGATGTATAAAAGTACCTATGAATTTGTTACATACAGGCCTATTCTGTAAAGCTGGGTGTGCAGGTTTGTAACCCAGTTTGGACAGAAAGTGTTTATTCCAGCAAACTTGGTGTCACATATGCAATGCAAACCCCTCAAGTTTGGACACACAGTTACATTCCTTTCTGTTCCAAATGTGGATGCTCAGCACCAATTTGGGGAGAGGAGGTAAAGAAGGGGACAAAGCAGAAAAAATGAGGATTATTCCATATAGTTAAACATATCTGAGTTGTAGCTATGAGATTTCAGGAACACCTTACAACTAGAATTGCTTAGCTAATGTTGCTTAAAATTATGTTGCTGTGAACATATTGCCAGAATTCTTAGACATGTAGTGCTTCTTTTGCCATGCAAAGGGGTTTAAAGCTATAAAATTACAATTTTATCTGTATGATTGCATTCCTAAAAGTTGGGGTTAGTTTAGTATTGAACCTTGTGTATCTACTTCAACTGCCTCAAGTCAAACTTTTAATCGTATAAAATGTGCTTTCTATATGAAAATCATTTTCCTCACTTCATAAGCAGAAAAGAAAATAAAAGAGAGGAAGGTTAATGTAGAAATGTAATTTGTAATAAACCTTTTGTCCCTTGTGGTGGTCTTCTGTAATCTGAAATTTACATCCTTTTTCTCCCTGCCTTAAATAAGGAGGAAAGGGAAAAAGACCCACACCCCTTAATTTTATGAAGTTAGGAAATAATGACGAGAAATGAGGATTTTTGTTTTTTCTTCAGTGTGAATTAGCACAGGCATTATGATGAAGTTAAAATGCAGAGGTTAATTGAAAAATGTGATAAACAAAGCCCTTTGAAGGCAGCACTGACAACCTAGTACCACTGGGCACTATACCTACTCCAAATTGCTGGAAATAAAAACAAAAAAAAGAAAAGAGAAGAAAAAAAATTAAAAAGAATAAATGAAAGAAAACCCCCTAAAGTTAATTGTCTTTCTGTTCCTTCCACCTCATTTCAGCCCAACTATAACTAGAAAAAGTCATTCTGTCTAATTTGCATTATTGCAGCTCTATGGAAAAATAGCTTAGACAGTTAATTTTATTTTATTCTATTTTATTTTATTTTTGTTCCCCTCATTATTATGGAAATATTTAAAATAAAAGGAAACCCAGCAGAGCAAATTACTATGAAAAACTCATGGATAAGGCTCTTGATTTTTTTTTTCAGTTTTTTTTTGTCAGATAAATTCTAAACATTTAATGTTAGACAGGAGTAATTCTTCAGTAGACAGTCTTGAACCACAGGACAGAAAATGTGGAAATGCCTGCTGCAACTCCATCATCTCTGGCTAACCCCTTGTTATTATTAAAGAAGAAAATGTTCAGCAGGTTGTGGTAAACTTAGCTCTTTGCCTGCACTTGTATGTTTTCCATAATAGCCTTCAGAAAAGCTGCATAAATCCACATTTATGCTGTGTTTTGAAAATAAATCCAGTGCATGATCCTGTTGTGTGCAAAGTTTAACGATGTAAAAGAACTCAAAAGAGTGTCCTTCACATTCATATTCAATACCATGTTTCTATCCAGAATTTCAATTCGCATTTTAATAAACACATTAAGGAGTCTTACTTGTGTTGAACCCATGTTACATCTAATTTCTCACTGAGATAGTGAAGAAAAACTATGTTTTGCTCTAAATTGTCAGTCAGCATATGAGCTCAGTCTGCCTCTTCTCAGTGCTGTTTATACTAACAGGTAAGATTATCTGTGGAGGCCTTATTTACAATGTACTGTGTTTATAGTCCCCATTTGTACATCTTGCTGGAGCTAACATGTTCATAATGATGAGGAACAGTTGGCCACAGACTGTTGTTTCTTATTAAAAAGACATGTTTCCTGAGCTTCTGGGGATTCTGTTTACTAAAACAATACAATACTGTTGATATTTTGCAGTTTTCATTTTCTTTTAGCTCTTCACTGGTGGGCTATCTAGGGTTCAGGATTCTAAAAGAATAGCTGAAGTGCTTTTGAGAGATAGAACCAAGGAGAAGGCTACTTTGAGTCATCGAAGACCCCAGGGAACTCTTCAGAAAAAATGTGGCCAGGGCACATTCCAGCTTGTATAGCTGCATTGTTGGCTATTTAATCATGTGTTTTCAATAAGGTAGCCTTGAAAAGCTGCTGTGCTATGACACTGAACCTATGATGACCACTGTATTCTGCCCCAAGAACGGCTTCACCCCAGATGTGAATGGAGTAGTTTCTTCATAGTGATTTCAACTAGGAGAAGATAAATAACGCGTACTGTACTAATTACACCAGAAGTTTTTTTTCCATTTATGTTGGTTAGCAATCATAAGAGGTCCACCTGAAGAATCATGAGTTTTGTTTTTATTGGCTCAAAGATTTTATGCTGTGATGTAATAGTTTTTATGCTCACCTACTTCGTTTAAAATTGACTGGCTTTAGTATTTTTTCACTTAAAAAGAAGTAGATCTAGACTTGAAAGCATCTGCTATGATTTGAAGGGGTAAGCACTGTGGAACTAACGGGAAGGAGGACATCTGTAGTTTCCATTCAGCACCTGATTGGAATTATTGGCCAATTAGCAGAGCTTATGGTGCTATACCAAAAGACCAACTTCAGTCTGCTACAGATTCAGAGGCCATCATCTCCTACGCTGTAAACTCCTGTAAATTTTGGTGGTGATTGCTTAATAAAGGTTTATTTAATGAGAATGTGAAGAATCAATCTGAGTATACAGAACTATGTTACTCCAATTTACGAGTAAGGACTTTAATACTAAACTGAAAATGTGAAAGAAAGGAATACAATACTTTAGTACAAAGTCTAGAAGACACTGTTGATAAAATCCAACACGTTGTGGTGAATTTCAAAAAGTGTGTTTTCTTTAGGCCGTACTAACACACAGAGAAAAGCTGTTTCAGGCTTTCCTCAAGCTTGTGACCATTTGTCTCATTATAAGTCTCTGTGAAAAGGACTAGGGTTCTATGTGGACAGTCAACATTCATGTAGCACTAGGATGCACCATATAGAAATGCATACTTCTGTGACTAAGTGAAAGTAGTGTGAGTGTTTTGTAGTAGTAATTTGTGTAGGAAAACACATATTTCCCAATACAAATTTTAGAGATTGGATAAACAAAGTATATGCTTGAAATATATTTCCAGCTGTATTGAACGAGACATTTTGCATAAACTATAGTAGTGTGCGGAATCAAAACATGCAGTGTGCTGAGTGTATTTTAAGATAGGCAGAGATTAACCAGCATACATGTACAAAAGAGAGAACCTTTCCATATCATGCATAACTTAAGCAAGGTTCAATCACAGTGCCTGTGGACTGAAGTCACTGCCTGATGCAAATAATATGAATGGTTACATCTACCCCAAAGAAAAATCAAAGGCATGGAAGACAAAGCAAAAAAGGCTAGGAAAACACTGCCTGTAGTCTATGCTGTTCAAAGCTGCAAGAATTGCAGATTTAGTCAGAATCCTTTTTAATACTCCTTCTGCAATCATTATTTTCTGTCAGTCTGCAGTCAGGGCTATGGTTTATGCTCACTGAAATATGCAAAGGTACATTCTAATTTATTGCCATCTTCTAATCCAATATATGAATGTATTCAACTAGATGCCTAAAAAATGTTGTGTGAGATATATATATATATATTTCCATCCAATTAATTTTTTTTTATTGTGTTTAAGGAGGAGTAAGATTTAAAAAGCGATAAAAAAAATTCCATAAAGATTCATGCTCTTTCTATATCTGTGCCTTTTGCATTCATCTCAAATTTCCTTTCATTTTGCTTTCAAGTTGAATTTGTCCAGCTCTGAGTAAGTTCAGAACTATGGCATTATCTTTGCTAGTTTTCTGAAATAAAAAAAAAAAAGAGAGGTTACTCTTGCCATCGTCTGAATAAATCTATAAAATGACATCAGTAGAACACACTTGAGATATGTGAAGGATCTAGAGAACAAGTCATATGAGGAGTGGCTGAGGGAGCTGGGGTGTTCAGCCTGGAGAAAAGGATGTTCAGGGGAAACCTTATCACTCTCTAAGACTACCTGAAATGAGGGTGCAACAAGGTGGTGGTCAGCCAGTTCTCCCACATAAAAAATGACAGGATGAGAGGAAATGGCTTTAAGTTGCACCAGGGGAGGGTTAGATTAGATGCTAGGAATAATTTCTTCACTGAAATGGTTTTTGAGCAATATAATAGTCTGCCCAGGGAATCACCATACCCCGAAGTATTCCAAAAGCTTGTAGATGTGACACTTGGGGACACAGTTTAGTGGTGAACATGGTAGTGCTGGGTTAATGTTTGGACTTGATGACCTTAGAGGTCTTTTCCAGACTCAGAGATTCTATAATATATGGAGGAAAGTTTATTAATTTTCTTTCTGAGAAGTAGTGTCTGATATTTTCCGAGCAATGGATACATATAGAGCCTGAATGTCAGAGACTGTTTTAGTCCTTTCCTTCCAGGGGTTCCAGAATGATGGAGTAGCTTCCACATGGAAGTTTTCTATCATTGTACATGATATTTGAAGTGAGGGATCTTTGGTGTGTCTTCTGGAAGAGACGGGTTGAAGGTTCTCTACATTACCATAATTCTTATCCCTTTGCTTTGACCCTTACCCTGTGTACTTAGCAATGAGAGCTGGTTGTGGTATGACAAAGTGAAACTTTTAATTCTTGTGCCTTTCCCTTCGCAACATATGTGTCTGAGGAGCATGCCAATTCATTTTCCATAAGGTAGTCTCATATCCAATAGGGAAAACATATGTCAGCAGTATTGTAGTTGATGCAACCTGCTGTCAATGAACTTAGAACCCAAACTGGGTCCTGAAGAAACCCTGAAAATGATGTGTTCATTCTTTACCCTATATTGCCTCCCTCCCCTCATCTGATACTTAATTCTGTGGTAGAGAATCAGGGATATTCCTGCTCAGAAAACTGAATACTGAATTTGTGGCTTGACCTGTAACAAGTTACTCAGTTTGTCTTTACAAAAGGTTAGAAACTGTGGAATCTCCCCCATCCACCTATCAGGACATGGGAGAAAAAAGGACCAACAAGGACAGAGCAGTAGAAGGTGCCCAATTCTGGAAGAAGTACATCCCAGAAGAGACTGTGGTCTGTGGATAACTCATGGAGATACATTTACTTCTGTGAAGCGTTTATTGCTTATGGACAGCCCATGCCAGAGCTGCAGAGCCAAAGAAACCACTTGGCAGGAGCAGTGTAAGAAAAAAGTCAGAAACGAAGAAAGCCTAAAGAAAACCCTTATACCCTCACCCCACTCTCCTGAGCTTCTTGTTGCCTCACTGAAGGGATTGAATGTAGCCTATGGCAAGAACATGGAGGATGAGCAAGTGGGAGGACAGCAGATGCTTATGATAAAACTGAGCGTGGGAAGTGGGGAAGAAGTGTTTTTTTCCCAAGTGTTTACATGTTTGTTGTTTTGTTTCCCAATACCCAAGTCAGTAACTAAATGTTTTAAATAAAGTTAAATTCTCCAAGTTTGTTTCCCTCAAATAGTACTTGGTCAGTGATTTCCCTGGTTTGTGGTGTGGGTTTTTTTGTTTGTTTTTTTTGTTTGGTTGGTTGGTTTTTTAAATCCATGAATTTTCTGTCTCTTGTTATTCTTATTTTCTCCCTTGCCTCTCTTGGGGAGGGGAAGGAGTACCTAGCTGTGTGGGTGCTTGGCTGCTAGCTGGGACAAACTTGCCACAGCAGTCTGAGAATCCAAAATTGGATTAGAGCTTACTATATTCTCTTGTAATTCCGTGTGTTAAGGCCAGTATGGCAAAATCTTTTAATTTTCACTTGTTTGAAGTAACTAGGAAGGTTTGTTTATGTCATTAAAACCTTATGGGTTCTCTGTACACACTTAGATCTTAACCAACTGCAACTATAACAGCAGAGGGAAGCATTTTTCAGGTACTCTAATCAGGTACACTGTTCTGTTGCCAAGACAGGGCTGTAGTCATTCAGGAGAGATAAGACTTAGGTTTAAAACTCTAAAATCTACTGTATCACATAATCCTGAAATAGAATTCAGCTCCTAAAATATGCATATATATTGTATATTATGCTTACTTCTGGAATCTTGACTGTATTTTGCGGTGTTCCCTTATGTTGCAAATGATGTATTTGCAGATTCAGTAATGCAGAACATCCAACTCTGCTATTTTTCTCTGCAGACTAGAGTTTTGCTCTTTTTATACAAATCTGAAGGGAACCTTAAGAAACACTCTGCTTTTTTTCTGTCTCTATTGTTTTTAATAATGGCAGACTGAAGGCTGAGGGAGAGGAGATTTTTATGGAATCAGAATGTGGTTTGCAGGTCTGATAGGAAGTATCTCTGCATCAAAATGTTTCAGTCATCTTTGTTTTCCTGACTTCTCTTGCAATTTGGATTATCTGAAAACAGATGTCTCAGACTTGCTCATAAGAATTCTAAACAAATAATGCCATAAGACCATAGAAAAGTTTTTCTTTGTATTTGACATCTTTAAATGTCTCTATTATTCCTATTTTTATATTGTCCTTTTCCTCATGTTCTTACCATTCAAACACTCTCTCATGACAGAGTAGCATTTTTTGACATGATGATGATTAAATAGGAAGGCAAGTCAAAAACACTGTCCAAGAATGAATGACTGTTCATACTATATACTCATTGTTAGTTGCTATACATTAATTTTGTACCCTTTTAGCTCACCTTATTTTTCTGCTTTTCAGGCTATTAATTCTTTAAACTTTGGCATAGGTATACAGTGACTGGAAACAAGCTTCATTTATGTTGATCTCTAGCCCTAGCCAGGATGCTGCCAACTGGTATGGAAATAATGTGATAAACTTCATGCAGTACTTGACCCTATATCTCAGGTTTTCAAATGTTTTTGGTGATTTTCCCCACTGTAAGCAGTAATGTGCAGCAGTCATAAACATGGTTTTTGGTACTAGTAAGTTAATGAAAAGACAAAATTGCTTCTTCCAGTGAAAGAAATAATCTTTTTGGTGGTAAACATTACATGGAGAGGCAAACATAATCAGTTACAATAAAATAATGATATTTTAGTAGTGTACAATTCTATTTGCAAAATATGCACTTTTAAAATACACAATGATATGAAAAGGCGAACATGAAGAAGAGTTTTACTCTTAGTGTGTAACACAGAGAAGTTAGAAATGTTTGCTTACAATTAAATTCCAGGTATGCACACTTAAAGAAATAAATGTCATGTACCATGGGTTTATATTTTTCTTATAGTCGACTTTAACACCTGGTGTTATACATTTACTTAATTTTAAGTTCCTCCTTCGACACTGTTTGGATTGCTCCTGGACTCACTGAGCATGTACACTTGGCTATGTAGATGTGCACTTAAGAAATGGCACGAAGTGGCTGAATCTTAAGAGGTTAATTTGAGAAACAAAGCATTCACGTCTTCTCTGATTGTGTCATGAGTATATGGGCCTTAAGAACGGATAGAGTACTGCCTGTAGTTCACCATCTTAGTTTCTTGACTTATGAATGTTTCTATTGTACCATAAAGTTATATGTGTAGGGGAGATCTGACTTCTGCTGGGGTACTGAGAGACGTCAAGAAGTTACTTATTAGTTTCTCAAACTGGAAAGCAGGGTATTGGGGCTAAACAGAAGATAGTTATAGTAGCTGTCCTTGGTAAAGTCAGTCTAGGATTTGAGACAATTTCTGTTACCATGTGCCAGGATGACAGTCAGTTTGGCTATTTTGTTTAAAATGTCAGAACGTTTTTCCCATCCAGGTCATTGTCCTAAGGAACGTCCCCAATTGAATTGACAAATTTTCAACACGTACTTCGGCAATTGCAACAGAGGTTTGGGATCATTTTATGAATTTCCTGTTAATTCCTACAAAAACTGCAGCTAAAGAATGTTAATTCTTAGCTGTTCTATTTAGGGAGCTACATAAAATCTTTAGATTGTTCATTAATTCGGCATTCAAACTCCTGTAATCATCTTTTACCACAAAACTTTTTGTGGTAATTCTAATTTGCTTCTTAACACAAATACATTAAGCAGCTTGGAAGACAAGAGGCATTACTATTGTGAGTAAGTCAAGTCATTAAATCAAGATCAGGTTAGCAAGGAAGGTGTGATGTCTGTGATGACATTAAGGTGAGAAGCAAAGTAATGATAATCTGAAGAGCAACTGTGCAAACAATTCGTATTTTATCCACTGTACTTAGGAAACCAATACAAATTTAATATTATCAGTGGTAAAAATGGAAACAAAAGCAAATAATAAAAAAGAGAAAAAATTAATGCTGAAGCAGTGATGTGTGAACCGCAAGATTCTAGTGCCCCATTCAGTAAAGATTAATATTTTCTTTCAGGAGAACTCCATAGAATAACTCTCGATATTTTATGAAGTAACTCTTGACAGATTTCTTCTTTATAAATTTCCACACAACAAGAACTTCGAGAATTTAAAGGTGAAAACGTGTAGATAAATGATTAGAAGAGTGGCCCCAGGAGAGAGACTTTTTGAGATGTTTCTCTGCTACTGCTTTGCTCTTTTCTTAGGCAAATCATGATGGAATATAATCTGAAGCATCAAGGTATTGAGTTTTTAGACAGAGCAAGCTATAAACTCCTACTGATTTTATGTGTGTGGTCCTGAGAATATTTAGTGAAAAACACTTGATTGGAAAAGGCACGCTCCTCGAATATTGCTGAAAATATTAAACATACATTTTATGGCAATGCTGGATAATTATCCTCCTTCTGCCTCTAATCACCCAACTTTAAAATATTTACGTGTAGTTAGAACTGTTGAACAGTGATTAAAATGTTCAAATTGTCTCGTGCTCAGTCACTAGAGTGAAGTGGTGATTTCAGCTCACTTAGAGCCTAAAGTTAAAAATAAGAACTGATAGAATTACAATGGTATAAAACAGTTCAGAAAATACAGTTGCTTGGACATTTTTGGACAGTGTTTCCCATATTTGAAATGACAGTGTATTGAAACTGATCGTTCGTGAGTTGGGTTTGTTTCCTGTTTTCTGGGAATTTTTTTGGCATATTAATCTCACAGTTTCAAAGCAGCTTTCACTTATGAGGTATTCAGGTCAAAATGTATTTTTTGTCTAAATCTCAGATATGCTGACCATAAATATTTAAAAGCTATTATTAGATCTTCATAACCTAAATTGTACTTTTCCTTTTGTCATATTTGAAACAGGTAGAATGTGTACCCCACAGAATGAGTGATTGCCCTAATAATTTACACAATCTGTTATTCCTGTTGGATTTGTTTTCTTGTTATGTAGTAAATAGTGTTTTGATTCTCTTTCTCTTTAGTGTCTAATAGTGCACATAAAGTAGACAAGGGACAAGGTGTAAGGCATTCTGCAGAATGGTTCAGTTGTTGGGCAACGTGGATTCAACTCTGCTCCAAGTTGCAGGAAAACTTTTGTCATAACCCAAATAAATTCCTTAACAACTATCAAGGCAATATGATCTTGTTTTCTTAAACTTTTCATGCATTACAGTTTGTATGATAAAAATATAAAATTCCCAAAACACACATCAGAATCTAGGAGAAATATCTAGCCCAAATGGTAAAATTATCATATTTGTCTCATTATTTTGAAGCTTGCTGGTAAAGAGATTATATTTTTCACTACAATTTTAATTGTTTTTTCTCACAACTATTTTAGACTGTTGATCTATTATTAGAAGTCTTTCACTCTTATCACCCCTTTCTCATCTTTGACAGTTTAGCTGTCAAGAAAAAAATTTTGAGATGACCTACTCTATAGCAGCATAGCTGTCTGGGTGAAATTTTCACCAGTGGAATTAGTAACATCACTGCAATCTCCCAGAGTAGATGTTCTGTGCAGTTGTAGTGTGGGCCTTCAAATGCTGACAATCTTAAATGACATTGATACAATTATTCTATTTCAGATTCTCCTAAAGCAGACATGCCTTAAATGTGTCAAGTCAGTCAGTGCTTTCTGTAGCTTGAAAAGACATCCTTGGGAAATGATGACCTGAGAAAGGAAAAGCAATCATTTGCTAAGCCTTAATGTCTATTCTGGTGGCCCAAACCAAGGTGACAAAATAAATGTTCTGAGAACAAGCCTTTACCTAAAGCTGAAGGTAAAAGTAAATGTTCCGAAGCAATCATTTTGCACTTAATAGTCAGTTCATCCTGTAGGCCTTCATGCTAAGATGAAGTGCTGGATTAAAAAAAAACTAAAATCTGAATATCAGGTCCACAGTATTTAGAGCTCAAGGGCTTGTCATTTGAAGTAGATTTGACTGATCTACTCAAAACAAATATGCTTTTCTGACAAAGTGCTAATAAACGTCTTCTGGCAGTCTCAGAGTGCTTCTTTCAAGATCTTACTGTTTGTTTTTTGAAGTGATGAAATTTATAGGGAACTGGTATAAGGTTCTAATTGAATTTCACAGAAGGAGCCCTGGTGTGACCCAAAATGGGTAAAAAAAAAAAAAAAAAAAAATCCTCAAAGCTAGTCTCTGTGGAATCAATGATCAAAAACACTAAATGAGAAAGAGAGGTCCAATCTAGAAATAATCGTGAGACTTAATGAAGATTTTTGAGATAAGTTAAGGTTGATAATTTCTAAAGATATAAGGTGGATGAAAAGATTCACAACAAAAATGTGTTTATTAAAACACCTTTTAAGAAATCTTGGGAAATAACAAGAGCTGCTTTAAAGCTTCCTATTAAAGACTGGGTGAATTAGATAATTTTGCCTCCTGCAGCTTTAGTAGAGCTTTTTGCTTAGCTCTTACTGCAAGGTTTAGCTGACTTTGAAGAACTTTAACAATCATTGTCACAAGGTTTTTTATGAAGCTGGTGACTAAAGAACTACATAAAACCTATTTTCAATAACTTTAAACAGAACTGAAGTGTGGTAACAAACTCTTTTGCTTGTGTCAGAGCAATTTATGAGTCACAAACTAGTTTTGTGATCAAGCTAGATAAAAGGTCTACAAGTTATACATAGATTTTTCGAGTTTTTAGAGATCTGTCATTTCAGTTCAGTTCCTGATGCAGCTATTGCTAAAATGGACTTTCATTCTGGGGTAAGATCTGAACATAGGGTAACTTTGTCCACATCCTGCTTGCCTTTCTTGGGCGCCTGAAAAGTCAGAACAAGTGATTATACTAGCTCAAAGAATAGGTGAGAGACAGAAGCTCTTTGTCACACCTAGTAAAGATTTTACATTCATGTTGGAATGTGAAAACATTTGCAAATAAGAGGCAGTCAGTGCTGAAATCTGGAATGATTATTAGTTATTGGAGCAATTATGGTGTCTGGGAGTCACAACGTCTTGTTAGGTGTCTGCTATACCAGGTGTTGGACAATGGGCAAACAGCCTAAACTGTGCTTTTCCTTGTGACTGGTACAAAAGTCTTTAATGCCTCAGGTGTAATTTCAATACACAAAATGCTTTGTTCCCACTCTTCCTTTTTGGTTAAAAAAGAGGGCACAGTGGAAGGTGTTTCTTTATGCCTAACACTAACTGAAATATGGATATTATAAAGAATGTCTGTAGAGCTGAGTAGTATGATTAATGTAACCTGGGAAAACAGTTAAACAATAAGATGAGAGGTTATGGGCATTGACTGCCACTTTTCACTCCATTGATAGAAGGTGAGCTAGCTTTGAGGCTGAGTGACAGGAACCAGAGAAGGTACATTCTCACCAATGTACTTAAAATTCTACAGGCATGAGCTAGTTTGTGTCCCATCAGTTCAGGATACAGCTAAAGCTGGTAGCACTGTGTGTCACAGAGTATGGCTTGCAGAGTCACTGATTATTATCTTATTATACGTCAGCAAATGTTAATAGTGGAAAAATTATGGAGAAGTTTATTCTTGTAGTCACTGAAAAAAACCTGATGGACGTAAACTCTTTGGGCACAGCCAGCATGGGGTTTCAACCTTGACAAATTAGAGGGTTGGACAATCACCAACCATAGGAAGTTTAATGGGAACAAGCGCCAAATTCTGCATCTGGGAAGGGGCAAACTACGGATGTATGGACAGACTGAGAAACAAATGGCTGGGAGAGCAGCCCGATGGAAAGTGACCTGGGGGTTCTGGTCAACGGCAAATGAATATGAGTCAGCAGTGGGGAGACTGCAGGCAGCCAGGAGGGCCAATCATGTCCTGGGGGGCATCAGGCACAGCATTGGCATTCGCTCGAGGGAGGGGATTGTCCCGCTCTGTGCTGCACTGGGGGGGCCTCACCTTGAATATTGTGTGCAGATTTGGGCACTGAAATGTAAGAAAGATAATAAGCTCTTAGAGAGTGTCCAAAGATGCTGAAGGGTCTAGGAGGAATCCTTATGAGGAACGGCTGAGATCACTTAGTCTGTTTAGCCTGGAGGAGACTGAGGGGAGACCTCATGGGTCTCTACAGCTTCCTCATGAGGGGAAGAGGAAGGACAGGCACAGGTCTCTTCTGTGTGGTGACCAGTGACAGGATATGAGGGAATAGCCTCAAACTGTGTGAGGGGAGGTTTAGGTTGGATATTAGAAAAAGGTTGTTCCACCAGAGGGTGACTGGGCATGGAACAGGCTCCCCAGGAAAGTGGTCACAACACCTAAACAGACAGTTCAAGAAGCATTTGGACAGTGCACTCAGGCACATGGTGTGACTCTTGGAGCTGTCCTGTGAAGGTCCAGGAGGTGGACTTTGGTGATCGTTGTAGGCCCCTTCCAACTCAGTGTATTCTATCATTCTATGATCAACCGTCTAAGACAATTATATTAAATAATTATCAGTATAATCTTTCTAGATGCCTCCATTCAACTGTACATTTTTGGTGCAGTCTTTACAGCTGTCATTCAATCTTTGACTTAAGGGTTCAGCAGCTGCAGTACTCCCCTTTTAAGTCTGCCTCTTAAATTATCTGGATATTCCTACTGGTATAGAGATGGTGTCTGACTTTCTGAGCTACAGAGAGATATGTATGTTCTTTTAACTCTGCAGGATTTGCCTGGTGGTTTCTGACAGTAAATTGAGGAACTCGTTTTTCATCTGCAACATCCTCACATTTCTTGGGCCATAAAATAGGGCTTGCTGATTTGAAAAACTGATTTTGGATTTTGTTCTCAAGATTGGCAAAGGAAATAGCATATGTATGATGACCTTTATGACTGCCTGTGAAGCCTCTGCATTTGAGCTGATGTCTGAGAAAAGCTAAGGTGAAGAGACGGTACAGGAATGGATTTTCACTCTGGCAAAGTAACGTTCATGGATGAAAAAGCGGAAAATGTACGTTTTTGAGCAGAAAATGTCTGTTCATTTGCTTTTTGTGCTTCTCTTAGGCTTCAGTCTAATTACTTTGTCAAGGGCAACTAGACCCTGGGACCCTCATCTTAATGTTTGATAGGCTGACATAAATAAAACAAATAACATTAGCATTTTGTTAGGGCTGAATTCTCAAGTATTCTCTCAACTTTGTCATGTCTCCCAGTTTTCTATTTCAGCAGTCACAGACTATCAATCACCTATTATCTCAAATTGCATCACTCCTACTGAAGCCAGGTAACTGAGGAGGCTAGGGGGGTAAGCTCACCATGCTTTCAGCATCTCTCACCTTCATTTGACTACGTTACGTAGCTCTGCCACTTTTACCATGACAGTGCAGTGCCAGTGCAACTAAATATCCAGCTGGATAAATACTGGTGATTTAACTGTTTAAATGATTTCAGTGTTGAACTACTTCAATATCTTTTGCAGCAGGTTTATGGAAATCGTTCAGTTTTTTAAAGGTAAAAGTGGTATGCTATTTGTATGTGTGTTTTGGGAGATGGCAATATAAAACACAATCCAGTGCAGCTGAACTGAAATGCATATATATTGTGGATATAGCTATGCTTCGACACAGAAAAGCTAAAAGCCTTCTTTAGAAATTTAGTTGCCTCATAAACCAAGAAAGTAAATCTGATTTGAATTAATTAGTGAAACACTAAATTAATTTAAATGCTTCTTGACATTAAGAAAGTATTTTGATGTCTAATTTTCTCTACATAAATTATTTCATGTCAGTTAGATACCCACACTTCATTGTTAATAATATATTAATTTTGTATATATTATTGATGTAATTTTGAGAATATTATGATAGCAACTGAATTTTCTTGTGAGTGGATTAAATCATAAAAAGGGTCCTTGTAATAGTCAGTTGAGTCTTACTGTACAATAAATGCCTGTTAACTGAAGTGCAAATTAAATACTTATTTGCAGCACATAATATAAAGCATTAAATATTAAAGAGAAAAAAGACTGCATTATAGACTCCCAGTGTGGAACCAAAAATAGGCAGCTTCAGAGCACGTTAAATATCCTTAGCAACCTGATAAAATATGACATGGGAAACAGTTTACACTTGAGCAATTATCTGATAAGAACCAGCGCTCAAAGTGAGCCTACTGCAGTGTGTGTACACAGATAGTGTGTGCATAATTGAGCATGTGTACAGACCCAGAGAAGGGCACAGTATATGTCTGCTTCTATATCTACATAATAAAACAAAAGTTCATAATATGTATCAAGAATCAGTAGGCATGTAAAGAATAGAGATGGCAGATATTAGAGGATCTGAATAAAGAATGATTTAGTTTATCTTTATGATGACGTAGCTTTCTTGTAACTCCAGTGGAAGTGTACTGAAATGCAGCTGAAGTAATACAGTAGTGAATTAAGTCTAAGCATTATTGATGGTTGGGATTTATTGCTTTCCTCTCATTCAAGGCAAATAAAAACTAAACAGACTTTTATATGTAATCATTTATTCAGCTTGTTTTAGCTACCTTTTCAGACTCAATATTTTCTGCTTCTCTGGCACATTGGGAGAAAAGGTGTATGCTTTCCTTTTGAGATGTGTTGAAAATGAAGTGAAAAGTGTATCTACAATGATTATTTGTCAGGTAGTAAGAGACTATACAGATGAGGGAGTTGAATGAAAGCTTTTCTAAGTCTCCCTGTATTACATGAGGTGCTATTTAAGGAAAATTTCCAAAGTACACTGACATCTTTGATTATCCAGCCTTTTGAGGCAAGCCAAGTTCTCAGCTGGCATAAATCAGCTTAGCCCCTCTGAAACACATTGTAGCGCTGACTTTCACAACTGCAGTTATGGACCTGTGAGATTCATGGGTTTCTGCCTTTTTTTTTTTTCTTTTTTTTTTCCTCCCAGCTGTTAATTTAAGGGGAAAAATGCACTGTTTGTCTGTCTGATTCTTTGTCTCCAAAGAAATGAAAATAAGCTCTTGTAACAGAAAGAAGTTAATCACAACTAGAGGTGGTGCTACACACTTTGTTACTACAATATTTAAAGTAGTCCACTGAAAAAGTGGAAATTATAGGGACTGATTACTTTCTTAAGAAATAATCAGAGGAATTCCAAATGGGTAATTATATTTGGAGGAGATAATAACCTTTTATAAAAAATTTGGAACAATTGTTAGATGATCTGACTACGGCAAAAAATCCACAGAGAAATCCTTTCACTCCATCTGTGGAGCCAGAAAGATGAGAATTGGCATGGGATCTGTTACTCTGGCTCAACATCACTTTATACCAAGACAAACCTCCTGTGATTACTCAAGAAGGTTTGAAAATAAACTGGATGGAAAACTATTTTCTCTTCCCAGTTTTAATTTAAAGACATAAGAAAATGTCATACTTGGATGACAATTTTAAAACCTGGAAATATCAAACCGGAATAAAATTGTGGCAGTCTGCTAAGCAAAGCTAAAGCAATGGCCCGAATTTATTTCTGTGTGAGTATAAGCATACTAATCTACAACTGATAGTAGTGGTAGGCATTAATAACCAACACTTTTCTTCCAAATTACATATCCTTTTTTTCATTAAATGTCTGAAAGGTTCTAAAAGCAAAGTCAGATGAAGAAATCTTTCATAATGTCGTGTTTTTGGCTAGGATGGAGTTAATTCTGATAGGTGGTAGAAGGTGCTAGAATTTTTTTCCAGCTGCTGTGGCTTTTGCATTTAGTATAAGAGTTATGTAGATAACACTAATTTTTTAGTTGTTACTAGGTAGTGCTTACCCCAAGTGAGGGACTTTTCTATTTCCCATGCTCTGCCAATGAGGAGATGCATAAAAAGCCATGAGGGAGCATAGCCAGGACAGGTGACCCAAAACTCCCAAGGTAATATTGCATACCATAGAATGTCAATACTCTGTATATAAACTTGGGGGAACTTGACAGGAGGGACTGACCGCTGCTGGGGGATGACCTGGGTATTGGTCAACAGGTGGTGAACAGTTGTATTGTGCACCACTTATCTTCCTTAGGTCTTATTTGTCTCTATGTTGCCTCCTTCCCATCCCACCAGGTGAGCCAGTGGCTGTGTGGTACTTTGTTGCTGACTGGGGTTAAACCACAACACATTATCATTGATTCAAGATTTCCTCTAGTCTCCATTTAGTGGGATGTATATTGACACGAGTTGAAACAGGCAGGATGCAGGCCAAGGAGGTGAGCTCTACTCCCATGTACTAGGACATTACTAGGTACCCCAGGTACTTGAGATGAAGAATACCTCAGTTTGCATTAGTGAAAATCTGGATATTACATGTTTATTAGGCCTGACACAATATAGAACAGCTAGGGTAGTGGCTATTAAAAGATAATATATTGAGAAAAATAATTATTTATCTTTCCAGAAAATGCTGCTTTAAAACATAAAACTTGTTTGTTGTACTAATAACTCTAATGCACAATGTTTTTTTGAAATTTCTATCTGCAAGTTGAACTTGATCTCACAGATTGAATATATCTTACTTACACTGTTGTGCTTTCCTGACCTAAACAAAATTTCTATTTTATTTTCTAGGAAAATTCTCATAAGAAATAATAGTTACTCTTCTTGGTTTAGTTGTACACATTAGCATTAAGCTTTGGAATTCTCTAGTTCAATGCCATACACTATTTTCTGGGTGAATGCTACAATAATTGCATCTTTATTTGCATTTGCATAAACATTCTTTCACCTTGTGAAAGAGTCATCTGGAAGGAAGAGAGTATGACCATATATTTCCTTTGTCATTTCTGATTCAGGAAAAATAAAATGAATAATTTTCTTTCTAAGGGCATAAAAAGAAAGTGCAGTTTGGGTATCAGTTGTGGGTTTAACAGCAGCTAATCTCACCCATGAGATTATCAGCTTCTGGGTGATCCTATTTAAATCACTTTTGATACCACAGCAGGCCTTATGAAGCATACACTGTGTCTAGCTTTGCCAGTGAGAATTAATATTATTCACAGCTATCAAATACATGCTAAAGCAATATAGCTCTGTTCAGACAAGTATATTTTCTTATTTCTGAGAAGAATTTATGTTTCAACAGTGCAAAGATCAAAACTCAAAAATCTGCTAATTTGTAAAGGTTGAAGGTTGTAATCCTTGCTCATGGGACAAATCCATACTCAAATTCTTCAACAACTTCATTCTAAGTACAGCTACCTGAGTTAAACAGGAGACTCAGTACTGAATTAAACTAATAAGTAACTGAAACTTTTTCAAGCAATAATGACTGTAAAATTTGAAGTACATTTTATTCACAGTTGAAATTTTCAGAGACTAGAAAAATAGAATTTAGAAATCTGAATTTAGTTCTATTTGTAAAAAACACCCATTGCACGAGGATTTATTCAGCTAGTTAAATATCACAGAATCACAGAATGGATCAGGTTGGAAGGGACCACAGCGGGACATCTGGTCCAATCTCTCTGCTCAAGCAGGGCCCTTCTAGAGCACAGTACAGTTCTTGAATAGCTTCAGTGAGGGAGACTCCACAACCTCTCTAGGCAATCTGTTCCTGCACAATAAACTTCTTCATATTCAGGTGGAACTTCCTGTGCATCAGTTTCTGCCTGTTCCCTCTTGTCCTATTGCCTGGCAACACTGAGAAGAGCCTGGCTCCTTCTTCTGGACATCCTCCCTTCAGTACTCATAGACATTGATGAAACCCCCTCTCAGTTGTCTCTTCTGAAGGCTGAACAGGCTCAACTCCTTCAGCCTTTCCTCATAAGAGAGATGCTTCAAGTCCCTTGATCAACTTCATAACCCTCCACTGGACCCGTTCCATGAGCTCCATGTTTCTCTTTACTATGGTGCTACATGTCCCGATCTCGCCTTGCATAAATAATAAATGCAACAAGTGCATGTGAACACTGTGCATCCCTATGGAAACTATGATAAGGAGCAAGCAGAGCTGCTACCCTTGCAGCAGCAATCATCAGCAGGATAAAAAGAGTGCTTCCAGAGGGAAGCTACAAAAAGCTACAGTAAGGGTGCAGCTCTACCCTACCTCACTGGAAAGCTGGTACATAAATTTGCTGTTTAGAAAGTAAATATTATTCTCTTTTCATAGTTTGAAAATTAATTGATCACTTTCTTGTTTTACCATTTATTATTCACTCACTGGTATAATTTTATTTATACAGGTCATGTTTGATGAAAAATATTATAATGTAACATAACATTCTCATTAAGTCATTTGAAGTTGGAACTCTGTCCTGTTGCTAAAATAATAACTTTTGGGAAAAAATAAACATGATTTTAAGTGGAGATGTTTATTCTTTTTTTTTAAACTGAATTTCAAGTAATGTTTCACTCAAACACAAATTATAACTATATTTTTTCTTTGAAATTTAAATTTTACATTTAAAATCAAATAATAGTACTTAATGAAACAATTTCAATTGAAAAAATGCTTTTAGAAAAAACAAGCTATTTTAATTTAAAAATTTTGACCATGTGAAAAGGCCCTATTCCAAACATTGTAAAGATGAAAGGTTTTAGAATTGTAACTTCTCCTGAATGTTTTTATTTCGGTAATATCTCCCACCAACAATGCCCACAAACCTTCGACAAGGTTTTGGCTAGTCCTGTTTCAGCTACATATGAGCTTATATTGCCCTGGAGAAAAAAGGAAGAGTGATGTAAATCAGCACAGTTCAGAAATTTGGTGATTCTAAATGTCACCTCTATACTAACCAGATGGTCATAGTGAGAAACAAACTTGAATGATTAGTGCTTAAGATGCTGGGTAAAAGAATAAACAAGCTGCCCAGCTTGGGTATTGAAACTGCATAGCAATAGGACCTTGCCCACACTGTTAACTTATGACTTCATTGTATCTCATCCTCTAGCTAGGTCTTGTTTCACCCAGAGAGATGATGGACAATTTTTCAACTCCCATATTTCTGGAACATTTGCTTCTCTGACAACTATACAAAATTAATGTATTGCCTAAAAATCCCTGTGCTCAGAAGCAGTCACATCTCATTTCACTCTCTCTTTTTCGTTTATAGATGTAGACAAACGTTTCTCTTCGATTTTTGTTGTTGTTGTTTTTGTTTTGTGGGGGTTTTTTGTTTGTTGTTTTTAATGTTTTCTTTGTTGTGTCTTGTTTATGTGTTGAGGGTATTTTGGGGCTTTTGTTTGTTTTGGTTTGGATTTTGTTTGGTTTTTTTAAGTTTAGGATGCTTACTTTTCACTTTTAGGGATTTAGGGAGTGTTTTTGTTACCTTGTGTTAGGGAAATTCTTCCTTTTTTTCTATGCAGAACAAAAAAACCCATTCACTTTCTCTCTTTATACCCCACTTCTCCATCAAACATTTTCATAAAAACATGAAAAAGCATCGATATTTAAAATTTGTATTTTATCTATCCCAGAGAGACATTTGGCAAAATATTTGTCTTTAAAAGACTAAAAGAAAATTAAAATGTATTACTATCTTAGGTTTGTTATAGCTAATAGCATAGTGAATTTTTATGAATGTTATACAGGAAACAGTAATTAAGCATGCCAAGTTAGACATTCAAGAGTTTAGAAATAATAGAGCCAAGGTTACTTTAACAGGTGCATCTTTTTAATATAATTTTTAGTTGGGATTTTACAGGGTTTGTATCCCAAAGTCGCCTGATTTATTCAGTAAAAAGACTAATTCACACATCTGCAGACCCCAACCCTATCTCCCCCCACTGTATTACTCCATACCCTCCTACTTTTCTTCACCAGTTTCTATCCCTACCTTATGTTTTCTTCCCTTTCCTCCACCCCAAATAGATCCTTTGCATCCTTCAGGAAACAGGAGAATTGAAGCTTACTGAAAGAATAGTTAGTGTTTTACTTCTGCGTTAGAGACTGCAGATGCTTAATATTTAAGAGTGGCCTGAGAAATTGCAGGAAGGAAATTCGGAATCTATTTTACTGCTTTAACTGCTTGAGTTTCCTGTTCTGTAAAAATTCTTTCCATCTAATAAGAGACTAAAGACAAACATCAGCTGAGGTTTTTTTTTTAGTCCTTCAGCCTGCCTATAACAACTGACCAATGTTAAGCACAGAAACAAAGGACATTCTTTTGCTAAGGTCATACTGAGTTAAGAAAAAGAGATAAGACTAGAAAAATCTGAATAATCTTTAAATATATACGTGCATAGGTATAAATACCCATACACAAACGTGTATATAAACATAAATATTGTGTTACAGTCTTCACTAGATATGTGTGGAATTACAATAAAGAATAAGAGCAGAGTAGTTTTGTGCAGACAACCACAGATATGCACCAAGTTTCCCTTCTCTTCTAGTTTTCTTGACTTTGTCTGTGAGTACTTTTGGGTACCTGGGTATATATACTTGGGTGTTGCCTTCTGGGATTCAAAGGGATATGGTAACATAGATATGTAACTAAAACATGCACGTTGACAGTAAAGTAATAAACATCACTGAGAAGTAGCTGGAAACCTCCAAAAAGTGCCACTGGTATATGGAGTCATAAGCAGGCATTTTGTTTCCTGACTTATCAAACTCAAAAGGTTGTGATATAATAGAAGCAAGAAGTGCCATAAAATGGTAAATTAAAATAAATAATATATTTGGTGATAGTAATTTCACATTTTTGGTGTTCTTTTAGTGCTTTTGTCTTAGGTATTTTTCTCTTACTGAGCTTGTTGCCAGCATCTGCTTCCATCTAAAGAAAAAGGTATTGCTTGATGTAAAATTCTTACACTTCAGAGTATAAATTCACTTTGATTTACTTTTAATTGTGAGACAGTGATAAATTACTGTGCAATTATCATGTTTAAAATGGCAAGATGAAGCAATGACAAGTCTTTTTAGATTTTTCTTTCCACTTCTACAAATAAGTGAACATGCAATGGTACAAAAATACAGCTTCATTTTGTTACTGTCACAACACTATTTGTACATCTGCTCTCTTTCATGTTTTTGAATTGCTTCCGCATTCTTCTGCCCTGAACTGAAATTTTTTAGCTCATTCATTTTTTGTCTTTTTCTGCATATTTACGCTTAAGAAAACTGATCTGAACTATTGCAACGAGATTAAGTCTTTCTGCAGACATGTTCAGAAAGATTAGCAACGTATAATTTTTTGTTAAACTACATAATTTCAAATTTATACATAGCTGTGATGTGCCCTCACATTTACAATCTCTTATCCTGGGCCTTGAGTTGAATTATGTTGAATTTTACTATATAAAATAGTTACACTGTTCAAATCATCTGGTCCAGGACCTATGTGCAACTGAACGAAGGACATGTCTAAAAAGACATTTTTAATGTAAAACTTCCAGCTTCTACATCTTTCTGTGGTGAAGATGTCTACAGCCTAACAGTGCTGAGTGAAAGCTTTTAAATTTTTCTTCCATCCTAAGCTTCTGCTGTTTCTTTTGTGCTAATGATTCCTGAGAACTGTTACTTAGGGATTTTTTTAAAAAGGCAAAAATCTAGGTAAAAATATGCCTTACCAGAACATATACATACCCATCAGAATGTGCACAAAATCTTTTTCTAGGCTTTTTAAAACCATGTCTGTTAACTGAGGCCAGAGCGGACGTGCTTCCCTCTTTCCACCTTTAAATAAGATTATTAGTCCTTAAAGAACTCATTCAGAAATTAGGAAACAGAAGCCAGAACCTACTGCATTGAAACCCCTAGGAGATACTCAGGGTACTTCTGGATGAGATTTCTGTTCATCTTCATCTTTTTTGCTGAAGTGATACCAATGAGTAGCACACCATTAATGCTGGAAAGAAAGAAAATTGTAATTCTGTACTCTGGGGACTCATCTGGGAAAAAACACCCAGACTTCTGATTGCAGGAATTTTCATCCACACTATCTAATAACTGTTACTGGAAAATATGCAAACAAAACAGCATGTTTTAAGTCACAAGAACACTATGCATAAGTCTGTTTTATTTAAAGACACAACATTCTCTCAGATTTAAGTTCTTCAGATTTGGACTTAACTGTTTTCCCAAACAATTGACCACTAGTCCTGAGAGTGCTCCTTAAAAATGGGCCACCATATCTTCAGCTTATCTTGGTGACATCTTTTCTTGATCTGCCATACCTTAATAACACTGAGGTTTCTGTCACATAATTCTTACATTGGTTTATATCTGGAAAGCTTGATTAAATGTACACTTATCACAATCCTGTTGAGTATGTGCAGTATATATTTACACATTTATAAATTATAAGATTATGCATAAACATGCATTATTTAGAACACATTTATACATCCTGTTGCAAATCCACTATGCTTCTCTAACAGAAATCAAGGGCCAAACCCAGCCATAACAGGTTCCTGACAAGTCATAGGAACTCTTCTTCTCCCACCTTCTGGGTTTGCTTCAAGAACTCAGTGCTTAAAAAAAGTTGTGAAGCCATGGGAAATGGCTTTATGATGATTAATAATAAACAGCTTTTGTTGGACATCTTGGAAGTCCATTGGTGGAAAAAGTCACCTGTGCTTGGACAATGTTCACCATTTCCAAGATTAAGTCTGCAGTATAACTAATAGGACATAAAATAGTAGACTTCAGCTGAAGTCTACACAGTGCACATGAAAAACAACTGAAAAACATTTCCAGAACTTACTTTTTCACACAAACTTTACTTCTGTTGCAGTTCTGACACCTACAGAGAATGAGAAACACCTGCTCATGGTGATAAACTAATCATAAATAAGAAAAGATTTCCTTGCCTATGGGAGATGGGACAAAGCTTCCTGAACAGTTTCCCTGTCCCAAAGGAAGAGTCATAAATTCTCTAATACAGGCTAAAGAAATGACCAACCTCTAAGTTTCATATTCAAGGTTAAGCCTCATTTACTCAGCAATGTGGAAGGCGGTCAAATTATTTTTATGCTGATTGCACTCAATCTGTGTTCTAAGACTTTAACATTAAGAATCCTCTGTTTAAATGTTTGAAGTAACTGAAGTTATATTAGAATAAATGGATATATATTTTAATAAAAGAACCCATGAATTGAGTAAAAGTTTCAAGATATGCTTGATGATTATTTAAAAAAACTTGCATTTAAATACTAGGGAACATAAGCTGCTGTTTATATCAATTAACAGCTCTTTGAAATAGATGATTAACACAGACTTTTTCCACTGATCAAAGAAAAAACCCACTACAAATATGTGTTACTATTGGCAAGTAACTTTGGAAATGTCTACTTTATTGAATCAAACATAAATAATTTTTAATAAAATAAGTAAATTATTTTTTAAAATTGAGAATATACAAAAAATAATCAATATAAACAATTGTAATCATTTATTGTCTAGCAAAAGCTTGGGGTATTTTTATTTTCTCTTTTGCTACATCTGTAAAGATTTTAATGAAGTCAATGGAGTTGCAGTAGAAGAAAATTAGTCTGAGAATGTCAGGCCTCTAGACCAGAAGAAACAAATACAATTCAAATGCTCATTCTGGCTTTCTGAATGTTTGCAATAATTTCTAAGGATTTAATTAATATTATGTACAATGTTAAACAAATCATCTTATGAAATTGGTGACAAAATAGAGAAAGACAGATAATTAATTTCCATTATAGAGACCTGAAAAGTGAAGCTTCAGACATCTCAGAAGCAAAAAGAAAATCTTAAGAAAGAATAACACCTGGATGAAACATAGTAATTTTACTATGTGCTCTGGCTGCTATCACTGAGATGTCTGTTTTTGAAGGTGAAATATAAAGAGATTAAAATGAACTTTTAAAAAGTGAGTATTTTAAAGAGCAAATGAGTGACAATCAAAAACAGTGTGTTCTTGGGAAGAAGCAAACAACCCAAAATAGAAATTAAAAAGAGCAAATGAGGAATACTTAGAGATGAGTTCTTGGGTATTTTATGAAACTGAAAACAGCATTAGTGATTAAGTGTGGAAACTGAACCTCACGACTACAGTGAGTGGGATATATCTCTTCTAAATTACATGCCTGAAAGTCAGAAGTCTAGCACTGAACTGCTTGCCCTGGGCTTCCTTTATAGTCAATAGAGAAATCTAGGTATCTCTAGAGGGTGATTCATCTCTGACTAAAATAGGCACCAGAGACAGGTCAAATGAATTGCCCTCTAGAGGTGCCTGGTTCTTTCGAGTTCAGACTTAGATGTCTAACTTTTAAATGTTTAAAGGTAGGTGAGATGAATTCCACTTCAGATCATCTTGATCTTAAATTGTTCCTGCATTAAACAGTCGAATGGGCCTTAGCAGCAGAAAGACCGTAAGGCATGTTGCAATGTAAATACCTAATGCTGACCAAAAAATCTGAAGAATAATGAAGTTGATTGACTTTGCAATTAATGTTTTTAGCCAATGTTTTTAGTGTACACCTTGATCAAATCTCTGTGACCTGTAAGGTTTCTTACATTTCACCCATAAGAGGCCATCTAGATGAAATATGCTCTTCTTGATGTCCGTTAAAGTGTTGTGAGGTCCTGGGTTAGCACTAAGTAAGCTGGGCTCCATATTTGACATTTGACTATATTGCTGTCTGTAGCATTATGTCAGTAGCTAAACTGGTCAAATTCATTTAGGATTTCCTTCTTTGGATATTTATAATTCTTCATTTTATATCCAGAGAGACTGTAGAAATCAGAATTACAGGTTGCTCGCAGGAATTTTTGCCTCTTTTTCTGGAAAAGGGAAAGCAGAATCTTGTAGGTATAGTGTTAGACTGCAACCTTGTGGAGGGCCTAACCTTCTCTTTCACTGTAGTGAGAGGGTGAGGCATGATTTGTTTCCTTCCTTCCTTCTTTCCTTCCTCTGGTCTCTGTATGTACTAAAAAGTCCATTGTCCAGACCGTCTGCTGTCAGGTGCTTGCACAGCACTGGAGTCATGAGTCTGGGGAGAGCCTTTATTGCAACGAAGTATGGTATATACCTTCATGGTATTCCTAGGATGTAACAAACGTGGTTTACCCATAAAATCAGACCTTCTCTGATTCTTTTATTACTATTTTGACTTCACGTGATTTTGTTTTCTAGCACACGGACTGGTGTAGATATTTATTCTGTTATTCAGTATTTTACTTTTGGTTAATCCAATAGAAAAACATGCTTTTTCCTTCATGGTCTTAGAGCACAGAACCAAAGCTCTTCATAGACTGTAATACATAGCACAGTTATTCTTGAAATGCCTTATCTGTCTAATACAATGAAAACACAGATTGTTTTCTGTTGGTTTCACAAGATTCTGATGATTCTTTTTCGTGACCACAACGTACTGACCCAAAGTAAACACCACCACTTCCCACCACCCCAATCCCCCCCCCAAAAAAAAAGAAAAAAAGACAATTAAAAAAAGTTATTGTCTTCTTCAATTTTTCTTTGATGTTATAGTATATTTATTTAGGTCTTCTGGGAAACACAATATGATGGATAAAATGATAAAATTAAAATAAAAAAAATAGCTGATAGCATAACTTAGTCGGAGAAAAATATGATTTTAGTAATTTTTCATAATCTATTCAAGATTTTATTTAGAAATGGATACGCACACTACATCTCAAATGTGCATATCAAATTAAATATCATTACATTGTATACATAAATTAATTAAACAGTTGGGAAATTGAATTTAGAAATGGGTCACTGGTTCTAAACTACAGCATTCTACCTTGGGCTAAATTAAAAAGTGACCACTTGGTGTTTTGACATTTCATTAGCAAAGCTGCCTTTACCACAGACTAGACTGTTTGAGTGACAGAAAAGAGTGAATGTTAAATACGTATGTAAAGGAGTTACTGGAAATAGAATAAATCTAATCTGAAAGGAAAATAACTGGAAATGATGGGTGGATTTGTAATTATTTGAATGAAAAATGAAGAAAAGCTTGCTTTTTAATTTCTTTCTGAGAAATGCTGATGGGTCATTTATTCAGGGAATTAATATCCTATTGGCAGCTCTCAATATTGCAATGTGGAAAAAAAAATGGAAGAAGAAGCAAAATTAAAATGAAGAAGAATGTAGGTGCTTTATCCAGTTTGTTTCTTTTTTTTTTCCCATTGGACAAAAAAAGAGTTAAAGAATAAAATCAATTGATATTTGCTGCCTTCAATATGTGCAAAGCACACTCACATGCTCTTTGCCTTAAAAGAATCCACATGGCCAAGATGCACAGATAGGGAATTTGCATATCTAAGTAAAAAAAAAAAAAGTGCATGTGAACAGTACAATAGGAATCATTTGTACAAGCTGCAGATATAAATTCTTGATTTTTCTAAGAATCAATCTTAATTTCCACACTCCTTTGTAATGTTTGTTGTTATAATCTGGCTTCTTCCTTGAACAGTATCTAAAGCTTTTTGTTGTGATGCCTTACATCAAATTTAATTTGATTTTATTGCCAAGACTGATAGACTGTGCTCCATCTATACTCCATCTAGTATTCAACTACTACCCATTTATTCTAAACCAGCTGATCACATTTTCCTTTTTGACTTCACTTTTTTTAACTCCAACCATTTAAACAGGGTCTTATATTCAGTATTTCTGCCCTGGCCTGAAGTAGTAAGTGGTACCTTCACAGACCTGTACTGTAGGGTTTCTCCTTTCCCCGAGGAATCTTTGTCCAAACTTGTATGTCTACCATGAATCTATTTCCATTGTTATGTTACTGATGTTCCTCTTTGCTCTTGACTGCAGAGCCATTTTATGAAGTTTACCATTTCACCTAGATTTTTGAGCATATGTGTAAACAATGCAATAAATATTGGTATTAAAACCTTCTCTCTATCACTTCAAGAAAGTGAAAACCCCAACAAAATGGAAATATTCCAAGCCTAATGCTCTCTGTGTAGCAACCATTAAGACAAATTTTCCTCACATTGGGTACACTTCTCAGTGTATTTTAGCCATATTTTTGAGTTTTCCAAATGACACGCAAACATGTGTTTTGAAGTTCATAAACGTAAGATTTTGTAGTTACTCTTCTTACTCATAAAATGATAAATGCTATTTTGATGGTTCTGACTCTAACACACATTTTTTATCAGCACAACTGGACCCATTTGTGGTAGTAACTAATGCTAATACTAGTTCAATTACACTAGGTCACTATGGCATTATCATGTCCTGTCCTGAAGACTCTGGTAATGAAACCCCATAAGCAGTTGTGACCATGCTAGATTTGGTAAATATTCAAAATACATGGTGGAATTCTTTCTTCTGGGGTTTGAATTTCATGAGTATTGACCATTCCAAGTGTTTTTAGTGGTTCTATCCTTGATTTTTCCTTAAAATAAATAACACTACAGGTATTGACACACAATGAAATGCAAAGAGTATTTAGGTTATGATTAAATATGTCCTATTTCAGTTATTTGCATGATAAATTTAGAATTGAGAATTTTTCTTAGTGGTGAAAGAAAAGATGAATCCTACAATAAACCTATTATCAGGTTATATCTCAATGAACACATATCAGTGGAGATGCTTCTTTCTTTCCACCCGTTGTCATGTAAGACTACATATGTAGCTTAGGAGATGCCTGGCCACACTGAACTACATTTTATATGTAATGCATAGCAATGTGAGACAATTTTTCAATATTATACTGTCCAAGCAAAGAGTAGGAACTTCCACATAAAGGAAGTTCATGTAAATTAGTGTTTGATATGGACTTTTGTCCATATGACTTTTTATTTTTAACTTCTACAAAAATCTAGAAATCTGGAAATACCTACCTAGTGCTCCTATCTCTAATAGTCATCAAACTATCTAATAAAAACAGTTTCAGAAACCCTGACTACTCTTTATACAGGGAAGTGGTAAAATATGAGTAATCACTAACACCTATGTTTTGCTCTTGACACTTTCAAGAATGTGTGATGAACCAGTTATGTCATTTCACTGTATGTTAATAGTAATTTAGTAATAGTTAATAGTAAATTCCCACTTTGACTGAATATCTGGTTCTATTTTTTTTTGTGTGTCCATCTAAATAAAAATCTGGCAAATTAGGGCATTTTATTGAATCATTAACTGTGAGTATCTGGTAAAGATGGAAGCGAGAAAATTCTGAGTATCAACATCTTTCTGTCTCTTGCAGCTTGGTCCTGTTTTTTATTTGCTCTGAGTGAAACATCTGCACATTCAGGAGATATATTGACTAACATCACATAAAACTTCAGAAAGGAGAAATACGTTTAGAAACAGAAGCAATTTAAGCTCTGTTTTAAGAATATAATATAATTTCAAAAACTGTCTTCAAAGAAGAAAGTTTTTTGTGCTTTGCTGGTCAGATGCTTTGGTCATTTTTCATTTCATGCTCTCTGTTGAAGTTGTATGCACCATTTTTTCCATACCTCAGCTTTACTACTTTGCATGTTTACCTGTAGATGAAGGATGAACTTTTAGATTTGGACCTCTTGTTTGCTCCCTAAGAAAAATTCTGTACTTACCTGTACATTTAACTGTCCCCTTTCTGTCTTTCATGTAATGTATATCGCTTTGAACACAAGCTGTACTGGGCAACAGTTGGACTGTCCTGCGTGAATGGATAGTAGCTTGCACACTGCAAATTTTTGCAGTGGTAAAAATTAAGCAGTAATATAAAAATAATTATGACAGTGACAGTTACAATAATGAAAGCACAAATCCTTTATTATGGAATGGTTATTTTGGCATTTATATCTACATGAAATCTTACTATTGCTTTGAAGGCCAAAATCAGGATCAAGTGACAGCTACTCATTATCTTGACACTAACATAAAATTGTGCCGACATAATGCAAGAATAAGAGGTATCTTGGGGCATACTGAAGCTGAATGGGAAGAAGGGCAGTGCTAAATTAGCTTGTTTAATTCATCATAAATAGCCCTTGGTTGTTAAAACCTGGCAAAATTCAGAGCAGGAGTGAAGATTGCATTGACATGTGATTTTCTGCATTGGATAGGAATATTCAGAATTATGTGCATAAAATCTACAGATGCTTTTGAAAGCTAGCTGTATTTTCAAGGGCCTAATCAAAGTAGAATGACAACGGAGTATGCATTTAAAAGATTGTCATAATTAACATACTGCTGAACATCAAAAGAGTTAATGGGCTTTAACTAGAGGTTAGATTAATTTAGTATGAATTTGGCCATCTTAAATTCAGAGGACTTGTCAGTGAAGACAGGAGTCAGTGAAGTGATCTAAAAGGTATTTATTACCTTTTTGTGGTCCTCATTTTAGTCATGAAGCTTTGACTGGAACGAGCATCTGTAAAGGAGATATCTACCTCTCTGCTAATAGGAGAAAGTGAGATTCATCTGCCTACAAATATTGAAAGAAATTTTTTTTTTTTCCAAATAATCTTAGACATGTTTTTGGGTGATCAGACTTGACCAGACAAATATGACAAATTGTCTTATCCACGAAACATCCAGTGTCTTTAAACCAGTTAAATTATGTAAGCAAAGTACTATATGGGCTATTCTTTCATGTTTTCCTACAGAAAATATTGCCTGGACAGAGGGGGATCATATTGTGAACTCATTAATATAAAATAAAAGTCAGTGAGGTAAGTTGAAAAATTCTAAGAAGCCAGTAACACTTCTTATACTTTATATTATCCCTGAAGCTTTTAAGGTGGATTTGGCAATACTTATTAACTAAATCTTTCACCCATGAACTGGTGAAGATTGTGAAATCTAAGGTAAACTTTTGATTGTGCTGAGTAAGAGCAATTAATAGTGGTGTATCAAGAAAAAACTCTAAATCAGTGGTAATTGGAATGACAGGCAGGACTCTACTCAAACACTTCATTAAACTTCTATTTTTATGGGGATTTCTTCATTTCCACTGGAATGAACAAGTCAGTATGCATGACTTATTCTGCAATGAACTTTGATGAATTTTTCTAAGTACATTAAAATGAGCTGCATCTTCTGTTAATCCAAAGACCCCCCAATCCATACATATGGTGATAAACCCTCTGATGTACAGGCAAGAAGGCAGGATAATGGGCATGAAGGACAATCATATATATGTACGTATATAAATATATTTTTTTGCTTGTCAGTAATAACTCTGAACTGCCTACAGCATTCATAGTGCCTCTTAAAAGTCAGGTATTGTATTGAATTTAAAATTCTCTTATGCAGAGCAGGAAAGGAAAAAAAATCAAACACTTTCTGAATTGGGCCCAAATATCCAAGGTTAATTTTCTGAGAAAGCTGCAGCAGCTAGATAAGGCCATCCTCTGCAAATTAGTTTTGCCTGCCTGGATTACAGCTAAATTTATGCAGCTTGCCTTATCCTTTCAGAAGCGCCTCTGAAGTGTCGTAATTAACTGGCACACATAAAGTGAGAAAATTTTCTGCTTGGTGGCAGCCATTCCTCATTTCATCTCAGTTCTAACCCAAATGGAAAGGTAGTTTCTTATTTTTACTGTCAAAAAACCTCTCACGACCCACCAATATTTTACAAGAAGTCTTTGAAAACAAACATGAAACAGCTTCAGAACAGAGTTAGGGTTTTAAAGAGCACAAATACTGCTGAGGAAGCAAAGTGGTGATTTTGTGTAATAGTAAATACGAAATAGCAGATGGAGATTTTGTATATATAAATGTGTGCAGAGGTATACACACACACATTTAACTTCTAAAATTTTAAAGTTCGCTAGAGAATTTCTGTCACTTTTCTTTCTGCTGAGATCTGCATCCAAACTACAGGTTAGGAAGAAGTAGATGTGATATGATGGTTTCTATTTTAACATAATAGATCTTTCTCAGTGTGTCTGAATTATGTGTGAATTCCTGCGGCTTTTGTTAAAAAAAGTCAAGAGCATATTTAATATTTTTAATGTAATTTCCCTTTCTGCTGACTATAAAATTTTAATATTGCACAAAGAAAATTTTATAAATGAAATAAATCCCCATTTTCTATGTTTGAAGTAGAACTGGCCCACATATGTAAACTTAGTGCAAACAGTGTAGACTAGAAAAAATATAATCCCAGACTATGTTAATTCCTTGCCCTTTCTTTATAGATTTTCACTTGCTATGATCAAGATTTTCTGCTGTTATAATATTTTATACTGTCTTGTTCTATGTTTTCATATAAATTCCCCATTTTTCCCAGTATTTACTCATTCATAAAGCCTATCAAATAGTTTTCCAACTTTTAATAAATTTTTAAAAGAAAATATTAGATAAGTACTTTCTCCTCTCATCCGCCTTTAAATTCTTGTGTTATGAAAACCTGTGGAAGTCAGTGAGAATGGCTATTTGCTTTCAATTCTGATGATGAATTGCTACTGTGCAGTATCCAACAGTGTTTGGATTTTTTCCTTATTTTCCCGTTAGAAAAAGTAATTTTTAGGTTTCCTATCAAATCATGATGTTATCCATTTAGAGTGCTGCAGAGTATTCAGTATATTATAAAGCACTGTGCACTAAACTACCTCCGTTTCAACTAGTCTAGCTTGGTGGAAAGCTGTATTTTTGCTTCCTGAAAATTGGCATTAGAGCTGAGCTGGGAATTTCCTATAATCTATTTTTACTCAGAAGCTTCAGCTATGTCAAATATAAACCTCTTACTCTGCTGGTAAGTAGATCAACAACTATGCTGCAGCGTGTTAGTTGTACAGAGCATACCCCATATAGTAAATCTCCCAACAATTGAGCAATGGCAGCAGGAATCAAAGGGCCAAATTCTGCTTTCAGTTATAATGGATTAAATCCAGAGGAAATCCACTGCCTTCAGTGGGATTACTTGGGATTTAAGCTAGTGTAACAGTTAAACAGAATGTGTCCCTTCCTATTTAAACTGTAGTTCTAACAGCTACTTATAGCAGGGATTCCTGGGCAGTGAAATGACTGTCAATGGACTTGCACAAGAAGAGAACATGACATGAGCTCATAGAATTTTCATTTGCTTAATCTTCAAGTGATAAAGTTTGACATTATTACTGTCTTGACCATAGTAAAGTATCTTGCCTGCAAGGGCTGCCCTGTGGAGAAGACTGACACACAAAAACAGGGGAAGCTAAAGCAATGCTAAAACAATGTGCAACTGGAAATCTCTTTAAAGAACTGAGTGAGGCTAAAGACAGCTGGGTCTGAGCAGAATCTAAGACTTCATCATCAAAAGCCCTGCGAATACGAGTCTAATTATTCATAAGAATTTTACAGGGATTAGTTGCTCTTTAACTGGGAAGTCCATCAGAAAACACTGAGAATTAATTTCCATGTACTTCAGGATTAGGAACAATTGTCTGAAGGACAAGTTAGTTATAGGGCCCTAAGAAAAAGAGATGAAAGAAATCTGAGGTTCATCTGTGCTAGCCTTTATCTCACACCCTTGAGATCCCAGTAAATTAAGTGAGTAGGTGTCTAAAAGATCTCTCGTTACTATGAAAAGCATTTTGAAACCTTTTGAGTCACTAGTAACATACAGTCAAAGTCATTGCACAGAGGCAAGGACTAAATGAAGAAACAGTTTACAGTAGTCAAATTTCTGTTTACCTTCTCACCAATTCACTTGCAGGAGACACCTATAAAGGAGAACGTGTGATTGAACATAAAAATTTGGATATCTGTCGGATGAAAACTCTGTTCATTTTTGTAGGATGCCAGTGCAAATTGTCTATATATTTACTAAAGTTATTGGATATACTTTAGTAAATGAAGTCTTCAGCATGCTTTGAGTGTTTATTTTTTCTGTGTTTTTCTTCATTGTCTCTATAAATTTATGTTAACTTTCCTTCTTTGCATGTATTTTATCTCTCTTATCTTTTCTCTTGTCACTTTACATCAACTTTCTTCTTATATTCAAGTGTACATTTTTCTCCTTTTTTTTTTTTTCTTCATAATTTTCATTTGTATCTTTTATTTTGCAATTGCCAGCATTATGTCACTGACATGAGATTTCTTTCGTGGCACATAGATATGTTTGGTAGGATGAAATCAGTATCTTCTCTTAACATGTTCACTTATAGACAGATTTATTAGAAAGTGACTATTTCTCTCTACTGTTTCATTGAAGGAAAATGATGAGTGGGAACAGTTGGACAATTTATGTTGCTGTTAATCCATTATAGCAAAACATCTTTTCTGCTAATGCATCTGTGCTTTAACAAAAGGCACAGAGAGGGGTAAAATCAGAACACCTGTAATTACAGCCAGAATCTTGCTAAAATACATAGGAAAGTCCTAGAATGTATAAAAGAGAGCGTGTTAACTATGCTTTAATATTTTATTTTCTGCTATTCTATTTTATAAATACAGTAAAGACAAACCTGAAAAGCCTTCTAAAATAATACCAGAGCACTGTAGTGTTAGCTGTGGGTTTTATGGAAATTTGTGGGCTCAGTTCATGGTTCAATACGCCATATCTCTAATAGCAGCTCTTCTGTAGCAGGAAATTAAACGATGCCTTGTGAATGGTAGTTTTCTCATAGTCATAATTATTCTTTTAAGTTGCTACAGTATTTAAACACTCCTTCATATTCTTTTGTAAAACCATGGGACCAGTTCATAGCAATACAATTATTTGTTTTTAACACCTTCTTTTAAAAAATATAAGTATGTCTTAAAATTGGTATGTTTCTTTCCTCCATTGTGGACCATTTGTATGGACTATATGCAAGTCTTGATAAACATTAAAATAAAGTCCTCTTGCATTCTGTTTCACGTTGATACAAAAATTTATAGGATGACCCCTTAGTAATGTGTATTTTATGTAATATGATTATATATGTATATAAAAGTGATCAGATTTAATAATGAGCATCTTTAAAAATACCAAAGTGAAGAAAATGCTGTGCCGTGTTAAGGTTTTCCCCTGCTTTTTTTTTTTTTTTTTTTTTTTTTAAGTATATCTCAGCCATCCAGTTATTTATATTGAATTTAAATTAAACCTTAAATGAGGAACTGATACATGTATAAAACTAATGAATAAAAATCCTGTTTACCAATTAGTTAAATCCAATTAAAGCTTAAGCTGATAATTGTATAAACCTCTGGTATGAAAAAGAAAAATTGTGCTCAGAGTTGTTCTCTACAGTATGTGTTGGAAGATATTTTTATTGGAAGCTTGTTACTGTACTGAGACATTGAGTAAAATGCTAATTTGACTGTGGTAAATCAGTGATCTTTAAGTCAAGACTAGCAGTCCCCTCTTGTCAAAACTTTGTATTCCAACAAAAGAACATCCACAAATCTAAGGGGAGAATTTTTGTTCAGAGGTCAGTATAGTTACATCTGTTATTGGCTAATAACAGATTTCATATTCACTATGAAAAATGTGTCATTTTCAGAAGCTGCAATTCTATGCTGGTTATCCAGAAGATATCTGTCCTGAAAGGCAGGTCAGAACTGTATAGTTTGATGTGTTATAGTACAGTGCAAAATCTGTATTTCCTTAGCTGTGATTTGATCCTTTCTCACTTCCAGAATTTGTTTTGACAAAAGAAAACTTCTTTCCTATTTTCACTAGGCAAATAGCCCAGGTAGGTAGTGGGCTTTTCACAGAACAAAGTTCCTAAATGGTCATTTACAGGTGCAGGATATAGACTCTCAAATAATGAATTTTGAACTGGTTTTGAAGGCTTTTCTGAATTATACAAAACTAAGTCAAAAAAGCATATTTTAGTCCTGCTGCTTCACAATATCATTCACTCAGCAATAAATAGACTCTATGCTTGAATTTCACCAGCATATTTGATATTTTTTTAACTAAAAAAATTAATTATCCCATTAATAGAATTATTATAATAGCATTAAAATAAAACAGAGAATCAAAGTTGTAAATGCAATTATTTTCTATCTGCTGCATCCTCTGTTAATTGAGGATTGATTGAGACTAAAATGAAGTGCATTTTGTTACATCTGCACCATAATCACAGAGCTCCTCCTTTAATTTAAATACTGAATGGAATAAATGCCTTAGAAATGTTACTCAGAATTACTGCCATTCCTGTATAACAGAGTTCACACAGTCACGGCTTTGCTAATGAAGCAGAACAATGTCACTTTGTTAAATGCATAATATTAATACTGATAAAAAAGAAGTTGGGATAGGATCTTATAGTACTGTTGCCATTAGCTCTTCCTCCTGTGTGATTGCTCTCATTTTCATGACTTAAGCTCCTGTGGACTGGGCTACAGGCACATGAATCAAGCATTGTACGAAAACTTTTTGCCCAATCTGTCAGAAGCGTAAGGACAATAGCGGGCTGCTGGTGCATTTTACAGAGATGAGGAAGACAGTTCTAAAAATTCATGGTAGTTCTTCAGAAGAGTCCCTTGGACCTACAATGTCTTTTCCTTATTCCTCCCTGCCATGGAGTGTAAGATTTGCTTTACCCCACTTATTTACTGGTCAACACAGCTGATCTGAAGAAAGAACTGCTGGAAGTTGCCAGCTTTGCTACATTTGGTGTATAACATATCAAAAAAAGTAGTCCTCTTTCTCCACTGAAGGTGAGTATAGCTTGCTCTTGTAGGGAGTATAGCTTGCTTTCTTACCTACCCCATCTCCTTTGCCTTTTCACCCTGTATGGGATTTCCTCCTGTTAGATTTACACTGTTGTCTGCTAAAGCCACTCCTATTCAGCTCTCAGTGCTGGATTGTTTTAGTAACCTGTGCATGACCATCCATGGTCATGCCAGGCACTGTCCTATTCTTCTACTTTCATGGCCTCAACTGTGATCTTGCTCTTTATTTTATGAATCCCTGATACTTAGGAAAACTGATTATCAGTATCACAGCTGCCTGACAAAAGATTGGTGTTAAAGAAATTCTGTACCCTGACTGTGGAAAGACAGCTGGGGATAAAATTAGAGGAAACTGGGAAGTTATACTCATATCCTAACAAAAATTGTAATGGTACAGAAATTATAGGGTTAAATGCAGTTGCTACTCCCCAGATCGAATGTGATGAGCATTCCTATTTCATGAAACCTATTCCACGGTGATTCTACCCACACACAGGCTGCAACCTGCTAAGGGGGAATGAAGTGGAGGAAAACTGGTCCGGCACAAGTGTCTCAACTTTCCTGGGGCACTGACAGATTAATCAAAAGCTAAGGGTTTGAGGAAATCTCCCTTTTTCTCACGGCACCTGACTCATGCTCAGAAATATCCATTCAAGGCCTCATTTTATAATTATTTAGGCATAATTATTTGGTCCAAGATTTCGCTATTAAAATACCAAACAGTTGTCAAAGAGCAGCTATCTCTTTTGCTAATTATAAGCTTATGCCCTAAACTGTCAGGTGATCAGGTGTTCTGTAATTGTGCGTCCTTTTGGTTTTCTTTTTGGTTGGAATTTCTGTTTGGTAGTCGAGTTTTGTTTTGTTATGTTTTGTTTTATTTTGTTTTGTTTTGTTTTGTTTTAAAGGAAGGAAGTTAAAACAGTACACTAGAACTTTGGAGATTTGTGTTTCGGTTCTAGGTCTTGGGCACGTTGTTTCAGTTCCGATATCCCTCAGCTGTCTTTTTAGCTGAGCTTTGTATTGTCATCTATATATTGAGTGCCACACTCCAGGCTTTTTAGACAGTCAGTTGTGCAGAAGGGTAGTAGTACAGGGCATCTAGATATTATAACAGCAACAAGAAACATTCACTTATTAAATAAAAAATAAACTTTGAAAGAAGCTTTTTGTTTGTTTGTTTGTGGGTGGGTTTTTTGTGTGAGGGTTTTGTGGTATTTTTGTTTGTTTGTTTTTTGTTTTGCTGCTGTGGTTTTTCTGTTTTTGGTATTTTGGTGTGTTTTTTTTTTTTTTCCTTACATCTATAAAGTACCAAGGTAGGTATTCCTCCAAAACCATTTTATTTCAATAGACTAGGTCTCAGATATTTTTCTGAAGTGCTCATAAGGGATCAATATTTAGGTACATGTTCCTCATGCACCATGACAGGAAAGATTATCAGAGAAAGAAAGTGGAAATAAATAGTTCCTTTACTTTTAAATGTTTATTTTCTAAAGTGTGAAGGATATGAGTAAAAGACATGAGAAATAAAGAAAAAAACTCAGGAATAATGGCACTTCCTTTCCATGTTAGCCAAACGTATATATGTTTAGTATGCTACTGAAATGCAGATATATTAAGCAAAATGTTATTGCTATATATATTAGTGACAAAACACTAATTTATCTCCTGAGGTCAAGCTTTTGCCCATTGTTATTAACAGTGAACGAAAACAGTAAAAACAAAGAAACTTCATCTGGAGTTTTCTTAGGAGTTACATTTTTTAAAGTAAGATCAGTTGTTGGATAATTCAGAGAAGCCTTAATGATATTCTGGTTTGTGCAATCCATTTTGATAAATAACTTAAGCTTGCAATGGAAACTTTCCAAACCAAATAATATTCCAAGAGAACAGAGGTCCTATTGCTGCATAACAGCTCTCAAAATTGTTCCTGCAGTGGTCAGGAGTTTAGAACAGCTCCCTGCTGTTCCCTCCATCCTTCAGAATGAACTTGGAAGAGTCTAAAACACCTGGCCGATCATAAGTCCGTGTTTTAAATTCCAGCCTGAGGGTCACAGATCAGATCCTTTTTTGGGTCCCTAGGTCTTTGTAATGAGACATTTATGTGTGCAGTAGTAGCTAAATTACTGTTACAGTTAGCCAAGAGAAATAGGCACTTGTAAAACACACTTCATTTGACCTGTTTTAGATGCCCACAAGAGTACAATATTAATTACACTGAGAAATATTTACCTATAGAGATTTAAAGTAATTCAGATGCAGACATGTATATGGTGAATGTCTACAGTTCAGTGAGATGAATCCTACTAAAGGCTAAGGACGTAAATCCTACTGGAGATAGTCTTTAAGTTTTGCAATTGTTATCTCATTATCATCTCTAGACTCAGTGTCCAGTGGCCAGCCCCATTGCTTCAAAAGCATTACACTACTGCTGGATCATTTCTGGCTATCTAATCCACTGAAACATCCAGCATTGGTAAGAGTGAAATGCACAGTGACAGCTAAATTTCTAAATTTTTTAAAGAAGTGCATTTCTCCAAGAAACAGAGAATTAGTAAGAGATTACTATGGGGACACAGAAAAGCTATTTTTGGTGGTTTTTTGGTGGTTTTTGTTTTCCTCTAAGCATCTGTGAGACACTGTATTATATTAATTATTGGGTTGGAACCAACTCAAGTGTGTGTGTGGGGAAGAGAGAAGTCAAATTCCACAGAGATGAGGTAATGTCGTATCCCACATGCAAGTCTCATGGGGTGACACTGGAGCTTTCAGTCACAGGTAGCCTGGGAGATATCACCCCCTGGAGCCTCTAACCCAGCCTTACTTTGGCTCACACACTGGTAGCACTGCCCTTCATCCTGCCCCAGAGACCCAGGATTACCACTGGGGGGGAAGTTCTGCCTGGGAGGGGTGGCCACAGAGGGCCAAAGCACATAAAACCAGCAACACGTTCTCCATTTTTGCTCAAGACCTTCCACCTGGCCACATGAAAGCTGGGCTTCCACAGGACTCTCTGGCAGGAGATATTTTTCTCTTATTCTTCTCTCTTTCTTTACTCCTTTTTCTTCTCTTGATCTCCTTTCTTAATATTTTGGGTAAATTAAAGCTGATGGATTGGATTTTGCTAAGTTGTTTTGGCTAGCATGTGCTAAGTCAGTGCTTTGTGGAATGCCCTGTCTTGCTTGTATGTTACCCTTTTAGCTTTTGCCAAGCTGTCTTATTTTATCCCTTATTTTCTAAAGTTATCAATAAAAGTATCTCTCTAGAAAACATATGCTGCATCTTCTCTTTATGCTACCTCAAGGTACTAAAGAACTGAGGGCTCTTTTAAATTTTTGGTGTGTGAGTATTTGGAGCCTTGTATATTTTTAAAAGTAAAACTCCTGTTTGAGCCTGTAGCTCCAGGGCATGTAATTGAAGAACAAAAATCTGAGGTAGCTCACTTTCTGCAGATTAATACTTCTGCAGTTCAAAATCATGGTCCTTGATGGCACAATGAATACACGTATTTCCTTTATAACAAATATTTATTCAGAGGCAAGATGAAACAGTAAACATGAATCAACAAAAGGAGGTTATTCAGTCTTCTTTTACTATAGAGAAGACAAATGACCTTCCAAGCAAAAGACCCAGACCTTTAGCTGTTAATCAAAAGAAGAACTTGCCTTTTATAATTAAGCTACAGTGTCACAATCTATTGATGGCAAAATGCATTTGTACCTTTACTATAAAGTCAAACAGTCATTAGAGGTCTGGAAACCATCAAAAAAGGATAGAAAAATGCTTTTATGATAATAATATTTCTTTTCCACTCTCTCAATGACTTGGTCTACTAAATCTGTACTTAAGTAAAACCATTGCACATTTAGAGGGAGCCTGTTATGAAAAGATGGTGTGCAACTAAAGTATATTGCTTTGGTAGCTTTCAAAAAATGCCTCTCTCACATATTTTTTGTTTTATCTCTGATTTTTCTTTTCTTCTGAAGCCATTAAACGAAAGTCTGGGTTTCAGCTAGCTTAAATGGGACAGTAGAAATTTTCAAAGTACTTTTATAGCAACTTCAGGTCAAGATAAAAAACAAGCCAGCAATTCTCTATGTTCAGGGATGTAACAGCTTTTTTACATTTCTCTGATCTATATTTTCATTTCACATTGGGAAAAGAACTATTAGAAAAGGTTTTCAAGGTAATGAATAGGAATTGGGACTTTTATGTCTCACTGTCCTTTGTGCTTCAGAAAATATCTCCTCCAGTGTATTTGAGGCTTGATCTAGCTTCCACTGAGATCAGTGAGTCTCATATTGATTTTTAGGGAGAGCTGGATCAGACCCCTGTTACGTTACCCAAATCCTGGCTAGACGAATGTGTGTATAGGCTGACAGTGATCACCTGAAGATGAAATGTTAGCTTTAAAAGCCAATATGCTGTCTCTTCTATGTCAGAAAGCAAAAACAAAAAAAAAAGTATGCATGTGTAGGAGAGAAATAGGGTGCTGCTGTCAGTTCTGAGCCTGTACAATCAGTGTTTTGATCGTCACTCCACCAGGCAAGAGAAGATATAAAAGCATAGTTAGTGTGTTTCTGCACATAATGAGATAAGTAGAAGTTTTTAGTTAGCCATTCAGAGCAGACATTTCTACTGACCTCTTGCAGGAAATAAGTTCTTGATGCAATCTCATATTGATCGAGCTGCCAGCCACTAACTGATGGCCAGACTTTGAAGGATATTGCTTTAAGAAACCCTGAGATGCTGTTTCATAGTTCCTTGTCATGTGCTTAGACCTGAGATATCACGAAGGAGAAAAAATGGTGAAAATTTAAGTATATCATACACTTTTCACTTTCTTATTAGGACCAAAGGGAAACAAGTGTGATCAAGATGCTAACGTAAAGTTTTTAGTTTTGAACAGGGAGGGCACTGACTGTGTATTAGGACAAAGAGACATTTATTGTACATTGATCTGCATCTAATCTGTGCTGTTTGTGGAGCAGGTTGGCCAGATGTCAGCTCTTATCTCTGGCTATTGACATTTTACATCTTGAGGACCTAGAGGAGTTTTGAAATCGGTCTGAATGTTCTGTATTGAAAATACAAGAAACCCCAGTGAACATTCTTCTTAGCAGTTCATAAAATTAGAAACTCAAAGAAATAAAAAGTGTGATAGTGAAATATGACAACGGAGTATATATCCCCCAAATATATATATATATTCACCTTTGCTCCTACTGACCTTAGTGAAAACTTATCAATAGAAATTATTTTGGATCTTGGTTGGAAACTACTTTTATAGACAAATCAAAGTAACAAATGCTTCTTAGGATAAAAGGAGAAAAAAATTTGCCCCATTTTTAATGGAACAGGGGCTAGATCAGAAGTCAGAAATATTAAGTGATGCTTTCAAGGGTAACTTTTAAGAAATGGACTTTTACCATAGGAGGAGTGCATAAGAAATAAAATATAATTCAAATTCCACTACGATTTCATACAGAGATTTGTAGTTATTCTCTAAAAGTATTTAAATTTTCCACTTTTATTTTGTTGAAAGGGTTTAATTTTTGAGATGTAACCCTGGTATATGCCAAGATCTAAGTGCAATTAGCACAGCAGCAATGGTTATAGAGAATAAAAGCAGAACAAAAAAGTTAATCTTAAATTGAAATCAGCTCCTTATAAGCTTTTCAAATTGGTCAAAAGCAAAAATAAAAATCCCTACTGTGCTTAAAAAAGAATGGTGGGGTTTTTTTGTGTTTTGTTTTGTTTTTTTGGTGTTTTTTTTTTTTTTTTTAATCCTCACTCTGATTCTCAGACTGGTGTGTTTTGTTACTTAAAAATATTTAGAAAGTCTGATTAATATAATAGTGATTTTTCCCAAACCTTGTTATCCTTGAAAAATCCATAAATGGCAGCTTACGATAGATATATTAATTAATTTTTAAAATAAATGCATAATCTCATTGTATTAGCAGTGATTAATTACCCTTCTGCATACCTTCCAATGAGAAAAGAACTAGGAAGCAGTCATTGAACAGTCCATTAACAGTTATTTAGGTAAAGAGGATCTAGGAACCACTGTATTTGAGGGCAGAAATTTGTCGTAAAAATAAAGGATGAATAAATTTGGGGAATATATTAAATGGTTTGTAGCTGTTTTCTAACACGGACAGAGTCCTGATCCTACAGCCTGTTCAGTACAGATAGATATTATGTCCATACGGAACACCTTGCAGTATCAGGTTAAATTTGGAAGACATACGATACACTTACCTGTTTGAGCAGGCAGCTCTAATTTGGGCATAGGCCAGAATGAGCAGCAAAGCGTAGTATTCTTTTTTGCAAGATGGTGATAGTAAGGAACACCATGTGGTGGTTTGATTAAATAACTTAAAAACTGTTAGAGTAGCAGCTCAGAAGTATTAAGAAAGGGCAAGTTGTTCCATCCTATGACATGCAGTTTCATTTTAAGTAAGCAGTAATTTTACATTCTGTATTTTGCAGGGAGCTACCTAGTGATTGTGTACCATTAGTTAAGATCATCATGGTTATATGTGCTTGCAAGACAGGAAGAACTAATTTTAGCTGTTCCCAGCTAATTTATAGCTTGTTATGTTTCACACTTTTGTTTTTAAAGTAAGAATCTGATCCTAATAATGAGTTTAGTAACTTAAATAGAGGCAACTGCAACTGGAAATTCTGCATCCTTCATGTAAAGTGAAGTAGTGTTTGGTGGGTGAAACACAAATAATTGCCGAAGTTTCTTTATGACAGGGCAGTAGACAAGCCAGACCACTAGAATGTTACTTTGTTGATGGCCAGGCTGTTCAACATCTGTGTTCAACTACACAGCAGGTGGTATCAATGGAAATCACTTTTAGGAAACAGGATAATACTGCATCTGTTTGGTATCTTTAGATTTCCAAAATAATTCAGGTTTGGAAATGAAGATGACCATTTGACTCGGATGATGAAGGACACACTGGAACTTGTTGCTGATCCCAAAATCCAGTAGCCTGATTAATTTCTACTGAGAAATGAATTTGTTAATTACTCATAATTTAGTTTAAGTGCCATTCTCTGCCCACAATCTCAGACAGTTCCGTAAAGTATAATCCTGTGGACTAAACCTGAAAGCCATCCAGTGCCCTCTGTGGCATGGAGATTCTAAAGCCATTTACTTCCTACTATGCAAGCACTGAAATTATGACAGAGCCATCTGGAGTGCTGAATCTCTTAAGATGAACAATGGAATCTTTCTTTGTTAAAAAAACCCCAAACCACCACCAACATGAAATAAGAACTTTAGTATCGGCTTTTGCCCATTAGCTCAAAAGAAAGTGTCAATCAAGGGGCAGGAAATGGATTAATGGATTCAGAAGAAGACAACCTGTTGTCATTCCCATATTCCTCATTTGCTGTGAAAATATCGCTCAGCATTAACTTCATTTCATAACAGGTAAATGGCATTTGTCACTGTTAGATGTGACAATCATCTGTTCTGTTCCTCTGTCTCTTTGAACTGCGAGTTCATTTGCTAGTACATCTCAGTTAATCAATTATTTTATGACTTCATTTTATATTTCATTTTTATATTACATTACAAGCAGAGGGAAAAGAGATGGCAAGCTGGTCCATAAATCAGCTTGGATAACCAACAGTCAGAGTGCTACAGTATACCCACTGAGATCGTATCCTTGAACCAGAGGTAGAAGAGAAATGTGCTGTGAATTAAAAATAAATAAACCACTGAAGGAAAAGAAACCCTTCTCAGGAAGAGTGGTTAGTGATGGAGCAGGCATTGCTGTTTGCAGCCAGTCGTTTAATTACTGACCCATGTACAGGACACAATGTGCTCCACTCCCACCCCATCAAGATGAATATGATTTACAGAAATTTTTTATGTGCTATATTTATACAAAATCGAGTGTTGTTTTTTTTTCCCCCTCTCCTTTTACCTCCAGTTCTTAAACAGAACAGTAGGATTATTAGAATCTGTATTTTCTCATCTTAACATTTCAGAAATGACGCAATTGTCTGGGGGAAATATCTTTATTTTCAGGTAAGAGAATCTTAGGATACAGAAGTGGGCAGGATGCTTTCTCTAACTTGTTCTATCTCCAAGTGTTATGCAAAATACTAGGGAATGCTAAGTGAGTCACTGTAGAAGGTGTCATGAAGGATCAGCAGAGGAGAAAAACACGTCACATGCAATGGAGATTTCTTAAGAGGAAACCCAACAGACTGCCAAGGATGAGGAAAAGCCTTGGATGTTGATTCTGTCCAGATTCTTTGCTGCTATACTTCAATTTGTACCTACAAATTTAGTTTGGAGAAGCCTTACATGGTGATACTATGCAGGGAACGAAAAATGCTACAAGAAAGAAATATGCTACAATCATATAATATGCTTTACCTGCTGTTATGAAGACTACTGATTCCAGGTAGGTCAAGATAAAAAGTCAAAAACTCTTCATGATTTTGAGGACAGAAATTCCAAACCGGTTAAAAATAAAAATTACCTCTGAATCACTCCAGTTTCATATCAATATAATAGTAACTATTTTCTTTAAGTAAGATATTGATCTTCACTCTAATAATTTCCTTAGGGACACATTTTTCTGTATTTCTGTTGCACAAGTTTTGGCAAATCTATTTGTAGAAATATACATTAACAGACTATGTGATGATGAAGAATATACTCACTGGATTAAGCAAACATTAATGAGGAAATAATTTTTATTTTTAATTTTAGAAAATATACTCCTATCTGCACAGGTGTAGCTCTGCTGTGTCATTAGTCTGTTCTGCCCGGGCTGAAGTAACTCTTCTGTTTCTGCAGCTGTATTTAGTAGCCACTTGTCATGCTGTGCTTCCTTGTGCTGTGCTATGTACACAAGCAGACCAAACTATGCAGTCTTTATTGTTGTAAACTCCATGCGTTCTCAAACTGTGCAACTGTTTGCTGGCATCTTCTACACAGTTCTACCACTAACTATCTGAAATTAGAACTTCACTTTCCTGCTTTTTCTTGGAAGTATGAGAAAATGTGTTTGTGTCAAAACTAAACCCTTAACTGTTTTTTCACCACTCACTGATGAAGTAAAGTGACCACAGAGACTTCATGATTATTATTTCTCCCTGCCTAAGAATGATTCAGTATGAGAGTTTCCCTGAGCTTTTGCTTTTTCTTTTCTGCACAGCAGCAACAATTCACCTTCCATTATGTTCTCAAGAAGCTAAGCAGAAGTCGTCTACCTTGGCCCTCTATTTCTGTGTGCTCTATCCCTCCCATCATAATAATGACTCTTCATTGATTTTTTCCTAGCTGTTGACATCACATTTCCATTGACAAGGCCCAAACCCAGATACAAGACTCAAGATGTGACCTTCTGAGGGATGACTTGAGGGAAATAATAACTTCCTTCATCTTCCTGATTATGCTCTTACTAATTAATGCAGGTCAATATGCTGGTAGCCTTCAGTGTTGCAGCAGCACACTGTGACTTGTGACTTTCTGAGGATGATCAGAACTACATGGATTTCCCACTGGCTAGTCTAGCACTACATGAGGAAGGAAAGGAGCACTGTGGTTACCCTAAGTAATTAGGAGAAGTTTGAAAATCAGCTCATTCAGAGGTACCTAGAAGCAATAAGATATCTCCTGCCCTTGCCACGACCTGTGAAAGCTCCAGGCAAATTGCAGTACTTGCAAGAAGGAAGTGATGGGAGCCATTTTAATGAGAAACTGCTTAAAGGGCTGAGGCAGTAAACATTTCTGCTTTAAAAGATCAGGTAGTACCAATGTCTTACACAGAATAAACGTGAGGCATCAGAGAAAACTCGTGGGAGGAACTGCAGTGTTAATATCATATTCTTAGACAAATTATTATAGTACAAAAACAATGATATGCTATGAATTCTTTTAAGTGAATTAATAAAATTAAAGTGATTTTAATTTCTTCTAGACAGGTACAATATATTTTCAAAAAGCACAAGAACTCAGCAGAACATCCATTGCTGATAAGCTGGTTTTCTCTTGTAGTTTAACAGGGAAAATTAGTCTGACATGTTAGAAGCAGCTCTTGGTGAGATTTTGCTTGTCAAGACTTTAGGCTCATCAGCATGGTGATCTCATGATAGTGTGCATAATAGGTAGATTGCTATCTAGTCATTTTTTAAGATAAAAGTATTAATATTCACAAAATGGAAGTGAGTAGACAGATGTCTAATAGAAACTTAATCAAAAGCTATTTGTCCAATCAGTTCTGGCTTTAGTGTATTTAAAAATAGTTCAAGATAGTTCAAGACCTTCTGACCTTAAAGGTATGTGTCCAGGAGCTGCAGGACCAGCTAATCCCCAAGGGAAGGGGGGCTGGGAGCCAAGGGTGACAACAAGGCAAGGACAGAGACCTGAGTGTCAAGGGCACAGTCCCATTGCACCCAAGTGCTGAGAACAGGGCAGGCCCGAGGAGTCACAGTCAACTGCGAGTTCAGGAAAGGCAGGCAAAGCCCCCATGTAGGGTGTAGCACACCCAGGATCCTGACATCATGTACCTAATTCTGCAGAAGAAAATCTAGTGCCATATAGTCTCCAGGAGTTTTTAGCAGACATTTCTGCGTCAAAGAGCTCAGAACGTGAGAAAAATTTGCTTTGTGTTGAAAGACTGTAAGAACTAAGATGTTGATGGAGCTGAAAGTAGAAAAGGAGAGTTCAGGTAAATCATGGATATAATTGTCTTTATTGGAAGGTCAGATAACTCTCTTGTGTAAAATGCAGGAGAGGAGAAGTTTAAATATATTTTTGTATATGAGTTTCTTTTGAAAATATATGTAATTATGCTGAACATTTCTGGAAGCTTGTGGGTTATGGTCTTAGTCCCACATGGTACTGAATAATATGTTCTGGCAGTATGGCTGTATGAAGCTGTTTGCTGCAGCTTAGTTCAGCCTCCTTTGTGCTGTAGCCCAACAGTCTTTACTTAATTATTACCAATAAAAAAAGGTGAATCCTCTTCCTGCTTCCAATTTGAGAAATAAATTGACCTCACAAACCGCAGAACAAGCAACTTCACTTCTTGCAATCTGGTTTATTCAGATACTTAAAAATGAAGCCTCTTCCATATACAATCAAAGTGCAAGCTGCATTTCACTCATGTCACTTTGTCAATTCTTCCATTCTAATCTTAACCAAATGGACTCAGAGATTTATACGGTATATGGACACACAGAAGTAAACAAACATAACACTGATAAGATGTGCTCTCTGACTTGCATTGTCTATCAGGCAATTGAATGAGATAAGAACCTGTTCTGTTGTTACACACTGTATACCTCTTACTGCAGAATTAGACCACACTATATGAGGAAGAATAATCCACCCTCATACAAGTCATGTGTATCCCTGGTCTGCCAGTCTAGGAAGACACACTTTCAGAGGAAAAGTATTTCCAGCACAGCTAGCTGGACAGCTTTAGAGCAAGCAGACTTAAACATGATTATAACTTTTTGCATCAGTTTCAACTCTCCCCAATCTATAAACCCAATTACTTTGCAGCCTGATAGAAATACAGGGTATACTATTATTATTGAATAAGGTACTTGTTACCACAGCTACTGGAACTCGGCAAAAGAATTCACCAAGAAACTTTGGCTGTCAGCAATACAATTTGTGTTGCAAGTAGTCAGAGGAATGCAAACACAGAAGGATACTGAATTTGCAAGTACAGCTGCAAAACAATATGTGGTGAAGGTGTTCTGCATTATAGAATCTCATCAAGATCTACTTCCAGTCTCATTAGCTGTCTCCAGATCCGTTAGAGAACCTGAATGTCATGAGCACAAACAATTTGCATAAGAAATGTCCAAACTATGAATTAGAAACAAGATTAAAAGAAGAAACAGCTGTGTGTAATTGTCCATCCCCTGTGGAGATTAATATTGCACATTACATGAAAAATCAGATTTTGAAATGAGGTTAACAGAAGAATTAACCAGAAGAGGGAGTGAATAATACCTCCTACATAGTACCATGTTCACAGCCATGCCTTTACTGCCTTTCAGTGTCTACTCTGTCTTGAAAAATCATCCTCGAGAGGACTGTAGGATTTGTTACCTTGCTACATTTCACACGTTTACTAACAACAACAAATTGATTTTTATTTATCTGGCAAAGCAAACCTTGGTCTTTCCCCCTAATATTTAATCCTCTCCAGCAATGTAAATAATGAGAAAGACGCTTGCAGATCTGATTAACCTGCAAGTTCCTTTTTAAGCAATGAGCAATCAATACCAGTACCAACTCCATTAAACAACCCTTATCACTGCTTGAGTCAGTGAATGCAAGAACACAAGTCTATGCTTATTTTTATTTTAATGTTTCAACAGCAATTTAATTCTAAAAAAAACCACAAACCAAACATGTAAAACAAAGAAACAAAATAATAAAATCCAAATTCTGTAGACTTTAAGAATCTTTATTAGTCCAGCCATGCATTGGGTTAGAACTTTTTCCCTCCTGACAGCTTAAGGAACATGTTTTGCTCTTGACACTGCACTCATAATGTAAATTACCTTTTTAGAAGTATACCTGTAGAACACGGTGTTCTCACAAAGTGCTGAAATGTCAGCTTTCATCAGATGAAATTCTTCTAATTATCTGCAGAACAGGAAGTGAAAGCATACCACTGCTGATCTATTAATGTTTTAAACCCAATCTGAAAAGCAGTATTTCTACATAACAGATTAGCTCAGTTTCCAAGCTAATGATTCCTTAACTGGAATTACTGGCAAGAAACTGTGGATCACAGTAAGCCCTTGAAACTGTTGTGAATTCTTAGTTATCAAAATTTTGTTTGTAAATACTATAAGAGCACCACATGAGTGGACTGTTTGTGGACTTCTTAGAATAGCATTGCAATCCACAGCTTAACAACCATTCCTAACATTCTTTTAAACATTGTTTGGCTTAGTTAATTTAGGAAACAAAGTAGGTGAATTATGTTGATGTTTACTTTCAGAATGGTGAATGGGCACAAAGCCTACAATTCTGGGCTATTCTGGAGTAGATGATACTCTTCTATTCTCTTCTGGGGGGGAGATATCACAGAATTGAAGATTATGTTCCTGTAACAACTACAGCGTGTTCCTCTGGAAGCAAGAATATTCAGATGACATCCCTTAGAAACTTTGGTAAAGACAGTTACCTTCTTGTGATACAGACTAGTGATGACTGGAGCATACTCTTTATACCTTTTGATCTGCTCATATTTAGTAAATATGATGTATCAGCTATGTAGCACAGATGCACATTATAATTGGTTGAACATATTTGGATAGAGACTCAGTATATTCCCTTGTTTGAGATTTCCAGACTCATGGCAGTGTAAGCTGCTGGACATATGGAAACTGATGCTTAATAACTTGTATAAAAAGGTCAGAAGAGTTCTGTCACATGTCATGGCAGATGATACCAACCTAGGAAACAGGCCCTTGATCTCCTGAAGAAAGAGCATTTAGCAGAGAGACTATGCAGAAGTTGTTGGAATATCTCCTGGCTTACAAGAACAGCAGCTATCTTGTCTCTCTGATGACTCAGTTCAAAGGTGAGAGGTTCTGTGCTATTCATAGCACAAGGATGAGATCCTTTGTTTTCTTAAAGCTATTGTATAGTCTGTTGTGGAAAATAAAACTGTAAATGGGTCATATAGTGCAGCTAGATGACAGATACTCCAAACTGATGAAACAAAATGCTTCCCTGCTCATCCCTATGAAGTGTATTTAACTTATGCTACTCTCTGGAACATAGTAGCCTTCTAATAGGTATGACTGAGATTCACAGACTATAGTGAAAAGTGCCAATATCCACATTTCTTTGGGCTATAATCAGTAGACCATATTTTCTTTTGGGATTTAGTTTAATTCTGTAAAATAAATTTAATCTTATTCTTTTAGCATGTAAACAAATAAGAGGTTAAATATGACAAGTTTGGTCTGATTCTTCTACATCATATGGCCTCATGTCTGTTCAGTTGTCTGCCCACTTCCCATATATCTGAGTGCAAGCATGAAAGCCTTGTGCTCTTTAGGTCTAGGATGGGAAATGAATTGCAAAGGTGAAGACAGCTAGTAGACATATATCCTCTGTCAACCTTCTTTCTCTTAAATCTAATTCAGTTCTTATTATTCCCACTCCTTTCAACTACATTGTATTGATTCCTATCCCTTATATATTTTTATGCTTTAGGATCTGCATCAGTCATTCGCTATCTACCTTTTGAGAGAGCTCTCTGTGACTGCTGTGCAAAGAACACTGAGCCTTATCCATATTTTCTGAAGAAATATTTTAAAAATTACACCAAAAGATCTGCTTTTTGTCTCAATTAACAGTCCATTGTTCTATAGTAGTATAACACATTGTAAGATAGACAGAACATACTAGGAGTTAAGTAGCAAGATGTAATAATGATATTAATTCACAGATGGTGAAACTGGGATTAATTGAATTTGACTGCTTAGGTAGTCCTTCAAAAGGTTAATAAAAGAATTAAATGTTTTTAAATAATTTTAACTTCATCACTCCCAAGAATGATGTAAGCACTTGGCCGCTTGTTGCCTCTGAAACTAAGTTTAAAGGATTATGCAGTAGGGGGATATTTTCATAAACAGGTTGAACTGAAAGAAGAAAACCATACTCAACTTCATATAAACCATGTAAATTTAGGTGATTATACAAAACAGTCAATGTCTCTCAACATTCAGTGACTGTGTCTTTGGTAGAGAGTTATTATTGGTTGCAACAGTCTTCATCCCTGACTCCAGACAGAAAGCTGTGAAGCAATGTATATTGATTTAAATTAAATCCTTTCAGCAATTTGAATCAGAACTGTTCTGCTTCTCTGGTAATGAATACAAGGAGATTTTGGAAAAGGAGTTACAGCTTCTGCTTGATTGAATATTCAGGGGTGCAACAAAAATGATGTTACACAAGGGACAAACTCATCTTCAGGTTAGTCCCTGTAAACTGAAGTTAAACTGAAAGTTTAAAATCAGTCTTGCATGGTTTGAGGCTTTTGATCATTGTTAGATGCTCAGAGAAAGCAAACAGAAAAAATTAGGAAAATTTTTCCCCACTGTGATTGTTTGAATTGTCTGAACAGACATAGATAATGTCCATTTTGGTGAGCGTGCTAAAAGGCTTTAGACTCACACTCAGAGAAGACACCTGTGCACGATGTGTGTGCAAAAATGAAACCTTGATATAGCTCTGTCCCTAAGGTTTCCTTTGCTCCTGTTCAAAGATCTGTCTATTGTTGATACAAGGGTGGTCCCATGGCCATTTTCAGACAGAAGTTCTGGTCTGCAGCTGTGACTGAGGAATGATATGAGGAACCTGGAGTCCTGGAAATCTGGTATTTCCAGACTCAAGGCCATGAAGCTGTGAAAGACTTGATCACCAAATCACAGAAATACAGAATAAGCTGGGTCGAAAGGGGCCCACAAGGACCAGTGAGTCCAGCTCCTGGCCTTACACAGGGTCATCCCCAAGAGTCACACCATGTGCCTAAAAGTATCATCCAAATGCTTCTTGAACTCTGTCAGGCTTGGAGATGTCACCACATCCTTGGGGAGCCTGTTCCAATGTCCAATCACCCTCTGGATAAAGAATCTTTTTCTAATACCTAACCTAAACCTCCCCTGACACAACTTCAGTCAAAACCAAATTAACAGGTCTTTAGTCTTGCATAGAATTTTAAATGTAGACACCTTGAGATGAATTCAATATAATCCACTTAGGTGGGTTTATACTAAGTTTAGGTCACCTAGAAAGTACCTTTTCATGTGTTCAAAATCCTGCTTTTGTTCCACTTGAATAAGTGGTTAGTTGGGAAAGGAAGCAAAACAACAAGAAAGAAAAACTAATTTTCCATTCCTTGGGCCTGTTTGGAAATAAGAAACAAATTTGTATTAATTTCTAGACAAACAAAAACAGCTACTCCCTGACAAATTTAGCTCACGTGCACATAAAGAATATTCACCTACATATAACCATTTTTTGAGCATCCACCAAACTTTTTTCTCTCCTCTCTTATAACCGGAGAGATGCTTTGAAACTCTCTGACGGGTGAGATCAGTCTGGAGATAATAATTGTGTCGGTCTGCAGCACCAACTGGGACTCCCCCCCTGTTCGGGAAGTTGCTAGGCTACTATCTTAAAGAGACAACTCACTTGATTAATTGCAAATACAGATTGCTTTATGAAAAAGTTAATACATTTATAACAACAAAGTCTGAGGAAATAGCAGACTGATTATCAGAACTTGCAGTATTCCCTGAATACAGGATTAAGGAACAAAAGCGCAGCTTTTAAAAACGGTTGCAGTCTAACTCCAGTCCTGCTTTCAGTGGTGAGGTATTACCATGCTACTGGTAAATCACCATTTAATGAAAATCATAAAACATTTGTTTCTGGAGTGTGATATTCAAAATAAATATTACCTCACTCACTTTGTACTAATGTAACTGGATAAAACCTTCTGTAATATTCTAGGGTTCCTTCAACCCAAAGATGCCTTGGAGGAGAGTATATGTCTGGTATGTGTTTGCACTGGATGTCAGACTGCTGATACTTTGCTTTTTCGTTAAATATCTTATTACTTGAAACTCTTCAAAGGGCTAAGCAGCTTTCATTCCTCAGATCATGCAGTTATTTTATGAATAAATGTAATATGGTAATACATATGATAATTAAAAATATATATTAAAAAAATGTGAGTACCTGGCTTCATATGAGTAGACCTTGCAGAAATTATTTTAATTTCCATGAAATTTGTTAACAAATCTGGAGAATAAAGTCTTTGAAATTTTCTTTGCCATTTTTTAAGCTCTTTTTTTTCTTTTGGAAAAAAAAAGCCACCTCCCCCAAAAAACCCAACGAAACACCCAAACTCCCTTTGATGTTTCAATATTCCTTAGAAATTGAGAACATGTAAAAAATACTTTCTGGATTTTTAAAAGCTACTTAAGGCAAATCAAATATTTTCAGGCAGCTTTACGTGTAAGTGTTTTTATAAGCAGCACACATCTCAACCTGATTCTGATTTTTCTGAAAGCTTCACTAATAAGTTGTTTTCCTTTAAAGCTCCAAATAGAATGTCTATGTATGATTTGAAAGCAGTTTGGTGCTTTTTTGTGGTCACAACAATGGGAATACATCGCACTCTCACTGGTAGGCCCCAGTTTAGGCAGGAGATGTTAAGAAATGAGCAACCTGCAATGAACTGAAAGAGCAGGTGAGGGAGTAACAGTACAGAGCAAAGCTTCAGTGGACAAGATAAAGAGTAGAAAACACTGAAAAAGCTCTGGATAAAATGTGCCTTTCAAACTCAAACCTATGGAGCTTGAAATCATTGGGAAGATACAGACACTGAGAAAAGTCTTACTGTTTAGTATGGGGTGTAAGGTTGACTTGAGGATTTCTGTAAGTTGTGCATGTTTATATGTGTTGGGAGCAGGCACCTGTAAGTTCTAGGTGAAAGCCAAGGAAATAGGATGTAGATCCTCTTCTGGTGCTGAAAGGCAGTGGGGAGAATGCTGCTGCTTCACATCATCTTTATTTGTAATGTATGAATGAGATAACCTTACATTTTAGTGTTCCACATCTGTTTCACTCAAACAAAACTTGAGGTTTGTTCATATTCTGTAAAGGCTGAGGCATGTAGTCTGGTTTGGGGGCTATCTTGCTTAGCTTTTTACTGAAATTTTCCTTAGAATGAAAGATATAGTCACTGTCCTAAGAAAGAGCTGAGGAAAGCACTCTGTAAAACGGGGTGTTACGGCATAATGTGACAAGTAAAAGGATGCCAGTGATGGAGCAGAAGGACTCTATTCCTATTTTGGCCTTATGAATGTAAAGATGTTTGGGAGTCACAGCACTTAGGGTGTCCTTCAGAGATGTGATCAGAGTCAATGGATTCTATTGACAAACAGCAAAGAAAAGTTTAGTTGAAAGATTAAGACCAGTTTTAGTTATAAACAAGAATATATTTTGCTACAATCCTAAAACATGTCCAATGACAGACCAAGTATTTTGTATAACAACTAAAAATATATTTCAGGTGATTTTTTTTTTCAAAAATACACTTTATTTTATTTTAAAAGTTAGAATTCACTGATATGGAAAATAACATTTGGATTGGTTATGAGTATTACTTTGTTAGGTGAAGAAAGAAATTAGTTTTTTAATTTTTATTTTTTTTTTTCAGATGCATTGTATTTTCCTACCATACTGGGGTAATTTTTATTTTTTTTATTAAATGGAACCTTAAAATCCATCTTCCTCTATTCATATCATAACACTCAGCAAACTTACAGGACCATAAGCACTTAATTTCTGCATGTAAAAAAAACGGTGCTTGAAAGTTTAGGGTAAACCTACTGCATGGAGCTATGAGATGCAACTGTTGCACTTCTACTTACTGGCTAAATGGAAGCATAAATTTTTTTTTCAGGCTGTTAAACACAATGTTATACAGTAAAAATCCCCTTGCTATTGATACATTTTTGTCTTCCATTTTAAAATATTATTTTTTCCTGTAAATGTTAAGAATTTCACAATTTTTATTTTTTAAAAAATTAATTTAGTTTTTTTTTTCCCCCCATGGCTCTACTATTTTATTTCAGAATTTAAAAAACTGATGTTTTGTTTTAGAGATGAAAACAGTTTACTGGACTCTATTTCAACCCTTTTTATGCTCTAAGATGTGAACTGGCTAGTCTTTCAAATGATCATTGTCTTTTATAAACAAGAAGTAAGGAAGAATCATAGAGAAAAATGTAGGTTTTAACCCTTCTTCTGGTCTTCCAGCTGTTCTTTTTGGAATTCTTGGGCCAATGGCCAACTCTCAGCTTTGTTGAATATTACAAGGTGTAACGAAAATGTAGATGACTTAAGTCAGCAAAATCAATTCCTGCATTCACAATATAGGAATATTTCTTGTATTTCTGAAGATGGATTTTCCAGTTATTGTTATTTTCATGTATTCAAATGTACTTCTAAATAACCTGAAAAGGGAGGTGTTGGATTCCTACTGAAAATAGTACAATTAAGATCTGTTTAAAAATAACAGCATGAATTTCTTATGCTTGAATACTGTGGAATGACAAGAATAAGGTAGCAGAGCTCTAAGCTATTAAATTTGAGTAATAGGATTTTTTTCCATTTTAAGTTAATGGACAGTCAAGTATTGAAAGAAGGTGGACAGGCAATAGAAATCATTTTATAGTCATTCTCCAGAAATGCGTGAGCAGCATAGATCAGAAGTGGCAGAGCTAATGTTCCCTCAGAACAAGAGTGACTTTTTAAAGTTTCCTATGCTTATTTTTGTATTCCAATACATGATGTTAAGAGAATGTTACTTGGACCAACCTCATCTAATTTTGAAGTTCCCTCTAACTTTCAAGCTTCGAGTGGAAGAGCTGGACCAGACGACCTTATGAGGTTTATTCCAACTAAATGATTCTATGAGGCACTTTTTACTGTGATTATGAATCCGAATGTGTAATGCAACATGATTTTTCCTACTGTTTGTTTTCCACCATTTCGGTATCTTATTTACCATCATTTTCATATCAAAGTTAGTCAGTTGTTTTCTATGAGTACAAATATAACCACACACACGTGCACACAGATCCACAGTACCCTCATGTGTACCTATATTACAAAGTGGCTTTATATCTTAATTCAAATAGATAACAAAGAAATCTATCTCTGTAGAAATTTTCAGACGTGCCAGAAATTTTCAAGTGTGTTTTTGGACTTCATGCTTTGAAAACTGAAAATTCAGTTGGAAAAAGTCACATTTTATAATGGAAACATGAGAAAGTATAAAATTTTTGAAGAAACTCCAAGATATTAATCTTGCAGTGTTTGGGAGACAGTGAGGCAGATGAAAGGATGAAACAGCAGTTTTGTAATAATCTCCAGTCTGTAGAAAGACCCAGAGAAAAACTGCTTCTGTCATACTGTGTCACAGTATAGCCACTGCTCACTTTGTCCTTTTCCATCTTTGTTGACTGAGTTGCAATCAGCATAGCAGCATTAAACAAGCCCTAAGAAAAACATTAAAGTCTACCTTTATTTTAAGGAAAAAAATTAAAGAACTTGTAAAAAATCCATGATGTGTTAAGAAATTCCGCCAATCCATGCTCAGCCAATCAGCACTGGCAGTTTCTAGCTTGCAAATTTACATCTATAACAATTGTTAAAATCTAAAGGACTGTTTCATCAACTGGAATAAATCAATGTAATCCCTGAAAGTAAAATTTTAATAGGAATAGAAAGGACCAGTGTTTCTGCTGAATACTAACATATATATTGCCAATATCCTGTTTATTTTTCTGCATACTGCTTGTCACGCACACAAAAAAAAGCCACAGTAAAAATTGTAGCATGTCAGATTACTAGCTCAGTCTGAGCCCCAAATGAATAAATGTTACAATCTTCCTGACCTGACGCTTATATTCTTTCTATACTCTGTCAGTATTTCATCCTTGTTCAAGTAGTCAGAATTTCCCACAAAAGCATTTGTATTCACTGCCGAAAAGCCACTGTAAGTGAGAGATTTAAAAAATATGTCCACCAAATACACGTTAAAAACTTATCATTGTGCTGAACGGAATGAATGCTTACTGTGCTGCTTCACTGCTGCTAATAAACCATGCCAAGTCCATTTACTCTGTCCATTCAGTGGTCTCAAGGTATCAAACCTGCAGCTTCACTGCTGGTTTCACTGTTTAGTTGAAAAGGTGGTAGCTGCTGCAGTAAGGAAAAATGCTTTCTCTTTCTGAGCAGTTTCAGTGAATACTTACTTCTGAATTTCGCTGATGACAAGGGAGAAAACCTTAATTTTCATGAGATCAACAAAATTAAAACAATCATTTTAAATACCTTTGTATTACTTGTATTTGTCTCTCGTTATCTAATACTTAAATAAAATGGCCCTTCTATTTTTTATTCCCATTGCACAAGAAATTTGAAAAGCTATGTGTTATCTGGAATATAAATAGCAAAACAGACCTGCAAACAAAATAATGCAGTGTCAGTGGTCATGAAATTTTCAGTTATAACTCATAGGCTTACATTATCTCTGTAAATAGAATATGACTCTAGTCTTTTCATATCTGTGATGACATCACCATCTGATGCAATTTCAAGTTTAGAGTAACATATTAATTATTCCAGCTTACCCCAATGTCTTGTTACAGGACAGTTTTAAGGATCCTGCTGCACACTGTATAATTACTGAAATTCAACTGGATTGCTCTCCTTCATACTTGCTAACCTTACTGCCATCTGTTTAAAAATATTTTAACTACCTTTCTTTACCTTTATTCCTTCATTCCATTATAATTATAATTAAAGCATTATATATAAGTATATATTTAGATGTTATTTTTAGTTCTTGAGCAATTTTTTGCTGTCAAATATAAGCAGAATTGGAAGAATTGGAATGAATATGGAAGAATGTACTAGCTTCAACTCCACCGGGGAGAAGGGAGCATGATAAAGTCATTCGATGTGATTTGTGCTTAGAAAACAAATCTTTTTGGTCCAACAATTCAGCATTAAACTGCAGGACAAGAAACAGCAAAAAGTGTCTGCACACTCCAGCTCATTAATTCAAGGATTACTTAGGTTATTAATGATATTTTTTGATGTTTAAACCATTAATGCATATTAGCTTTATTTCGAAGTGCAGCTTTATAATATTACTTAGACTGAATGAAGATGAAATCTGCCAAGAAGAAAACACAGCTTCTATTTTCAGTAGGAAATAGCAGCAACAACAACAAAATACGTTAAAGCAGCCCCAAAACTGATATTTTACCTCACGGCTTCTTTCAGCTTCTTGCCATATGCTAGAAGTTCATTCTCTGATGAGCCTTTGAGCTGTCAGTCCACCTCCCTAGCTTTTTTCTCATTTTCTCTTCAGCATAAATATCTATTTGCTGGAAATTGTTTCATATCTTGCCTGACCATTTGACTGTAGGGCATAGTTAGTTCTCATGTCTTCTATTAGAGGGACAGTGGACACAGCAGTCAAGCTAGGCCAATTAAGTGGCCACTACTATCAACATTAACCTTTTTAAAGGTCTGAACATTATGTATTAAAACATATTTGGTACTAAATCGGTACCTCAGGGCAAAAAAGTGCAAATCAATCACCAATTTTTCACTTTTTTCCCCTCTGTATAAGGATGAGTCTAGGGTGTGTCTTGCAGGGCACTCATTGGCTTAGGGGTCAGTCACCCACCTATGTCAAATAGGAGAAAGTTAAAAAAGTTCTTGATTTGACTGCCAACAATGCAGCATATTAAAGGTAATATTCTTCTGAAAAATCTGATGTTGCTTCATATTGACATGAATCTTCTAAGTAGCTTTTGCATAAATTTTCACAGTTTTAAATATGTGTCTGAATATCCAATCTTTTCCTCTGTTAAGTCATTTAACTAATAGTCCTGCTTTGGAAATAATATTTTCTGCTCTTGTCGTGTGCTACTTCATTTGGTGTAAAAAGCATGGCAGCAGTAGTATTCCTATGTTTTTTTTTTCTCCAGATAGTGCCCTGTACAATATTGTCTCACAAATTTTCTCCTTGTATCTGTGCCAGCCACAAATGGTCAGCTCCCCCAGATTTGAAAATAATATTGGTGAGTACAATAATTATCTATTTTCTGTCCTTCTTCCTCCTGCCAACAACACCTTTATTCACTTTATTGTATTTCTAAAGTTAGCTATGCTTCTTTAATAAAGCGAGGTTCTAGCCTTATTTTTGACTGTAACATTAAAAAGTTTTGAGAATCAGATCAGTTTAAACAGTCTTTTGAGCATCTAAGTGTCTTTTCCAATGATGATATAAATAACTTTTAATTTTGCATATCTCTTTTCCTTGTTAAGCTGTTTTCTTAACTCTGAATCAAGTATTTGTACAGCAAATGTCAAGTTGAGAATTAATATACTATGAAGATAAAAGAAGTTAAAAAGAGGAAAATATCCAATGAATTTGCAGGTAAAAGTACAGTGTTCAACCACTTCTTCTGATAGTCATGGGGTTTTTTTTGTGAGGCTCAATTGCAACTATTTAATTCTGTTTATTTTAAATGGATTTTTGTGCAGGTGAACACAGTGCTTGTGTCTTCTGTTTTCTGAACCTATTCCTCAAGCTAATGGTTGAGCAAGAACAATGTATGGGGAAGCTCATACTGACGTCCAGCTGGGCTCCAATCTGTCAGAAAAGTTTCTATCTCCTTACATCTGCTATCCCCACTTGGATGTCTCTGATATCTTAGGACATGTCAGACAGCACAGTGAACTTAGCAACTGAATTGAGAACTTGCTGACTGTATGAGGGTGTAGTGAATGGTTATCTAGTACTTAATGAATGTAATTTCTGAATCTCTTTCATCCGTTATGAAGTTAGAATGCTGGATCACAGGTAGAAACATACTTTTAAACAGATAAATGTAGATATTTTCATTTGTAGCTGTATCCCATTCAAAGTATTTTTTCTATGGCTCATTAAACATGAGCCAATGACCTCTGCAATATTGATTTCAGTGAATGCCTGAACTTATGCTGCTGCAACTGAGTAAAGCCTAACCATATATCACCAGCACCAGAATCACTTTGAACTCTTCTTGGTTCTTTCTGTCTTTTTACATGCAGAGTGTATTGTGAGCTAAGCTGCCTCCTTGTGCTCTGCACCAGGGAAAGGATGTGAGAAAAAAGGAGAGAGAAGATTTTTTCTGGGTCTCAGTAAGACCCAACAACAGATTGTTTTAAGAAGAGATAATGATAATAAGGATACAGAGAATGAGCGAATTTTACACTGTTTCATATGCTGGGCACCCCACAGTCATGAAGCATTGGGTGAACTCTGTGGATTTTCCCATGGCTGTCTGAGCAGATCTATTTCGTAAAGACATTTTCCCCTTTTGGTCATGTGAGCTAGATTATGATTTTCTTAGAAGAAAACAACTCTCACTGTCATTTCTAACATCAATCAGAAGAAATGGTCTTGTGACAATTTCCTGATGTGCTGCTCCTTAACACAAGGTCATGGGAGTAGTGCAGTGCAGTTGGGAGCCGCCTGCAGGATCCTCCGTTGGGAAGAGCTGGCTGAGGTTGTCCTGCAGCCAAGAGATTTAAGCAGCACAGTACAGCCTGAACCTGGAGGTGCAGCACAGTGCAGGACAGCACAGGGCTGCACTTGCTGAGGATAACTGTGATATGTATCACTGCCCCCTTGAGGCATGATGGTCTCCTAGGTAGGATCACCACGCTGTTAGGAAAAACCCAACATGGGAAAAGAAGGTATCCACCCATCACAAGAGCCAGTTAAAACTGTGTCCCATGTTGGCTGAAGCCTTCTGCTAGGGGGAACAACTCACAGAAGATAGCCTTTATAGTAGCATTTCTAGATCAAAGACCTTCCAGAAGCTGATTTCTGTGCACTTTATTATTTATATTTTAATAGTATACCCTATGCAAGTCTGATCTATACAAGATAATTTTCACAGTTGCTAATTAGCGATGTATGCAAACAAAAAGCTCCAGACAGCTACTTATGAGCATTCCTGTTATAGTAAGTAAACCAGATTAAGAGATGGTCTTTATACAGCTTACCTCAAGTCCTTAAATAATTTTGCATGAAATATTTGCAACAGCCATAGGCACATGAAATATTTTACATTACCTTTGGGTAAAATAAGTGTGTCTGCCACTTGTTCTCCTGACACCATTTCACAGTTTGCACAACAGTGATACCATGGAGAAGGTATTGGTCTTTTAAGTACCACCCAGTTTCATAGCAGGTTTAGAAGATGCAGTACTAGGGTTGTCAGTGGGATGATTCTGCAGAAGTGAAGCAGTAATAACTTGCAAAATTTAGTCAGCTTGTGCAGGTCCGAAAAAAAAGTAAAATTGTGTGAGTCAGTATTGTGAAAGCAGTGAATCTGTGTTTACTTTCTTCTTCTATACAGAAGAAAGTTATTAGAAAAAGCAATTAATTAGTAAGCATATCATTCTGATCTGTAGTTACTTCTACTGGAATAAGCTACTAGACAAAGCCATTTATTAGTGAGCATGTCTTTATGCTTATGTGAGTTTGCAAGGAAAAGAATGTACTGAGTCTTGGCCAGGAAAAGGTGAAGAAAAAATAGTGTCAGAAGTAAAAGTGGAGTTGAGCATTCAATTGTGCCTGTTACACATGCATTTTCTAAGATATAAATCAAGCCAAGGAAGCTTCAGTTGAAACATGTTTGCTGAATGAGCTGATAACTGCAGTGAAAGGATATAAAGTGGGAGAAATAAAGAACAACTCATACTGCTATAAATGTGAACTACAAACCATGTAAATAGCATGACTCCCACTGAGAATTTGACAAGTCTTTCAGGCACTTACCTTTATTTCTAAGCTTTGCCCAGCCCTAGCTACCAATATTACAGATTGGTGCCAGTTTTTAACAGACATTTTATGAACATTTTTACACATATTTCAGAAGCTAATAAACTGGCATTTCAGTAGTATTCCTCTTTTAAATGTATCACTGTTTTGCATCCATTGTAATTTGTATCCCATGCACTAAACATTACTGCAGCAGGGTTTGAAATCAGTGCCATTAGGTGGCTCACCTTGATATCTGCGTGATAAGAAGCAGCCTCTCATTGAGGGCAAAAAAGTGTATTATTTAGTAAATTAAGTGCTTTTTTATTGTTCCCTTTTACAGCTGTGTCACTGCTGTTAACCAGCTCAAACTGGTTGGCACCAACTATTCACAAACATTAGAAAACACTCTTTTCTATGCAATTTGCCCACTTCAGACACTGGCTTTTTTTCCATTTTTATTTTTATACCTGTTGGTTTCTGTCTCAAACTTTCTATCCAGTTGCTTTTGAGTATGGTAAATGACCAGGGAAAAAGTTTTCACATGAAAAAATAAAGTTTCTTGTCTTTTCTACACAGTGCAGAGGTCATGATGGGAGATCAGAGACAGGAAGCAGCTTGTCATTTTGTTAACAGGAACAGGGGCTCAGAGCTTTGTTACACTCTACCAGAAGCCATTAGAGACCTGTAATAAGCTAGGAGCACCAGCATGGGTCTTGATTTTAGGCTGGCAATGACGTGTAGTTTTGTTCAGAAATGGCCAGGAAGGAGGCACTGGCACCTGTTTGGAATATGCACATACGTGTTTTCTTACATATATCTGAGCCCATGGGGATCTTCCTCTTGGCATTTGATTCAACACAGAATGAACACAGTAAAAGTTTTGTTGATCTTCACCCCCCCCCCCCCAAAATACAGCAGAACAAAAGATCTCTTTTTCTCATGATGCCTAGCTGCTTTGTGCCTCATATGAGGTGAAGCACTGACCTGGCCCCTGGTTCCTAAAATTATGAGGGGCAGCATAATTTTAAAGTTGCTCTTCAATAAAAGATGTATATTTTCTTTCACATTTTCCTGAACTCCGTCAGAAATGAGACTCTTGTCAGTTACAAAAGAATACTACAAACAGGAAACATTTTTTTCTAATAGACTCTCTAGGATTTTAGAGTAATTACTACTGAAGCCTATTAAATGTCTGTGATACCATAAAATTTTCCTGTAACATTCATACCACTGGATTTTTTTCTTAAGAGCAAAATCCTCTGGAAATATTCCCCCTCCACAGTGGGCATTTTTTAAAAATTGTTATGCAAATCCAAATCCTGCAGCATTCAGAGGGAATCTGTGGCAAAACTGAGAGAGGCACAGCTACCTCCACTGAGGCAATTCTTTTGATTAAGGTTCTCTGCTTTAAAATAGAGTTTAATCAAGGATAGTAAAACCAGAGGAAAACTGCTTTCCAGGTGTGCTTTCTTGTGCAGATGGTGTGCTGCCAAAAAGAATCAAACAAGCTTTAATTATGAGAATGATCAGCAGAGTCAGACAGGATGAGAAATTGTGTGCTCTGATGGAAACTGTTCATTAGAAAACAACAGCACTGCTTGGCACGTGGGGGAAGGATGAAGCCACTTTTGATGGATGACAAAGGATTTTTGAAGTCTGCTGAGACTGAGTAATCCCTGCTATAATGTTTGAAGCATTTAGAGGAGGTGATGATCACTTGTCCTTTCTCTGGACAAGTCCAAACCTGCAGGGAAACCCATGCTGCTCACTTTCATGGTCAAATGGACAGGCAGCAGTTTTTGCCAGTCTGCTTCTTGACAGCTTTTGAGTTGTTTCAAGGAGTGGCAGCAGTTTAATGCAGCACCTGTGTCTGTTTTGCAGACAGAGGCAATGCTGCCTCTGTGTGAGTGAAGTCTATCAGCTAAGACAGATCTGAGGCCCTGCCGTGCTGCCCGCTGATGTCACAAGTACGTGGGCATGGTCTCTGAAATTCTGCAGTCTCGGTAGACTTCTGAAATTGTTTTTTGAGATAGCTGAACACACCTTACCATGCACCTGTATCCAAAAGTGTCAGATCTTTAGAGTTTAGACAAAAGCTAGAGTGGGATGATGAATCCTTCTTCATCAGCAAAGCAATGAATCACTTACCTTTGATACTCATTCCTGGCTTTCTCCAGCAACGTTGATGGATTGGCAACTGATTTGGCAACTGCGATTTGGCAACTGACTGCATGTGACTGCAGCCACAAAGAATCCCAGTGGGACTCCATTCAAGGAGAGCATCTGGCCACAGGGAGCTGCAGGCAGAACAGCCTCGTTAGTGCGTGTTGAGAGATGAGCTCTGTCTTACTACCTGTCTTGTCTACTGTGGGACACGTAATCAGTAGTCCGGAAACATTAATTCATTTGTCAAGGTACTTTTGATGAAACAAATTCTACATTTTGTTAACTGAAATGAGATCACGGCTCTTCCTCTACAGCCCTGGGACTGGCACAGTGCTCTGCCCTGGATTTGCAGTTGCATGCCTAGTTTGGTGACAAAAACACCTAATCTGCAATCAGCTCTTCAAGAAACTGTAATCCCAGTTTCTTCTTGGATAGCATTTTATTTCTATTTTTTCCCAGAGGGTTCTACATACACTATTGAATTAATTTTAGCAAGACCACAGAGTGCACAGAGGCCTAATCCTCCATAATCAAGAGATAGACTGTCAATAACTTCAATGAGCTTTGGATTTGGCCTAGATGAATACGACCTAGGAAAGAAAAATAGCCCTTCCAGTAAGTGGCAAAGCTGGGATTTAAATGTCAGTGAGTCTAACTAATAACATCCTACTCAACTCCCCAGAAGGGATCCTGACAGCATTCTGAGGCAGTAGGTGGAATAAAAGGGCTTAAAATACCCCAGTAAGTCTCAGAGAAAAATGGAAAGAAAAAGGAGAAAAGCGATGGAGAAAATGTCCACCTGTAGAGTCAAAGAGGATAGAAGATGGGCTTATCTCTTGTTTCATTCTGTTTCCATTCCTCTTCTTTCCCTTCCTGTCCATCTCTCTGGACTATTTACTTCAATAAGTTTCCCTGTTCCACCTTTCCCAGTACAGGTTCCATATCTGCCACTGCTCTTTGGCTGCCTTCCTGTTGGCAGCTGGCAGGAGATACAGCTTCTGACAATAGTAAGTCACATGAAATCATGGCCTGCAGAATTAAAATCCTCTTTTGAAACCACTTACAATGTATATCCTCAGAAAAATTATTAAGTCAGAAATAGAGCCAAGACTGTAAATGCTTCAGTCTACTTCTAGCAAGAATGGTGACAGTGAATGAAATTAAACCCACTGGGGTAAAATCTGTATTGATATAAGGCAACTAAGTCAGAAGGCATCAAGCAAAATTAGGAAGATTCAAAACACCACTGATTTAGTCTAGTTTCACTTTAGATATTTAGGAAACCAGACATATCATCTCTGTCTCAGTTGGAGTTCTAAATACTCACACTCTTTTCTTTCTGCTACTGTCTGCCTTTTTTTGCCCAAAGACATAATAACTATTTTAGGTAACTTCACACTGTGACAAGGCCTGTGTTATGTAAATGAAATGAAGACATTCAAGACTGAATGAACAGATGACTGTGAGCCAGGACACTTTTGAAAAAAATTGTGATTTCTAGCAGCATCTAAAACTTGTTTTGTAATATTGTCTAAAGCCTAGAATTGTTTCCTTGTTTATCTGTCTAAATGGACACCTGGTTGGGCAGTTAAGTTTATCTCATACCTCTTGCCTTTGTGCCTCAATAAGTTTGCTCGCTTTCCTGTAAAGACTTTGTCCTGTAAAAGATAAAAGGACAAATCTTAAGTATGTGTTAGAGATAAAGTGTACATTGCAGGCAAGAAAATTTCTGTGTGGAGACATATTCATAGCTGTCATTTTTAAGAATGGTAGCCTTACATGTCTTATATTCCATGCACTGGGTATTACATAAGTAACAACCCAGCATGCACAATATCTCTGCACAGTAGACCACTACCTGTGGCAAACCTTCAGGGGCAAATCTATTTCAGCAAAATGGCAAGTGTAATGGAAGAACAGAAAGTGAGAGCACCTTCTTTGTAGTGATGGAAAGGTCTACCTGCCTGAGGCAGATTTATACTCACTCTACTGAGGTGAGTATAAATCTTATGGGGAAGAAATGGCAGTCTACATGGACGTCTTATAGAGTTGGAGCAGGAGCCAGTGCCTAGAGCAGTAGGTAAAAGAACAGGGATGAGGAAGTCCTTTAGCTAAACTGCAGGAGCTCCTTGGTGAGATTTCTGTAGGCCACAAATATCCTGTGCGTTGTTGGCCAAGTCCATGCACATGTTGGTGGTGGGCAAAGTGCTGTCTGTCAGTCATTCATCTGTTTTAAGTGAAATTTCTGTACTCCAGTGGTTACAAAAAGTCTCAGTACTTCAGATGCTACTGCTCTGCTCTAATTAATTCTGTATTTAGGGAAGATGGTGAGAATCATCTCTTTTAAATCCTTACTTTCCCATTTGAATAAGAAGTTAATTTTCCTCCTGGACTGGACTATCAAACAATTTTTTTAGATTTGCACAATTTCCCTAGCCCACAGTTGTGTGGTGGAATCTAAAAATTCTACTTATGATGAGAGGCCACAGTCATGCCCAGATAAACTGCCAACACACTCTAAGGGATGCAAAACCTTCCAAATCTCAGATTTGCTTTTCTCCAGGAGGAAAGGTAATTAAAGTTAGAACACTAACTCTGTTTCTGGAATCCACAGTTTACTTAAGAATACACTTTGTTAGAACTTTGAAACAGAAAATACTTCAACAAAAGGACACATCAAGCAGACCTGCACTACTATGTAAGACCAGTGTCATGCATGTGAGTCTGAATACAAATAAAGAGCAACACAATTATAAGCTAATTAAGAAACTCAGAATTTATAAATGAAATTGCAACAACCAACAAAGTAACACATTGCATAATTGATTTTAGTAGATTTTTGCTCTTCTATTGTTAATATTTAATTTTTGGATATTGCCCTGGAGACTAATCCTCTGTATCAACCTGTTAATTTCAGTTTTTGAAATTCAGGTGTTTTTTGCATTCATTAAATACATAACTCCTTTAAGTTGAACATTTTTTAATCCTTAAATAGGTAAAGGAAATGAGCTGATTTTGCTCACATTTACCAAAAAGGAAATAAAAATATTCACCTTTGGGCTGAGACTTAGCATAGAATATTTTGAGTAAAAAAGCAGAACTTTCCATTTAGGTGTATATATATGTGAAGATACAAAATTTTAATGAGAATATTAAAGTAATGCACTGCTGCAGTTCAGTTATGTTTAGTGACACATCTCAGAACTGTATCACTAGGAATGTTATTAAAGCATTCTCCTGGCAGTGACTTTGGCAGCAGTCTGCTGACTTGGTTCTCAGCTTACTGGTGTTATGCAGCTTGTGCAGGTTCATTTTACACACCGCTTTCCCTTTCCCTGTTTTGCTTGCTGACAGTGAGCTGTGGCAGTGGGCAGGCCTGTGTGCCATCCCTTGCAAAGTGACTTTTGGTCCAGTTCAGAGGCTCCATTATTTAACTTGCCCAGGGCAATTTGAACTTTATTTAACAGATTGGTACATTCTACCTTGCTCCTCTTTTTTTTTCTGCTGCTGTAAACTGCAGTTTGAAAAAAGACCATTTATGCTCTTTTGCATAAAATAGTACAAAGGCAGAATAGTAACATACGGTTTATATATCCATTCCAAACTTAATATCTTAAAAAAAAGTGGGCTTCTTTTTCAATCTGTTCTTACAACCTGTTTGTTTGAGATCACTGCTATTCTGAGTGTTCTGGGTTGTAGTGACTTAACACCAGCTGGCAACGAAGTACTATGCAGTCACCCACTCACTGCTCCCGTCTGTGAGATGTGAAGGAGAATTGGACAAAAAAAAACCAAACCCCATGGTTTGAGATAAGAATAGTTTATTAATTGAAATAAAGTAAAATATAATAATGAAAATAAGTATAATAAAAAGGAAGGCAACAAAAAGAGAGAGAAAAATAAACCCCAAGAAAGACACGTGATGCCCAGTGTAATTGCTCACCACTTGCTTACTAAATGGCCAGCCTGTTCCTCAGCAGCCATCAGCCCCTCATGGCCAGCTGTTACCAATTTACATGCTGGGCATTAGGCTTCATGACATGGAATATTACTTTGGCCAGTTTGGGTGGCCTGTCCCAGCTATGCTTCCTCCCAGCTTCCTGTGCAACTGCTTTTGGCAGAGGAACGTGAAAAGTCCTTCACTTAGGGTAAGCAATAATTGTCAAAACCCAAAATAACAGGCTGATATCAACATTATTCTCATACTAAATAAAAAAATTACAGCACTGTACCAGTTACCAAAGATAAAACTAACTCTATCCCAGCTGAAACCAGGACAAGGGTAGAGACTCATGAAGGTATAACTGGAGATACTTCTGCTTTTTAACCATGGAGGCAGACATGTCTTTTATTCTAAAAGCTCTGTCCTTTGGGGCATCTGGAGAACTGTCTTAAGTAAATGAAGTACCTGTGTTTCTCTTAATTTGTCTTGAAACAATGGGTTTATCATCTTTAAGTGATTAGATAGCAGGTTTAGAAAGGGTTAGATCTGAACATACAGAAGGATGTCTTAGAGACCACTCGTAAAAGAAAGTTAAATAAAAATGTCTTTCCAAGAAATGGATCCTAATTCTTTATTCTCATATTTTTCATAGAAATATTGATACTTGCAGCTCTCAGAATATTGTTAAAAACCTCAGGCATTACACAAAGTATCCAAGAATTTATGATGGTTATAATGAAAAGTTATACTGCTCATAAACACAGGTGGACATGAATATTGGTCCATCCATAGTTAACAGTCAATACAAACACCTGTGCAATTTATCTGGGGTAAAGAAATGCACATTTCATATGAAGTCATTATTTAAATTAAAGCTTTAATGGTTAGTCGAAGATTTATTGTTAATCTAAGTGCAACAGTATTAGCACATACAATCTGAATTATCCCATTACTGTGGTCATTGATGTAGTAATACAGGTGAAACTAATGTACAAAAACTTCTTAATAATTACCTCTTTCTCTGGATTTGTTCTTTCTGTGGTCCTCAACAAAAAGAAAATTTCATGATGAGCAATCAGTGTTCAAAATTCTTCACTAGGACAACTAGGTTAATTGGGAGGGTTTCTTTCTCCTATTTGTCAGCAGGAGAATGATGTTAATGTTGATGGTTTCTTTCTACTCACTCTGGGGTCTATTTGTGTATATATTTATACCTATTTCAACATGCAGTAGTCCTTATTCTGCATATAACAGATATATAACAGCTTACTTTCAATAGCATTTAAGCCCTTTGTATGAAATTAAGGGAAGAACTGCAACTCTTTGCCTCTACAAGCCATAATATTAGCGTACCAAATAATGTGAGACTGAATTTTCAGTTGGTAACACTGAGCATGTAGCTTGTACTAAGTTTAAACTTAAAAGCATGTGTCCTCTCCTAGCACCTAAAAATACAGCCTGAGCGCATTAAGAATACTTTGGTCATTTGTCTGAGAATCTAGAGATTTTGCAGGAGCAGTAACAGTAGCAAACAGCTCCTTTTTAAATTGTCATGTATTATTCACACCTTGCCTTAGGAAAAAATGGTGCTTTCTCAACAAATTAAATTGACAGATTTTTGCCCTAAAGTACTTAAAATCAAAATTTATAGGTCTGACTAGGCTATTTGGTGTCCAAAAATCCAGGACAAATGGCCCCTTCACATGGCTCATCAGTTCTATGGGACATGTTTTCCGGATACATGGGAGCTTTTGAGCATGAACTATACACAGGATCTCTGCAACAAATCTAGTGCTTTATCAATGGAAAGATGAGAATTTTGTCATGCCATGTTTTAAAAAAAAGGTGTCTGATGAAATGTAGTCAGAAGAATAGGAGGAAAGTCTGCAAGAAGCATGTTAATGTTGATGTGCTGCTAAGTAAACATATTTTAGCAGATTGTTTTGAACATAGGTTTGAGAAATAAGTACTTGAGTAGTGTTTAATACTATCACACTGACTATGTAAACATTACAGGCTGGGGGACGAACAGACAGAGGGCAGCCCTGCCAAGACAGACTTGGTGGTGCTGCTGGATGAGAGGCTGGACATGAATTTCAATGTGCACTTGTAGCTTAGAAAGCCAGTTGTATCCTGGACTGCATCAAAAGCAATGTGGCCAGCAGGTCAGTAGAGGTGGTTCTATACCTTTCACTGTGCTCTGGTGAGACACCCCCTGGATTCCTGCATCCAGCTCTGGGGTCCTCAGCACAGGAAAGTCATTGACCTGTTGGAGCGAGCCCAGAGGAGCTCACCAAGATGATTAGAGAGATGGGGCACCTGTCCTATGAGGAAAGGCTGAGAGAACTGGGTTTGTTCAGCCTGGAAAAGAGAAGGCTTTGGGGTGACCTAATTATGGCCTTCCAGTACCTGAAGTGACCCTAAAAGAAAGATGGAGAGAGACTGTTTATAAGAGCATGTAGTGACAGGATGAGGGAGAATGGTTATAGACTGAGAGAGAACAAGTTTATAGCAGTTATTGAAAAAAATTCTTTACTGTGAGGGTGGTAAGAGACAGAAAGAGGTTGGTCAGAGAACTTGTGCCTGCCCCATTCCTGGAAATGTTCAAGGCCAGATTGGATGGAGCTCTGAGAAACCTGGGCCAATGAAACATGTCCCTGACCATAGTGGGGGGCTTGGAACCAGATGATCTTTAAAGTCTCTTTTAACTCAGGCCATTCTATGATCCTATGATTCTATAATTACTCAGTGTAAAAAAAAAAAAAAATCGGTACCATGCTATTGTTTTTTCTGATTTCCTTCCAGTCCTGGAGTTTAAATGGGTCACATTTTAGTTTTAGATATTGCTCTGAGGGATGCGCTTGCCAGCCTAGTTAGCCTAGCTGTGCTGTACAGCGCATTCTTGAAGCTCTGTGTAAGCTCAGGTGATGAAGCCAGCTTCCTCAGCTTTGGAGGAAGCACTTTGCAAATGGACAGCATTCTCACACCAAATACTTATAAACAAAAATTGTATCTTAGCTACTAACACCACTCTATTTTAAAGGAGAAAGCTTTTTTTACCTTTTCTTGCTTTTCCATTCACAGGCCTGCTGTCAATCCCTCTGCCTCGCAAATACCTTCATTATAAATTACCATGTATTATTCATGCAGTGCTTTAGGAAAGAATGGTGCAATATAGACAAATTAAACTGACTTATTTGTGCCCTAAGGTGCTTACAATTTTTATAAGGCATAAAAGTACAAGGGATTGCAATTGAAGGTCAGGAACTAGGTGATGGGAGATGAAACTACAGAAACTGGTAACTTATGGATGGCTGAAAGATTTCCAATAAAAAAGTCTGGGAAGATGTTTTGAGTCCTCTGAAAACTCTCACACACTGAATCATGAGAATGATGAAGTTTTATTGGTAATTAGCAAATTTTTTTCTCTAATTTTTTTATATACATTACTTCAGAAAAATAAATGCTCCTTTAAAAATATTATAGTTGTAGAAATTAATTTATCTCATTTATTCTAGCACTCTCAAAAATTATCTCAACTGTTGAAGAAGGCAGTGAATAAAAACCTTGACAGAGGTCATCACTGAGGTAGAAATAGTAGGAGAAAGTGTACCTAGAGTTTGGAGTTTAGAGCAGACCAAGAAATTCCCTCAGTTTCACAGAAAGGCTCCTGTCCAAATGGGCCCCAGAAAGGGAGGGCCTATCCCAGTACTTTTGGTCAAATATGTTTGTTATTGACTTTTCCAACCTGATTCTCTCTCCTAAACACCTAATGGAAGTTTAAATAGACATTAATTAACTCATTGCTAATGGAGCTGCTGAAATGAAGCCATTGTTTGATGTAGCACAAAGTCTTTTTGTGAGCTCCTTTTTATTATTATAAAATATGTTTCTGTTATTGTACAAGATACTTTTCTTTGCAAGTGGCAAATCATCCTTGGAGCTCTCTGATATTCCCACCAAAGTTTATATCTAAATTCAGTTAGTGTCAATAAAATGCTAGGACTAGCTGTCACAAAAACTTGAAACTACAATCTCTATATCAAATACCTTGAGGATTCCATTCTCCTCAGTAATGTCATCTAAGGAAGAAACTCACTAAATGGAACTGTAATTGTTTCCCTGTCCTAATGCAGAATAATTAAAAAACTGTGCACCTCTAAATTTAAATATAGGCACTCCAATAGTCTGACATTCTGTAGTCTCAGACTGGGAGTAACATTTGTGTAACATTCATTTGAGAAGCACTTGAATAGCCACAGACATACAAGATCTTATGGCTGTATTGCTTTAAGTCTTCTTCTCAGTGAGATCCTTTGGTTTTCTAAACTCAGGGAGGATATATGCAGGCTTTCTTACTCTATATTGTACATATTTCACCCCGTGTTCCACACTGCTGTGACAAATTCTTAGGTTGGAAATTCTGGTGATGTTCTGAATTTGCTGTGTCCTACCTACCTCTGACTTTTTTGTAACCTCAGAGTAGAATCTGTTGAAGCCAGGATGGAAGTGGCAGGCAGAGACTGAATAACAACAGCAAATATCAAGAATAATTTAGGATGGTTGTGTGCCTAGATGTTTTAAGTCTATTCTAGAATTAAGTTAGGCACAGAGTCAGAATATTGGAATACAGTTACTATAAAATATTATCCAGCTGTAATTTTATGTAACTTCATGAAGACATCAAGTTATGACTCTTTTAAAGTATTTTAGCACTTTTGCATTGTAGGCAAGACTTTATCCAGGGATCTGCAATCCTCAAGTTTATTAAATTTGACCAGTATTTGTACAGATGTCATAGAAGAGAGATTTATGTATCAGCTCTAGACCAAGTATATGTTTATCCAGAAGTATGTGGTGATTCTTGAACTCTTATCTTGAACAAAGAAAAGCCAATGTTCACAAGCAGAAATCATGAAATTTATTATTGCTGTTGTCCTCAACAACTGTTTCATGAGGAAAATGTGCATTCTTTTTATCAAAAAAGCAGCAAATCAAAGCCAAAAGGATATTTATAAATGTTTGAATTCTTTTCTCATAGTTCTACAAGTAGTGGACTGCTTTGAAATCAATCATTTTCCTAAGAGAAGATGCTTACACAGAATTTAACTATTACTACTGTGTGATTTCCAGCTAAGAAGGAAAACAAAAGTTCTCTGGTGTAATGGACATAATCTGAGAGGCTTGAACTAGATTTCAGCTCCATACAGATGAAGCAAAGACTGATAATTTGTCCATGTGAATAAACTGAAGGCTTTTTGTGGAAATGTCTTGTCAGGCTTCTGAACTCTGGTAGAATATTTCTGTTCCATAAAAGGTATGACCTGCAATTAAGTACTTGATTTGGTTTTGATGTTCAGAAAATTTCAACTTGAGAATTTAAATAAGAGTTGTATTAGATTCAGGCAGAGAAAGATGCCAGTCTCTGATGAAGAAAGAAAGAGAAGTTTCTCTAGGCCTACTGGGACCTGAAAGATGCAAAACCCCAGAGGAAGCTGAAACCCTGGAAAGTTCTCTCCTGGCTCAGAGGAAAGTATGCATATGAAGGAAATGCATAAAAAAGAGAAACATTTCTTGTCACTAGTGCACCTTTTCTCCTGTCACTGATAATTACTCCCATCTGGGAAGATACACAACTGGTCCTACAAAGGGATTGTCACTTCATTTCATTACACCAATTACCTTTGGCTAATATGAGAGCATGTATTTATTTCTATGTAACCTCTCTGTATTCTCTAAAGAAGTTATAGCCCAGAAGGAATGACATTAAACAGAGAAGTATGAAAATTTATAGAGAAAAATAATGAAGGAAGATAAAGACACTGAAGAAATTTCTTTAATGAAATAACCACAGTCAAAGTTGAAAATAGCAATCCACAGCAATAGCAGGAGAAGAAAGAAATTGTTCAAGAGGAAGAAACAAACATGCATCCCATTCTTACACAAGAAATGACAAAATTATTAGTAAGGAGACAGAGAAGACCTAAGTATTCAACAAATCTGAGTGTTTGCAAAGAAACAAGTGTAATGTAGCAGACAGGTATTTTAGGCACCTCGTTTGCAAAGGAATATTTTAAAGATGTCTGCATTTCTAAGGATGTCTCTGAACTGACAGTATTATTATTTATTAAATATAGGAGTCCTTGTAAGATTATGAATATCTGAGATTGCTGATACTGTGTGAATGTAAAACTGATGTGTCACCATATCCAGAAAAATAACAGAAAGATGAAGCAGGATTCAGTTCATAAAGTATTTAAAGCTCAGGACATAACTAATGGTAGTCAACACAGGGGTTTTAGATAATAGACCTCATTAAAAAAAATTATTTGTGTGTTAACATTATAATTGTGTTTGAAAATGGAATATATCTTTATCCTGACATTATGGCCAAGCGACTACCTCCTTTTATCTAGCTAAAGAACCTCCACCAATACAAGGTGTCAATAACATATGGGTTTAAATTAGATTTAATGGGTTTTACAACACATTTTACAAAAAAGAATTTGGGTGTGAAATATTTCTTTGGAAGTGGTATGCCACTATATTAGTGTTAATAGTGAAGGGAATAGTGAGATGAGAAATAACGCTAAGAGCAGATTACTCAATGGCTGGTAAACTGGGTACATTGTTATTCTACTGAACCCGAAAAATGCAGAAGTTTGTTTCTAAAATTATGTCTTGAAGGGCAAGGAGGTTAAGTGAGTCTTGGGAAGCAATGATATTGGAAAAAAATATGATTTCCCAGTTCCCAAGGGCATTGCTATGGTAAAAAACTTTGATATAATTCCAAGGTGCATAAACAGATGGCTAATAGATAGCTCACATGGACTGAGAAAGCTAAGACTGGATGCTTCTAGACAGCTTTAAAAACTAACAAGGACTTAAAAAGAGCCACAGAATTGATTTGAAAACTGGAAAAGTCCCCATCATATGGACTTAGACGCTTGCACTTATTAGCTTATCACAGAAGAGATACTGCAGTGGATAATGTTCTCCCAGGGAGGAAAATATGACATTCAGCAAGGAGATGTGTAATAGGAACCATGGCTGGTATTTAGTGCCAGGCAGATGCTAAGAAGTAAAGCACAGCCCAAGTGATTAATCATGGGAGGAAACTGCCAAGCAGATTCTCCATCTGTAGATGTGTGCTGGCTTTGGCTGGGATAAGTTCATTTCCTTCAGAGTAGCTGTATGACGCTGTGTTTTGGATTTGTGCTGGAAACAGTGTTGATGTTTTCATTACTTCTGAGCAGTGCTTACAATGGCCCAAAGCCTCTTCTCTCCCCACCCCCTCCCACAACCGAGAAGACTGGGGGTCCCCAAGGAGTTGTGAGAGGACACAACCAGGACAGCCGACCCCAACTGACCAAAGGGATATTCCATACCATATGGTGTCATGCTTGGCATCTAAACCAGGGATAAGGAGAAGGAAGGAGAGAATGTTTAGAGTGATGTTTGTCTTCCCAAGAGGTGGTTAGGCATGATGGGACCCTGCTCTACTAGAGATGGCTAAACACCTGCCTTCCCTTGGAAAGTGGTGAATGAATTCCTTGTTTTGATTTGCTTGTGCATGTGGGTTTTGCTTTACCTGTTAAGCTGTCTTCATCTTAACCCATGAGTTTTTCCACTTTTCTGATTGCCACCCCCATCCCACTGAAGGAGAGTGAGAGAGCAGCTGTGTGGCTAAGCTGCCATCTGGGGTTAAACCATGACAAGATGTCATTCAGTCATTCATGTCATTAAGACTGAGGGTACATTTTTTAGAAGACACCTTTTAGACAGAAGTTAGATTTTAGCCAAGTGTAAACTATTGCAATCAGTGTAAGAACAAAGGTTATATCCTATAACCTTTTTAGGCTGCTGCTGACTAGATGGTCTTATTTTCCTTTTGGCTTTAAATTCTAGATCTGGATTTGAAAAAGAAATGCAGAGAATGAAGGTTGATTCAGTTCTAGGCATTAGGTCTTTAAGTACTGTGGTGTTTATGGGAGCTACTAAAGAAGATAGAATATAGCTAGAAAGTCTCTATATGAGGCAGTATCTAGAGTTCTTCCTAGCATTTCAGCTCTGTGGTTTTAGTTTATGTATTTTTCACTGAAGCAAATTCTCGATTTCTGAAAGTAATAGTTTTGAAAATAAATCTGATTTCTGGAACTTACAATCACAGAATCAAGCGGGTTGGAAAAGACCTGTGAGATAACCAAGTTCAATTCTTGATCCAACACTGCCATGTTTACTAGACCACAGCACTAATGGCCACATCCAGTCTCATCTTAAAAACCTCCAGGAACAGTGAATCCACCACCTCCCTGAGCAGCCCATTCCAATGTCTGATTACTCTCTCTGTAAAAAATTTCTTGCTAATATCTAACCTAAACTTCCCCTGCACTGCTTGTCCTACTGCTGATTGCCTGAGAGAAGAGATCGCCCCCCACCTGGCTACAACCTCCGCTCAGGTAGTTGTAGAGAGTGATGAGGTCACCTCTAAGCCTTCTCTTCTCCAGGCTAAACAACCCCAGCTCCTTCAGGCTCTCTTCACAGGACTTGTGCTCCAGTCCCTTCACCAGCCTTGTTGCTCTTCTCTGGACCTGCTCCAGCACCTCAATATCCTTCCTGAACTGAGG
>JAYRBT010000082.1:26133765-26149296 GCA_036023395.1 Myiotriccus ornatus | reverse complement strand
CCACAGCCTTTCCCTCATCCACCAGGAGGGTCACCTGATCATAAAAGGAGATCAGGTTGGTCAGACAGGACCTGCCCTTCCTAAACCCATGCTAGTTGGCTCTAATCCCTTGTCCATCCTGTAGGTGCTGTGTGCTTGCACCTAGGATGATCTGCTCCATAACCTTGCCAGGCACTGTGGTCAGGCTGACAGGCTTGTACTTTGCCGGGTCCTCCTTGCAGCTCTTTTTTTGGATCAGAGTGACATTCTCCAACTTCCAATCATCTGGGACCTTCCCAGAGAGCCAGGACTGTTGGTAAATGTTGGGGAGTGGCTTGCCGAGCTCTTCTGCCAGCTCCCTCATCACCCTTGTGTGGATCCCATCTGGTCCCATAGACTTCTCAGGATTCTGGACTTGTGAGTTCTTCTGGAACTTCAAATCTTTTGAAGTTCACTCAGAAGTTGTAAATACTAACTTGGACTGATTTCGAACTAAAATTGATACTTTTTCTTTGAGATGAAATTTCTATTTCTCATTTTTAAAACCATGAAGTACTCACTCTTTACGGAGTTTACTTTCAAGTGTGCTGTCTGTGTCTTAAAAAAAAGAAAAAAAGAAAAAAAAGAAAAAAAAAGAAAAATAATTTTTAAGGCTTGATAAATGTTTGTACAGAAGTTATGTTTTCCAGGCTATCTGGCTTATGGGATTATAGGAAGAAAAGTGTAGCATGTGTTGAAAAAGATGATTTCCTGAAAGAATTTTCAGCTTTCAGTAGCCTTCAGATATGATTTAATAGAATATGTAAAATATGTATAATATTCAGGGATAAAGACCAGTTGGATTTATTTTAAGTGAACTAGAAAGCTATTTTGAAAAAATTTTTTCTGGAGCTTGTATACCTGGAAAGGTGACTTAAGGTGGCTACTGGTGAAATGATAAAGAGCTTATTGCCCTCAAGTAAACCCTCTGTTTTTTTGTCAGAGGCTACTGTGTCCAAAGGAGAGGTAACAATAGCCAACATACACCACTTCTGAAGCCACTCAATTTATAGGTGTGTGTATAAGCTTTAACTGCCGGGAGCAAGTGTAGTAACTTGTGCTAAAAGACCAGGGAAGAACAGGTCTTTTAAATCTTCTCTACCTGGGTTGTAGAGCTACCTGGACTTACTCATAAGAGTTAAGATGAGCTTAAGCTTATATCAGTCATGTCACTCAGAACAATTTGGGGGACTGGCAATATATTCAAGTATTTCTGCTTCATATAAAAGTGACTGGGGTACAAATTTGGGTGAAAAGTCTGTAATCATTGAGCAAAAAGATTTGGTAGCTAAATACTTGTTGCAAAATTTCCAGTACTGGTGACTGGATGACTGGATGTCCTAGCTGTTGGTCAAAGGGGAAACCACTGTAATATTTCACTTATGGGTATATATATGAGTAGAAAGTGCCTAAAATAAACTGTGTTTTGAAGAAGTACACTTTCAGCCTAAAACAATACCTATCACTTTCTTATATCACAGGACAGATACAGAAACAGAGGTTTATTGAGACTTAATATTCTTACTATGACACTAGTTTACATGTCATTCTCCAAAGCATTTAATTAGTGTGTTTGACTTCTGAGCAACATACTTCTGAACATTCATTTGCTTAATGATTTTGTAAAAATGACCTATGCAATAGAAAGTATTCTTTGACTTATTAGTCCTTGTCTATTTCTAGGCACCAATATATCCTCTTGATGAGAATATTGTTCTTGGTTTGTTTTTTTTTTTTTTAACAACTGACTTTTAGTGAGATGACAGCACTACTAATATAAATAACAGAAACCGTATAATGATGTATTGCAACAAATAGCTGGAAACAAATGACAATTAAAAAACTAAGTGAATAAAATTCTGATCTACAAAGTGTTCATTTACTCTGTTATTTCCAATGTGTCTTCCCATGCATGGCTACAAATTAGTGAAGTTCTGCTGTTCACATAAATAAAACCAGGAAAACATCTGCTAATTCCATTCTAGCTGCTAAGATGCCTCAGGGTTTTGCATTAAAAGAATCCATAACAGGATAGAGGCAATGCCCTACTGTATATAGCTGTACACAAAAATGCATTTTCTCCTCTACTCTCCATGCCTTTCCTCTTTTTTCTATTACTTCACAGGCAAACAAAAGTCAGGTAAGCATTTGATAAGCAGTGCAGAAATTATGCACAGGAAAACATACCTACAATGATATTAACTAGATTGGCCATAGTAATTCATCAATAAGGGGCCCTTCTTTCTCCAAAAGTCTCTTACACCTGAGCCTGTTGCACCTGTTTGCCTATGGAGAACCTTGGACAGCTGTATTTCTGTAACACCAAGTACCACAACTGAAAAAAAAAAAAAAGGTAAATATTGTTACTGACATTAGATCTATTTATTTTGTCACATTGTCATCTAGCTCTACTGTTTGAAAATGGGACAATGATGCTTTTACTTTCACTCAGTTCTCAGATGGTGAAGCCAAAATTATCTGTATGAAGATGGCTTTTGTTGTAAATGAAAGGAAATCTGGCTTCATTGTCTTCCCTTTGCAACATTTCTTTGTTTCTTACCAACTAAGTATTTTTTCTACATCCTTTTCATTATGTCATTTGATTCCTTTATAATATCAGAAGGATACTGAACACCTTTTCTGAGAACTCTACCACTGCGGTAGGACATTTAGATTGCCTAATTTTGACTCTTCTCATGGGCCTGATGCCCAGGTGTCTTGACTAGATGACAGTGGGAGCTTGGAGATACATACAGGCAGTTTATAGGGCATTCTGCAGTTCAGTGGTGACCTATTGAATGAGCTGGCAGTGTAATAGCAGTGATGATCCCAGGCTGCTGATTTTGGAAAAGGGCAAACAGGTACAGCAGTTGACTGGGAAAAGACCTCATTTCAGTTCTTGCATAGGGCCCACAGCACTAGTGTGCTGCTACTCTGTTGCTACTTTTAAGAAGTTTGAGAGATTTTATATTTCGTAAAGATAAATATTTCTTACTATAATGCAATCACTTTTCTAAAAATAAGGTCAGTGAAACTAAGGGAAAATCAGAATAGTTTCTTAGCCAAGGAAGGCTAAAGGTCTCCATTTCTATGCCCAGCTAAAATTGTGTGATAGCTGGATTTGGGAAGGAGTTTTAAGGGATGTTAATAAATATGCTTTGAATATACATAAAGCTTTTCGATACTGCTTTCTAAATTAAATGTAGTCAAAGGATGTCTTCCCATTGACTCTTCTTGGCTTTCGCTCAGGCTGTAAAGACTTGTCACTCCATTTTCAATTAAATAGTCTGAACTCTCTGACTCAGCAGTAAAACGGAAAGATGGGTAGAAAAATTACTTAAAAAATTATCAGTTTAAATCATGCAGCCAGACACTGAAAAAAAACCCCCAACTTTTAAACTGCAAATCTATCTGTACCTCCTAGGTTAGTTTGAAATATCTACCAGCATAAAACTGTACTGTGTAAAACTTTAGATTCTCTGTCATTTATTTGGAGATTACATTTGGATTTCATAAGGATTCTGAGAGAACTAAGCAACACAGGAAAAATAAATTTATAAAATTAGAATATTCTGAAAAATCCCAGTTTAGGGGTACTAAAATGCATGGACCACATTACAGAACATAAAAGCCAACATTTGCATTCAGCTTCTTATGTAAGAAGCAAGATAAAGCATGACTAAAATACTGCCGAAGAAACATCCCCAAGAATCACCCCATGTGCCTGAGAGTGTTGTCCAAATGCTTCTTGAACTCTATCAGGCTTGGTGCTGTGACCACCTCCCTGGGGAGTCTGTTCAGTGCCCAAACAACCTCTGGGGGAAGAACCTTTTTCTAATATCCAACCTAAACCTCCCCTGACACAACTTTAGGCCATTCCCTTAGGTCCTGTCACTGGTCATCACAGAGGAGAGATCAGTGCCTGCCCCTCCTCTTCCCCTCACAAGGAAGTTGTAACTGCAATGAAGTGTCCCTTCAGTCTCCTCTTCTCCAGGCTGAACAGACCAAGTGACCTCAGCCTCTCCTCATACGGCTTCCCCCCTTGGCCCTTCACCATCTTCACTGCCCTCTTTTGGACATTCTCTAAGAGCTTAATAATTTTTTATATTGTAATGTCCAAAACTGCACACAATATCCAAGGTGAGGCCACACCAGTGCAGAGCAGACTGGGACAATCACCTCCCTTGTCTGACTGGCGATGCTGTGCCTGATGCCCCCCAGGACACGCTTGGCCCTCCTGGCTGCCAGGGCACCGCTGACTCATATTCAAATTGGCATCTACCAGGACCCCATTTTTTTGGCACTGCTTTCCAGCATTTCATTCCCCTGTCCATATGAACAGCCAGGGTTAACCCATACCAGGTGCAAAATCTGGCACTTTACCTTGTTGAACTTCATATGGTCGGTGATTGCCCAGTCCTCTAATTTGTCGAGGTCTCTCTGCAGGGCCTGTCTTCCCTTGAGGAAGCCAACAGCTTCCCCCAGTTTTGTGTCATCTGCAAACTTGCTTAGTATTCCTTCCAGTCCCATGTCCAAGTCATTTATGAAGATGTTGAAGAGCACAGGGCCCAAGATGGAACCCTGTGGAAACCCACTAGTGACAGGTCACCAGTCTGATGTCACCCCATTCACTATAACCATCTGTGTTTGACTCATGGGCCAATTGCTCACACACCACATGATGTTTTTATCCAGTTGTGTGCTGGACATTTTGTCCAGAAGGATACTGTGAGAGGGAGGATCAAAAGATTTACTGAAATCTCAAAAGATTACATCAGCTGGCTTCCCTTGATGAAAGAGGTGGGTTGCCTTATCATAAAAGGAAATCAGGTTTGATAAGCAGGACTTTCCTCTCACAAAGCTGTGCTGATTGTGATCAATGAGTGCATTGTCTTTCATGTGTTTTTCAGTACTTCCCAGAATAATCTTCTCCGTAGAAACATTTCAGGTGAGACTTTGTAGACAACACATCACAAAGCAGATTGAGGAATGCCATGAGTGCTCCTTTCCCCAAGTTTTGGCACACCAGCCCAACACTCATCACTGGCAAGCCTGGTTTTGTCCCCTTCCCCCTTCCAAGCTAGTTTAAAGCTCTGTCAACAAACCCTGCTAGCTGCTGCACTAGAACTCTTTTTCACCTCTGAGACAGGTGCGTCCCATCAGGTGTCAGTAGACCAGGTCTTGAGTAGATCCTCCTGTGGTCAAAAAACTCAGAATTTTTCCTGGTATATGCAGTGACCAGGTTTCAACCTTCATTTTTAACAGACATCACCATTTTTTCCTAGACTCACATGAATTCCAAGCTCCATTACTGAGTCCTACAAGACAAAAGTAATGTGACTTTCTAAATAATTTTCACATCATGTACGAGGCAAGGGAATATGATATTCTCTCAGCAATGAGATCTCTTTAGGGGCATAGCCTTGTGACAGTAGTCGCCTTGAAGGCTTCCCAGAAGACTCTGATGCTAACTGCTTCATTATTCTGGCCTAATTTTTAAAAATGCTTTGAGGGAAAATCAGATTTCAAATGATAAAGTTGCTAATGCATTGCACATAATAGTAAAATTTCCCCTGTGGCTGAGCTCCATGGAAGGAGACAGTTGGAAGAGATCCTTTGGTGCTGTAAGAACCTTCCAAACCTTGCCTCCTTGTGGCGCAGTGAAGGAGGATACAGGTATTCTGACCAAAAGGGATGCTCTGACATGATGCATGTGCATTAAATGCCATAGACACTTAAGTCTAAGTCCTGAAGGCAATATATCCATGTTTGTAGGTCCAGTGTTTCAGTTAAAGAGTTCTATCTCTGAGCAGAATTTACTGGCTACCTAATGGCATTAATGAGAACTTGCTTTGTTTGTTTACAGTTTCAAAGATTATTTTCTTCACTTTGTGTCATGGACATAATTTTAAGTGCAGAAATAGCAGTGGTAAATAGGGTAAAGTACAGCTCTCTTATAGCTTCTCTACTTTTCCTTCCTTTAACAGAAGCTTTTGATGAAGTCTAAAATGCAGAAGCATTAAAAAGAATGTGTAAATTTATGTCACTGCATAAATATTAAATGCAATAATAAATGTTGTACCGATATTATATATTTATATTTAAAATTTGCCATATGCAGGGCAATAAATACTTTGACATTATATATGTGTAAAATAACCTAGCATGCCTTTTTTACCCTAACTCATTTTGTGTAAAACACCATTAGGAACAATCATAATGATAGTTGTATATATCCTGAGGGGCTGGTGAGCATTAGCAGATGCTCACCTTTTACTTACTAACTGATGGAAGTTGAAATTATGGGAATTTTGCCATCCATCATGCAGGTGCTGAGAGACTAAGGTGATAAGTTCAAAGAGCTGATGGTTAATAATTAAATATAATAAGCATCTGTTATTGTTATTACCCAGGGGCTGAAATGTGCTGTTTAGACACAGAATACAGTTGTGGATAGCATAACTCTGTATCGCCTCTTGGAAGGATCAGGCAAGAATTGTCACTGACCTGTACAAAATTAGAGTTTTCCCGAGGACTTCTCTGCAACAATTTTTAAACACTTCAGCCTGAATTCTGATCCCCTCACTTATTCTGATCAGTATAGTATAATGTCAGTATGATTACTGTTGGAGTAAAGGGCTAACGGTAAGGATGTACAATGATGACCCTCAGTCCATGCTTGTGCCTGCAGTGGGACTCATCCATTCTATCTTTAAAATATGCCAAGTTGGATATTTAGTTTAAGCCAGCTGTTTGGACTTCCTCTATAGTCAATCATAGTCAATTCAGGAAGAATTTCTTCTCTGAAAGGGTTGTCAAGCATTGGAATGAACTGCCCAGGGAAGTGGTGGAGCCACATTCAAGAAATGACTGGACATGGCACTTAGTGCTATGGTTAACTTGTCATGGTGGTGACGGGTCAAAGGCTGGACTCGATGATTTTGGAGGTCTTTTCCAGTTTTAATGATTCTATGATTCAGTAGAAAGACATTGGCATCTTCACAGGGAACTGAATTTGTTCTAAAATAATTTGGCTGATCTTTCCCTTGAAAAACTCTCTCTTCCTCTGCTGACTGGGGAGGGAGTACAGTTAGCATTTTGACTTTTACATTAAATGAATCCCAATCTGATACCTCTGTCAAATTCAACTGACTGTTAAGGTAAGTCCATACCTACTGACAATGCTATATGCTTTTGAGTGTAGACCTCGAGGGTCCCCCTTTTTTTTTTTTTTTTTTGGTTTGAAATACAATGTAGAGCTGAAAGATACAAATAATATGTTTCAGTACTATTACAAAAGGAAAACAAGTTTCTTGGTGACCCCTCATAATGCCTAACTCTAAACATGCCTACTAGGCCTTACTTCTGCTTTCATTACTTCTGAGATAGATGCTTTTTTTTTTTTTTTAATCACAGATATCTTATCGATTGAAGAGCCTAAGTAGAAATACATGCTAAATTGAGCAATTATTCCACTCACACTATTGACTTGGCCATTATTCAGGTCATTTCAGTTAGCCACTGTTTTTAGAATTATTTGTGCTTAAAAATGTGTGGCTACAATAGATGGAACAGAGGCAATGCAAAGTGCTAATGACTTTTATCAACTCTGGCAAACTGGCTTCATATAATTTACCTACGTGTGTAGTGAAAAAACCCAGTAGCTATATTTCTAACATCAAACAAAGCTAGTGTTAGTTCTAGAAGAGTTTTTTTCATGTGTGTAGAATTTCTTAGGCAAATATGTCTAAATAGGTATTTTTTAATGAAGTTTTTGTTTTGCTTTTGTTTGTTGTTTTGATTTGTTTTGCTTTTTTTTTGTTGGTGTTTTGTTTTTGGTTTGTTTTTGGTTTCGTTTGGTCTTTGTATTTTAATTCTATTTTTGTTTTTCTTTTGTTTTGTTTTTGTTTGTTTTGTTTTGTGTTTTGGCCTGATTTTGGCTTTTCGTTTCTGTTTTCTGCTTTTATTTTTATTTGCTTTGGTTTGTTTTTTGTTTGTTTTGGGTTTTATTTGTTTTGTTTTTGTTTTCTTTTGCTTTGGTTTTGGCTTTTTTTTCTTGCTTCATTTTGATTTTTGCTTCAGGGATTTTTGGTTTGGTTTGTTTTTTGTTTGGTTTTGGTTTTGTTTCCTTTTTGTTTGTTTTGTTTTTGTTTTTGTTTTGTTTTGGTTTTTTGTTTTGATTTTTGTTGTCTTTGTTTTTTGAGGGGTTGGGGTTTTTTGTGTTTTTTGTTTTTTCGCTTTGCTTTGTTTTGGTTTTGTTTGTTTTGGTTTGGATTTTTATGGTTTTTTTGTGTTCTTTTTTTTTGTTCTCACTTTGTTTTGTTGTTTTAGTTTGTTTTGGGTTTTTTTTAGTTTTTTTTTTCTTTTTTGGTTTTTCTTTTGTTTTCTTTTGTTTTTTTTAGTTTTTATTTTGCTTTTGTTTTGTTTTATTGCTTCTTTTGTTTTTTATTTTGTTTTCTCAGTTTTTTTCGTTTTGTTTTCTGTTTTTTTGTGGGTTTTTTTGTGTTGTTTTTGGGTTTTTTGTTTGTTTTTGTTTTGTTTTGTTTTGTTCTGAGTTTTTATTTTTTTCTCTGTTTCAGTATGGGTTTTTGGATTTTTTTGTGTGTGTTTTTTTGTTTTGGTTTGGTTTTGTGTTTTTTTTTTGTTTTTAGCTGTTTTGGTTTATGTGTTTTTTTGTGACTTTTTTTGCCCTTTTTTTTGTTTTGTTTTTTATTTTTTAGTTTGCTTTTTGGTTTTGTTTTGTTTTGGGTTTTTATATTTTGTTTTCGTTTTGGGCTTTTTTGTGTTTTGTTTGTTTTTGTTTGTTTGTTTTTGTTTTGGGGTTTTGTTTCTCGTTTTTGTTTTTTTTTGTGTGTTTTTCCTTTTTGTTTTGGTTTGTTTTTGTTTTGTTTTCTTTTTTGTTTTTGTACTGTTTTGGTTTTTCTTTTCTTTGGGGTTTTTGGTATTGTTTTTTGTTTTCTTTTCATTTAGTTTGGTTTTTTATCTTTTTTTGTGGGTTTTTTTGTTGTGGTTTGGTTTTCTTTTTTTGTGGGGTTTCTATTTGGGTTTTTTGGGGGTGTTATGTTTTTGTTTTTCTTTCTGTTTCTTTTGGTTTTTTGGTTTTTTTATTGTTTTGCTTTGTTGTTTGGTTTGGTTTCTTGTTGTTTTCCTTAGGTTTTTGTTTGTTTGTTTTGTTTGTTTTGGGTGTTTTTTGTTTGGTTTGGTTTTGGGGGTTTTCTTTCATTTTCTTTTTTGCCTTTCTTGTGGTTTTGTTTTTATTTTGTTTTGGTTTGGTTTTTGTTTGCTTTCGGTTTCGTTTTGCTTTGTTTTTTGTTTTGGTTTTTATGTGTTTTTTTATTGTGGTTTGGATTTTTTGCTTGGGATTTTTTTGGGGGAGGTTTTTTGTGTGTTTTTGTGGGGTTTTGTGCGTTTTCGTTGTTTTTTCTTTGGTTTGGTTCTTTGGGGTTATTGTTTGTTTTGGTTTGGTTTTGCCAACTTAAAGATCTACCATCTGGAACTGAGAAATTTTTCGGGTCAATAATATAAGACATAACTGGTTCCTGGTAATTTTTTGCCCAGTTCTGATACATTATTTGAGATAATAAAGGCAATGAGAATAGAAAAGTCCATATACTGGAATCTGAAGAAGTGGTGCCATGTCCATGTTACCTCTAACTTTGCAAAGCTTAAAATACCTAAAAGAAGAGAAGTGACACACAGCTGCTGAGACTGTCTATAATGGCAGAAGCTCCACTGCCAGATTACTAAAGGCCTGCATGCCTTGCTAATAGATAAAGATTTAAGCTTTGAGTAAACTTACAAGGATTTTCCAATTTAGAGAACTGTGCTTGTCTGCTTTATGGGAGTCTTTCTCTATGGATAACAAAAAATAAATTTAAAAAGGAAAATTATATTTAGATATTTAGTGCAATAAAAAAGGGAAACAAACCATAGTGCTTATGATTTTTCATCCGAAATAAATTAGCACAACCAATTCACATACCCATGGAAGTGGCAAAATGAATGGGGAACCTGGGCTACACTACACTCTTTAAAATCCCCTGCTGAGCTAAGTGGAAGGGACAATGAAGATCAAGAATCCCTGGAGTTTGGTGCTGTGGTGCATGTGGGGTAAATACATCTTTGTTCTGCAGAACAACCTGCATTTGATGCATGCTAGAGTGGCTAACAGAGGAACACTGGTAGAGTGGAGAGCACGTCAGCAATTCCAAATCACTTCTTTTCTTGTTAATGGTTGTAGTCTGACAGCCAGCAACAAGGATAAAGTAATGCCCTTGGGACTAACAATCAAAAAACAAGGACCTTTTAAAAAAACTTTCAGGATACTTGGCAAGTCACTTGGATCTGAATTTCAGATTCAAAGCAAATCTGGATATTGTGGCTGGGGTAGGGGCAACGTGAGTAATATATTTGAGACAGGGAATTCTTTACCACAATATGTTGTAAATTTAGAAGTTTATATTGCTTCAAAGGAACCTGTGCAAGTGCGTGGAACAGATGTGCACAGAGGATTAATAAAAACTGGCTGCCTCTAGCTCAAGCAGTAACTATATTGCAAGTGATTGATGATGGAGGAAATACTTAAAAGAAAATACCATATATTGTTAACCAATTGTTATACCCTTTCTTGGGCTGTCACATTTGTTCACTGACAAAGAGTGACTGCTGGTCTAGTGGGACATTTTTTTTAAGCTAGTGCAATTGCTATTCAGCAAGATGCATAAATTGAAATCTTATTTTTAAGGTGAGCAGTCTCACCAAAATTTTCTGAACTTATTTTTGTCTGTCCTGTATAATGTCAGGTATTCCCTAACCCAAGTTGAGCTTCACAGGATTCTTTTAAAAGAGATATAAATACTTTAATTGTGAAAATGGCTATTGCTTACCAAAACGTCCCCCATGTGAAGCACAGGATACAGATCTTCATAATATGATTGCATTACTGCTTCTTTCTGAAATTTAGAAGCACCTTATCATGTATATTTTAACATATTATGATGTCCCATAAGAGGGTTTTCTTCTGTTCAATAGAGATTTATAGCAAGCATATACTTAACTCACAGTGAGAAAAGAGTTTATAAGGAGGCAAAAAAGAATAGATCAACAAAGAAAATTACAGTCTAGAAGTTAAAAAGTAAAGAGATATAAAACTAACCAAAAGTAAAATTTTAATATGCCTATGGCAAATAAATTAGAGACTCAAGGATTTTTTCAGTATAAATTTATAGAATTTCATAAGAAATTATGGAAATCGTTACATCTGAAAAAACATGTGCTGACAAGAGGATTTAGGGGTTTTTTTGTTAGATAGAGGAAAGCTTGTACTATAAAAGGATAGCGTTGACATAAAAATAAATAGGAAAACTATTCACAAAAGTATTTAAATTTGTACTCAGGGTTATAGATATCAGTGTGAGGTTTGATGGATTTCCAGCAGGAGGGGAAATGAAATGAAGCCTAATGGTATTAGAGTGGGGCCTGACCATGAGCTGAAAAATGTTAACATGTGAGTAGTTTTGATATTCCAGTCCTGTGCTACATATTTTCCCTAAATGAAGCTTTACTTACACAAGTTATCTTATGAACTTGAGACCTAAGGCTGAAATTACTGTGTCAGTTAAGGTAAATCCTATATATGGCACTCTGAGTAACATTTATGATTGGAGATTCCTCTCCCTTTAAGAAAATGGAAATTTTTGTGTTCTGTGGAGTAAGAAAGAAAATTTAGACTTAGTTCAGTTCAGGCCTTGATCAAACAGGGAAAAGGTATTTGTATGGGATAGCTACTGGCATACAACTCAGCTGCCTCTCTTAGGAAACCTGTCTTATACCCAGGTGTCTAGGGGATACCCTGGAGAACAATGCTTCACACTGAAATTAAATTCCCAAGTTAGCCCTTGAAGTAGTCTTTCCTTTGCAGGGACTACAGATAGAGTTGAGTAACCTACTTCAGGGTCTTTATTAGGTCTATAAAAATCTGAAGTCTGAGTATTTCAAGCCAGGCTATAATTTAAATATGACATAAGTGAGGACTAGACCACAAAGCCTCTAAATAATCATTTAATTTCTTTGTGTTTTATCATATTAGAGATGATCTATGAAATCTGCTGTAGTCTGATAAAACTGAGAATTCAACTAGGTACTCTTTATACTTAAAACTCTTAGTTCAGTAGTGACATTACTGGAAAAGACAAAGACTTCTTTAACTATCCTATGTGTAATAGAGTTTGCATTTTTTCTGTATCAAAAGGTATATTGGGAGTACTTTAAGGAACTTTTAGGAATTCTCCCATTGCTGTGGTTAGCCTCTGGATTGCTTTTGAATCTTGAAGTCTTCTTTTTCACAAAACTGGTGGATTGTTAATGCAGCTATTATTAACAAACTTTGTGCATGATGACATATTTTGTTCCTTTATATTTCTTTCAGTTATTCATATGCATCAAGTACTTGCTTATATTTCTTTTTGTTTTGTTGCCCATTATGTTTTGCTAGGTAGCCAGTTTTGTAATAGTGCATTGCTCAGGGTTAATTAGATATTGATCTCTAGTGTCATCAGGTACTTTAAGACATTTCTCATGATCAGAATTTATTTTTGAGCCACTCATTTGTCTGAGCAGGTATTCTAAAGGACTAGTGATTGTTTTGATTGATGTGTATTGATAATTTCTAATTTCAACTGTTTTGTTCTAAACTACAGTTAGTAATCAGCAACCTCTGCAACTCAAGGTCTCTGTTTTAATTTCATTTGAACAAACAACAGAGTGATATTTGAAATAGTGATAAAAATATCATAAAGTTTGAGAATCCAGAGATGTGACTTGCAAAATTTTAAATTAAATAAGTTATCTTCTTAAAATGCTCGCTAAAAAAGGCAGCAGTTAAGTAACTTCAATCTAGTCTTCTATCCACAGCTTCTGTTACAAAACTCAGTATGGGCAACAGTCAGTTACACCGAAACAAGTCCACATCAGATATATTTTGAGATTCACAAAGAGAATAGTGAGTAACTTATGTGCATATAACCACACAGGGTTAAATAATTCTTCTTCAGAGGAAAGCAGAGTCAAAATGTTCCTAAAGGTCACATGCCACCTTTTCAGACTATTTAAGGCTTCTAAAATGCCACTCTGAAGTAAAATAACCTCTCCAGTAGAGTCCTTCTGTTAGAGACCCAGCTAAAATCAGTGCTGAGATAAATGGGAGTGCAGAAAATTGATTTTACACTTGTACTGTAAGTGTGGTCAAATGTTGCAGGCCGGTACCTCAAACAAAATTCTAAAGTACTGCCGTGCCTTAAAAATAATAAGACAGAAAATAGATTTAAATACACTTTAATATGCCCTTATTGATAGCTTTATATTAAAATGTTCACTTTGAATTTTTATTTCCTATGTGACACAAGCTTATTTTCTTTGTACTGCTTCTCTCTGTTGATAATACTTATAAAGAAACTGACCTTGTTCCTTCATCAATCACTTTGTCTTGTTCAGCAGTTTCTCTTATTGCAAACCAGCTCTTGCAGTTTGACAGGTAAATAAATGCATATTTTCCTTCATGCAAGACTGACAAAACTTTAATAGAGTATGAAGCAAGGTTTTATTATATTTCACCTTAATTTTTTTTCAACAGGATTGTTTCAGCACAAAGAGACTGCTGAGATTAAATAAAAGTAACATTTTCACAGATTCAATGTGATTGTATCAGATCTGGTAGCAGTTCTGTGTAAGCTTCTGTCTGTCAGCCTGCTCTTTGTCTCCTCTCTTAATGGGATTTTTGATGTTTCTGATTTGAGAAAGCTCATGTCTTTTTTTGGCTCCTTGCCTTAACTCTTCCTAGTTCAGGTACAGTATTTTCCAACTGGGACCAGTCATCTCTTCTCAGCTGTTTCAGACTTCATCATGGTTGAGTAACAGCAAGAACAATTAATGCAATATTCTATTACTCTCTTCTCCCTGCATTGTTAAATAGTCTCCAGAGTATGCAGGCAGCAGGGTGATGACATTTTTGAGAAGTTCTGGTGCAGTTCTGACAGCTTAAAGAGAAATCATTTGGCCTTATTTTTTCGTACCTAGAAATCAAAGATATTCATAACAACCCTAGCATTGTTCAACATAGATGTTAGGATGTAGTGACAGTATTCAAATAAGTCCTTTTAATAAACCAAAATCATAAGTAAATAAAAAATCATAATAAATAATAAATAATAAATATCTACTCAGGCTAAACTGAGTAGATCGGAGTGTCTGTGTGAGGCCTATGTGATTCTTGATGGATATTTTCTTTCAGAGATAAGCAAAAGGTTGAAAGGAAATGTGCTATTTCTCATCATCTCTCTGGCAATGTTGCATGTCTTGTTTTGGTCTTTTCTTGTTGTGTAAAAAAAAAACCCATCAGATCAAAAGCTCTAGAAAAAAAAAGAGTATGCCATTCATGTCAAAAGGTGGTAGTGGCTTTTCTTGTTATTACTATTTTCCCTGCTGCTCTGTTTTCTTCCGTAAGGCTGCATGCAACTGAACACCAGAAGATTTTTCTCAACAGATCATTTTAAGTACATCTAAACACAGACTTAAGTCTTTTTGTATTTGACAAAATTATTAGAACATTATTGTAAAAACAAAAAATTACTTTACATAAAAACATAGAAATTCTTTATTTCACCTGAATATACATTTGGGTACAGTTTCAAATCCATAAAAGCAATCCCAATTCCCAAGAAAGGTACTCATCACCTAAAAAGATTTAGAGTCAAGGTTCCTTTCCAAAACTGTCTCAGCAAGTATTGTATAAGGTTCATATTCAGTGAAGGGGATTTCATGCATTACTGTGAACAGACTTACTCAGTAGTTCACATGAGCCAAACACAAATTCTTACTAAGAAGTGAGGATATTTGCTTCTTTCTCTTTTATCTGCCTAACCCACAGTGTTTTGAGTTGAAGGACTCATCCCCAGGGTCTCCTAGCTGTAAATGAGTCCAAAAATCCCAAGAATATCTATGCTCTTTCAGCTTGTTTGTAATAGGACTGTTGTAATCAACCCTAGATAAAAGCCATTAAAAAAGAACCAAAAAAAACCCCACAAAAAACAAAAATCCAAAACCCCAAAACCCAAGTAGAACTATAGAGCTACAGTGAAAACCCTGGCTCCACCCCAGGGATATTACTAATGACTACTTGTAAGAAGTGTTAAAATGAGATAAATATCAAGCTTTAGCGCTTTGTTCAGTGAATGGAGTTCTTTCAGTGTGAAACCAGTACTTGTGTGTGATGGGTTGACCTTGGCTGGATGCCAGGTGCCCACCCAGCTGCTCTATCACTCCCCAGCCAGACAGGGGAGAGAGTAAGATGGAAAAAAACTCATGGGTTGGGATAAGGCAGTTTAATTAAAGGAAAAACAAAATGAAAGCTTGTGTGGGCAAAAGTGAAGCGAAAGATAATGTGGTTTATTCTCTACTTCCCATCGGCAGCGATGGATGGCCACTCCCAAGAAGCAGGGCTTCAGCACGTGTAACAGT
>JAYRBT010000082.1:26111037-26133665 GCA_036023395.1 Myiotriccus ornatus | reverse complement strand
GAGAGTTATCAACACCCTGCTAGCTACCAATGCAAAGCACAGCGCTGTGAGGGCTACTAAGGGGAAATGAACTCCAGTTCAGCCAGACCCAATAGAATGTGCAAACATGAAAGAAGGGATTATGGAAAAACTTAGAAATGCTGAATATTTTAGCCAACTGGTCTACTGCCATCTCCGCATCTCAGTGTTATCATTCCTAAATAAAGCTTTCAGCTTCCTCCTTTTACAGCCAAAATCCATAAGCTTTCTAGTTCTGTAGTAGAAACAGTAACAATAACTGAGAAGTCATTGGCCTAAAGCTGCTCTTCATATCTTTCTCCCAGACAGTTTTGCCGCTGCTCCCACAAAAAGGAAAAAAGCCAACCAAACCAAACAAAAAGCTGACATGTTTCTAATTCCTCCATAAACATCCTACTGATTTATTGAGGAAAAATTATAATGGCATATAATGGGATAAAATCCTGCTGAATCTTGCTGAATTGGTTCTGTTTTACTTAGGCCTACTTGCAGTTCCAGTTTCAGTTCAAGGATTACACTGAGTCTGGTTTCAGTCTACACAATTTGTTTACTCTTCATTTTAGAGGAGATTCCCTAATTCAGCATTTATAGTCATAAAATGATAGTCTTTAGTGATAATTGCTAATTGTGGTTTATTGATAAGCAGGACGCCTTCATTCAAAGAATTAAATTTAGAAACAATTAAAAGTTATTAACATCTGTATTGCCCTTAAGGCACAACATTCTCGTTCTTTCTGTCTTGCTTTTTTAGTTCTGATTTTTGTTTTGTACAAGAATTCTTGAAAAATTACAAATGTTTAGATGAAATTCATGTATCATTGATAAATGTGAAGGCAAACTAGAAGTCTTACTGATTGATGTCTACTGATACCTTAGTTGTTAAAATCAGATTAGAGGGCATTCTTATGGGATAATAAATGATGTCTATTCTGCAATAAAGGAATCTTGCATCTCTTTTTGAAGTCTGCATCACCCATATTGGTTCATTTGTGAGTAATGGTTCTACACTTTTATTTATAGTAATATTACACTAATGTTATATCACAGTCAAGTCTGTTTCTCTCTGAAACATCTGAAATAAAAGCCTTGAAATGTCCATGCTGACCTGTGTAATTATTGTATTGTACCATCAGCCTGAAAAAAAAACCCACCATGAAATAATGACCTGTTAATTCAGGTCTAGAGCACATAAAAAGGAAAAGCTCTGAGAAAGGAGATGATCTTTTAACATCCAGCTGAAAAAAAGTATAGCTATAAGAGGTGGCACCAGCTTAGCTGTTTATTTATTCATAGATGCCAATCAAATAAGGTAGAACTGTCACAGCAGGCTTTTCTTGTACATTTACCGTACCCTTCTTTAGCAAGTTTCCTACAAGATAAAAATAAATCAGAATCGCATTAGATTGCTTTTAGAACAAGAAAGATAACAGCAATCAGACTACACTCAGATCCTGGTGTTGACTGCAAGAAGTCTTATTTTAGGATTGTGGCCAACTGTCCCAAATAATTAATTTAGGAACAGGTTCGCACTAAAAAACAGAGCAAAAGACCTGCAGCCTTTGAGAAAGTTCAAATGAAACTATTGATCTAAGATAAATTAAATTCCATGGCACTGTGTTCAGTGCAAGACTGATCCAGTACAGACAACATTGGTTTTGGGGTTTTTTTTAGTACTGAATAATGAACTCACTCTCTGCACCTTCCATTTCAAAATCATGTGAATGTAAAGATACAGGTCTTGATCACTTGAAAGCTGTTATTGAGATATAAAGGTTCTATCGTTGCTGGGTGGTTTTGAAAAATAGACAAACACAGACTTTAAACAGATTTTGTCAGACTTAAATCTGTGAAATTTTGCAGCCTGCTATTTCCTTAGCACATTCTCCAGTCTATGGAAGAGATTCCCTGGTTATTTTGATATGTGTTGAACCATGATAAGATTCTTTGAAAAGAGGTGAAGGGAAAGTAATCTCTGCTTCTGGGAAAGCCCATTCTTTTAACTGAAGGTTGCATCTAATGATAACTTTTATCTCTGGCTCATGAAGATACTTCCTAAGAGCTTTTTTTTTCCTAAGGTATATTAGATTACAGCAAGTGGCATTTAATTCTCATTCAAGGCATAATAAAGGCTCATAGATTCCTTGTAAGACAGCATTTGTGTCATTTTCTGCAAATTTATTACGATGACTGCTAAAACATGATATGTCCAAGGTTTGTGAATTTGGGATAGTGTGCCATTTTTTTTTTTTTTCTCTGCAGTGAATCAGTCAACATCAGCAATTGACACAATGAAAGAGTATTTTAAATGCATACATCAGCATGGTCTGATCTTTTGTGAGATACATATAGGTATGTACTTGTTCTTTTGCTATTACAAACTTTGACATTGTTGCCTACAAATGCATGACTATCAATATATTTAAAATATTCTACTTGCAAATAAGCAGAGCACAGTCTAACTGTGAGTCCCAAATCTGTGTGAGAATGCATGCAGTGTAGCACACAAATTAACATCAAAACTGTGAAATGGTGTTTTCAATTATATTTCCCAGGACACCATTTCAACTCCTAGACAAATGAAAATGTTACGATTTTGAATGTGTTTGCTTTCTTGCTCATGTAGAAGCCTTAGAAGTGTAGATATAGCTTTCTGAAAAACTGGAAGATGTAACTGTTCACTGTAAGAATGATGTCTATGGATTTTTTTTATTTTTAGCTTTATGAAGATTTTAGAAGTAGCTGTAGTTAGCTCACCCTTAACACAGTAGTTTACACATTTACCCAACCTTATTACCCCATTTCATATCTAATTTTCTAAATTCCTTAGCTTGTTTAGACTTCCCTCAAGATAAACCTTCTGTTTAAGAACATTTGCACCCTGGCTTGAGCAATAAGATACCATGACAGAAAAAGCATCCTTCAAAACCCAGAACTTTGGAGGATCTCCAAGGACTGGACATGCTGTGACGGAGAGGAAGATGAGGAAGAGGGGGTCTTAGAGACCCCTAACCAAATTTCTAGAGGGGAGTGCTGGGGGCAGAACTGGGAGGATCTAGGGGGAGAATAGATCTGGGATTGGATGGGCAAACACCTTAAATTGTGGAACACCCTGCACACGTCCCTTGGTGGTTGAAGGCCATCTATTAAAACTGCTCTCTTACCCTATCGCTACTAAATTTACCTGATGAGTCGCTTTTTGGCTCGCAATCTAAGGCAAGAAGAGAAATAAACTTCACAAAACAAAGAATTGTTTCCTGAACTGAGGACAGCTATAAGAAAAAAAAGCAGAACATAGGTACTTCCCATGATCTCCTTTCAGTACAGGCTGTATACTGGATCAATTTTATCTCCATATGTTCTTATAATATTTTCCTCGTTTACACATAGATTACTTTAATTTTCTTTATCTACTTCTTAAAGAAAGTTCACCTACAAATCCTTTAGAATTCAACAGCTTAACCTCCTATGTAAAGAGAGGTGCTTATGCCATTCAAAACTGATAAGAGACACATGCTTTTCTTACTTCAACTCTTCTATTTTAATAGTCAAAGATAAATTAGTATTACCAAGTAGCAGATTCAAGGAGTCACTGTTCAAAAGCTCTTGTAATCCAATGGTAAACTGAGAACACTGCAAAGAATTCTAGATTGACTTAATCAGGTATCTGAGAGTGCATTACATCAGAATTTATTACTAATATATTTGCAAACATTAGTTTGAATATTTCATGAATTATTCAGCATTTTTATTCAGAAACTGCTGAACACTGAAAAGCTTTCCCTTTATACAGAAAAATATTTTTTATTATATCATTTTTAAATCACCAACTATTTAACAAATATTTCATGAAGTTTAGTAAAAGACAATACTGAAAAAAGCACATACAAAATGAGGATAGGCCTCTTAAAAAGCATTTGATGCATAATCTGTTAAGTAATCAGATTTTTCTATAAACCCTCATTATAGGCTAGTATCTTTTTGGGACATCTTTGTTCTTAAAAATATTATCTTACAAACCCAAAAATTTGAAAATATTATCCAAAATCTGCATATTTTTGCTTGAAACATCTGATTTTTGCATATATTCAGAATCAGATTCCATTTTTTTCCCTTCTTTCATCTTTCGCGTTCTATCCTATATAGACAGCAGACTGGTCAGCCCAACCCTAGTCCTGTAGAAGGTTGCTGAATTGTACAGCCTGACAGATGTAAGGCTGCAGCAGCTCTATGTCACCAGGTCCACCTGAGTACAGCAAGGCTGAGTACACATCCTCCGAAAGAATGTACATACACATGCACACACCAACACGTGCACACAGCAGCCATACAGCATAACACAGGCTCAAAGCATTCACCAGCACACACATAAATGCATTCAGCACTCACACAAACGCACACACCATGGAAGGCCTGGTCCTGGTCCTCCTCTCTGCTGGATTAGAATTGAAGTCATTACTGAAATATATAGACATAGGCTGTGATTTACTTCAGTAGATGGTCTTTCACACTGAAATGTATCGACTCCCATGTCTCTTGGTCTCCTCTAGCTGCTGGATCTGGCACCTACGAGCCCCTGAAGTTTACAGCCCCACTCTAAATGCTGGTAGTCAGACCAGACTGTTTCACACAAATTTACACAGTTAGATCTCTCCAGTAGCTTATCTGAGATACCCAGTGAGTAACTCCTAGATCCCTGGTCTCCCCTAGTAGCCGGTACTTGGATCTACAAGTCCCTGAGGTTCATACTTCCACATCAGGTGCTTGTGGTCAGGCCACTTACCTTATTTTTCTGCCCATTCAGCTAGAAGTTTGTAATCATTCATGAACACTCCTTCGGAATATGGAGTGCAAGAAGAGAAAATACAGTTACAAACAGGATTTAATGAAAACATAGGACAGATTGTAGGGATGAAATGTAGGGTTTAGACAGAAAAGCATACTGAGAGACAACTTGTTCATACTTGACTGACCCCTTTGTCACCCTTGCTTGTTCCTTTTCAGTCTTCTTGATCCCTCCCTTATCCCACCTTTGGGAAACTTCACATAATGAGTCTTCCACATCATCAAAATCTCTTAAAACATGCCAGAATCAGTTTTACACCATCTCAAAATATCCTTCTTCCTGCATGCCATAAAAAATCCTATGCCTGTTTAATCAATTACCTCTTGGACAAGATTTTTGATGTAGTCTGCTCTAGTACTGTAGACTGTGGATGCCTAAAAAATTTCCTGCATTATTTAACTCAGAAAACAATGATGAATGATTCAAAGTCTGACTGACAGCTGTTTATGAGTGGTGTTCCTCAGGGGATGGTCATTCATATCTATCTCTAACACCTTCAGTAATGATCTGGATCGTGGAAAGGAATTCAGCATGAGTGCAGATATACCATACCGAGGAGAGAAAGGCTGCTATGCAGATGGCCCTTGATAAGATGGAGGAATGGGCTGGAAGGAATGTTACAAAATTCAGCAAGGGCAAATACAAAAGGGTCCAGCATCTGGGATAAAATAAATCCCTTACAGTACTAAAGGCGTGCAAATGGCTTGATAGAATATATCTTGCAGAAAAAGTCCTGAGGGTCATGGGGGACAATAAATTTAAAGTGAGTCACTAGTTTCACCTTATGCTGATGAAGGGTAACCACATATTGGGTTTCATTATCAAGAAAATAGAATCAAATAAAGTAAAGCAATTATTCCCTTCTACTTGGCACTTAAAAGGCTTCATTTAGAGTATTTTGTCTAGCTTTTGGTGCAAAAGAGAAATATGCAAATTGGAATCAGTCCAGTGTAGAGACACTAAGACATCCAGGACATCTGAGGACAGCCTGAGTGAACTGGACGGAAAAGTGAAGGCCAAGGAAGGATTTAATTTCAATCTTTCATTTTCTAATGTGGTTCACAGAGAAGATTCATTTCCAATGTACTGTGGAAGGGCAGAGACCACAGTTAGTTGCTGCAACAAGAAAAATTCCATCTCTATATAAGGAAAAAAATTCACAGTGAAAAGAAAAGAAACATGAACACACAGGAAAGAAATCACAGAAGTGTCATAAAATCCAGGTCTTTATTTCTATGAGAATATATGAATAGTCTTGGATTCTTATCAAGATATCAGCAGAGCAATAGTAGGTGTATTCTTAGAAGTATGGTTTTTATTTGATTCTACACAATTGGTTTGACATACACCAAGGAAGAGGAATAAATGTAAAAAAGATAAGACTATATCGTTTATATTCACCAGAAAATATTGTGAGCAAGAATGGTAGATGAAATATCAAAGTGCTAAAAAAAGAGTATCTCATTATAAATGCATGAATTTAGACACTAGACATAAATTTTCCCAGTTGGACAGATCATGACCTCATCTGTTTCCAGTTACACTCATTAATCCTAGAATCATAAAATCATAGAACGTCTTAGGTAGGAAGAGACCTTGAAGATCATCCAGTTCCAATCCACCTGCCACGGGCAGGGACAACTTCCACTACAGCAGATTGCTCAGAGCCATGACCAACCTGACCTTGAACACTTCCAGGGATGGGACATCCACAACTTCTCTGCACAACCTTTTCCAGTGCCTTCCCAACCTCACAGTAAAGAATTTTTTCCTAATATCTAATCTAAACCTATTCTCTCTCAGTTTGAAGTCATTACCCCTTATCCTGTCACTACATACCCTTGTGAAAATTTTCTCTCATTCTTGTAGCCACCCTTCATGTACTGGAAGGTCTCAATTGGGTCACACAGAAGACTTCTCTTCTCCAGGCTGAACTATCCCAATTCTCTCAGCATTTCCACTTAGGAGAGGGGCTCCATCCCTCTAATCATCTTGATAGCCCTCTGCTGGACTCACTCCAACAGGTCCATGTCTTTCCTGTGCAGGGGAAGCCAGATTTGGATTCAGTGACTGAGGTGGAGTCTCATGAGAGCAGAGAAAGATAGAATCACCTCCTTTGACCTGTTGGCCACGCTTCATAAATCATGTAGGATTGTTTGGGTTGGAAGGGACCTTAAATATTTTCTAATTCCAGCACCTCTGCCGGGGGCAGGAACACCTTTCACTACACCAGGTTGCTCAAAGTGCCATCCAGCCTGGCCTTGAACACTTGAATAGGCATGGAGAATCCACAATGTCTGGGAAAAACCTATTTCAGTGACTCACCACACAGTGAGTAAAGAACTTCTGCCTGACATCTAATCTAAATCTCTTCTCTTTTAGTTTAAAAGGGTTCCCCCTTGTCTTATCACTATCTGCTCCTGAAAAAGTCACTCTCCCTCTTTTTTGTAAGCCCTCTTTAAGTACTGCAAGGCTGCAGTGAGATCTCCCTGGAGCCTGGTGTTCTCCACTAATATTTTGTATCATGTTTCATTTCACAGCAAAGCTACAGCTCTATCACCCTCATAACACAAATGCATAATAGGTGAATTACATTTTTTAAAAATTAATTATTTTTGGGCTGATTATGCATTTGCCCTTTTTGTCTGGACATCTTTTTCCTAAAATGTCTCTGTACATGTTTTTACAGAAAAGATCCATGAAAAAAAATACTAAACCACAAACTTCATAGAAAAAAAAAAACCAAAACAACAGTAACAGAATAGAGTAAGATTTTGGGAAGTTATTTTGCTTTAAAAGATCCATCTGTATGACATGGGTTTGTTACGCATAAATTAACTTTGACATGTAATCTTTCCAAGCTGACTTTGGAAAACTCCTCTAATATAACAAACCTTTATTAGCCCTGCCAAGTCTCTTGGCTTATCTGTACAGCAACACATGGCTGTCATGGAAAGTATAGAACAACATGCTTATTACATGTACTTTTCCCCATTTTTCTGGTGCTTTAAGATATCCTGTTGACTTTGGAACAGCTCATGCCTTACTCTCTTGGTATCTGCTACAGACAATCACAACAGCTGGGAACTCAGCAGAGAAAAGGGTAGGAAAAACTAATGATGGGAAGGACAAAGTCTGTCAGCAAACCTGGCCCTTCCTCGCTTCTGAAGGTCTAAATATTTTTTTACAAGAGAAATATGGATCAGTTTTTGAAGATGACACCACTTATCTTGATAGTAGGAATGCTATTTTTCAATGAGAGATGTATTAGGCTTCTTTTGTCCTTGTTCATTCTGTGAAGGAAAAGATTTCTGAAACCATAAACTATCCTTCTGGAAGGAAATATAGAGCTGTGCCATAGCATGAATGATTGAATGAGTTGACGTGATCCTCCTGTGCTTTAAAAGTGTTAACAGAAGAACATCTCATATAGAAATCTATGATGATATGTTTTATTTTGATTTTTAATTTATTGATATGAAAGCTTAGTTCAAGTATTTGATTTGACAAATTTGTTTTAACAAAATATTAATTAGAAATTGATTTCTTACAGTCAAGATAGAATTTCTGGTCAAAATCAAACCCCATGTAGATCTTGATAAAAGCAGCCAGTAGATGATGTATGTGTAACATAAAGATCTGGGCTTCTGATTGCCTTGATATTAGTCACTGCACTAAGTGGTGAAAAGGTTTCTAAGCTAAATCTGTGCTCTGTCTGCTTCTGTTAGGCAACTTCAAACTTTCTCTATGACATTTTTTGTAGAGTATAATACTGAGGTTTGGAATAAGCCTCCTTTAGTCTTACTTGGTGTTAAGTTTCTTCTTTTTAAGACTAAAAAGAAAAACTAAACTTTTAAAGGCAGGGAAATGGAAGGAGCAGTTGGGACTAACTTATGACTATAAAATGAAATAAAATAGAATCCAGTATGAGCTGCAGAGTACCGAGACAATTCTTTACAAAAAGATATTGTTCTAATAATTCCATTAAAAAAGCCAAAACAAAATCCAAAAAACTAAACTATGTCACATCAGTTCAGTGCAACAGAGGTTATTGGAGTTATTTGGTGTATTATTCCACCTACCACTGAGGGATAGAGTATTGTGTTCTACTGCAGAGAGGCAGAAAGTTTGACAAGTTTGTCAGCATTTTCTGTAAGAAATGTCATGTTGATACAGTGCAGAAAGAGCATTTATTAGCAAGGTACTTGCAACTTGAAGTCCCATTAAAAGGGAACAACTTAGCATGCAAAGGTTAGTAAGGAAAGAACGTTGTGAAAAAATATGACGAGTCTTATCTTAAAAATTAGAAACGGTACATGTTTTTCTGTTCAAAAGTGTGGTAAAGTTTTGTAAAACGTAGGCCACATGAAAGTATTGTTCATATCTTGTCCAGACAGTGTAAGTGAATGGATGGATACATGGTAAAGTTGGACAGGGACAGAGAATACAAATTTCTAGGGTCATGAAGATTCAGAGCCTTTACTGGTAGCAGCACACCTACATTCGTCTAGAGTGAGCATATGGTTAAACAAACAACTGGAAAACAGTATCCTTAAGCAGGCATGACTCAAGAGGGAAAATTGAACTTAGTGCATCTTATTAAAGACTATAGTGCAAACACTTTCAAAATGATATAATAGAACTGGGGAATGTTCTTGGCTTGCTCCTCTCTAGTGTGCAATTATATAGCCAAATAGCCACAATAAAGCCATTTATTTTAAGTCTTTGATGTTGCTTATAACTCCAGAAGTGCTTTAGGCAAACACATCCTCAATAATAACTCTAGGTAGAAGGAAAACTTGTAGTTCAGTAGATATGGTCTTTAACAAAATGTCAAATAAGGCTGTATGGTAAACCCCGGGAATATTTTACAGTGGCTGCTTAAGACAAAAATACTGATTGTCTGAAGTATGTCCTTTACTAGTTTACTGAGTATTTTAACCTTATTATTTGTATTATGACAGCACTGTGAAGCTGCACTGAAGCTGTGCTAGATTGCTGTTATAGCATGGAGTAAAAATGATGGATGTCATGAAGAAACCTTTGAGGAATGGAGTTGTATGTGACAGATACCCCACAAAGGCAATTCTCATGGGGTATTGACTAACTTATTCTGTATAATTTTATTCTTTAGATATTTCTAAGACAGAAATATCCTATAAAGCTTTTTTGAGACTAAATCATTAACTGTAAGTCTGTTGATGATTTTACTTGGGAGTTATAGGCTGATTTTCAGCTGCTACAGACATAACTCCTTTGATGATGGAGTTACTACTAACTGATAATAGTTGATGATTTTTCCCTGTAAGTCTATAGTGGTTAGTCTATAGTGGTTCTGTAATAATAGAATCATAGACTGGCCTGGGCTAAAAGGGACCGGAAAGATCACCTAGTTCCAAGCCCATTGCTGTGGACAGGAACATCTTTCACTAGACTGGGTTGCTCCCAGATCCATCCAACCTGGCCTTGAACTTCTAGTGATGGGGCATCCACAACTTCTCTGGGCAATATGTTCCAGTACCTTACCACTCTCACAGTAAAGAAATTTTTCCTAATATGCAATCAAAAGATAAAGCCATTTTCCCTTGTCCTGTCACTACATGTCCTTGTAAATAGTCTCTCTCCATCTTTCTTATAGGCTACATTCAAACAATGCGTGATTTTAATGGATGAGATTTGAATGCACAAAGGGGCTTAGGTGTCACACTATTAATACTGTAACTCTTGTTAAGGATAACTACAAAGTGCTTAGAGTAGCAATCCAAAATACAAGAGAAGCATAATTACCACAACATACTCATTAAACAGCTACCTTATGCTTTCCAACAAAAAGTTCTGAAGATGTCTGTGGCATTAACAAACCAACCATCAAATAATCACAATACCAAGATGTAGCAACTTCAGACCTACAGAACTGGCACGTAGCATGAAAACATAGAGCAATGAAAATTAAAGTAAATTGAAGTATAAAAAAAAAATGATCAGTATCTGATTCGCTTTTTTTTACTCAGCAAGGCAAAAAAAACCACCCCAAAACCTACCCTGCTTTTTTTTTATTAAGCCAATTGAAATGAGAGTGACTGTATGTGGAGGAATGTTGGTTTCAGTATTCAGGTCAACGGTATAAAAAAGCCTAGAAATGTATCCTTATAAAAGGAAGAAAAACCCTTTTATGGTAGACTTCCAGTATAATAAACTTCTTAAAGAGAGTATTAGGAGTGAGTAAAGATTCTACAAATGGAAAAAAAAGTAATAATCATCAAGAAAAGGACATCCTGAAGGTCAAAACTTGCAGAATTGCCAAAAGTGAAAGAGAGATCAACATTACAAGAGAAAGTAAAGAAATATTTAAAGATGTTGCAGTCATATAAATTAAATTAGTTCAAAGAAAGATAGCACTATCATAATAATGATGCTATTGAAATAAACAGGAATCTGAGTGTGGTTCTCAGCTCGGTATATATTTATCTCAATATTGGTAAAAAGATGATACTGACCAAAAAATATCTTGTTTTTAATAGCAAAGGGAAATGACTACATGGAAATTACTCCATTCAAAAGAAAAAAAAAAACTGTTTAGTTTGCCTAGTTATGATAAATAACCCAAATCTCTAATGTTCATTTCTGCAACCACCAACAAATTAAGCTTTGTGTTTATCAGGAAGGAAATATTTAAAAGAGATTTTTTTATATGAGTGGGAAACAGTCAATTCAGTATTTGTTAAAACAAAGATTGAAAAAGTATGGAAATTAAATATTCTTTACTTTGTTTGGACATTTTTTATTTTTTAGTAACATTTTGTGTTAAAATGGAAGGGGAAATGAAAACTGGAATGAAATGCAATATTGTTTACATACATGCCAAAAGAGTATGAAAATTCTCACTTTTCATGGTAAGCAAGATTAAATGGAGAAGGTTTAGTTGAAATTCATACCACTGGCCTTGTGTAGTAATAGACAACTAGAAGACTTACCAAGCCTTCACACACTCTTGTCTTTAGGTGAAGGCTATTGCATTGAAAAGGGAAAATTGCACTCTTCAGCCATTTTACTTTAGAAAGAAACTTAAGTATTTTTCATTGATCTTCTCCATTTAAAGCGAAACTGAAGAGAGGAATTTTGAGACTCTTGACTGGTGAGAAAATACAGGTCTTGACATCCTAAATCATTATTACTTTTGATGTCAGCAAGAAATCATCTCAACAGAAACTGAAAAAAATGTTGGACTGTATTTGAAGTGATCTCTTGCACACAATATAGAGTACGAATTCATAAAAAGATATTCATTCATCTTCTCAGCTAGTCCGAATTAACCCTTATCTCCTCTGAATCACAGAGTACGGAGAGTTCTACTGAGAGCTGGAAGAACAGGAAAGCTGTGAGGATGTCTTCAGATTTCACCACAGCTTAAGTAGTTATCAGGGCACCTCTGAGGCAAGTGCTGAAAATATGGCAAACAATCTTCAGGTTCTATGCCATGGGACAGATGGCCTGAGGATTCTCTTTAGATATTCTTCTGATGAAGTCAATCGCTTACACAGTGTGTCTGGGTGCTCATCTTTCTGTGGGAAGCAGTTATGCTAGAGACTAGATTTTGAATGAGGATTTGCCCCCGGAAGATCAGTGGTCTACACTGAGAATGAAGAGAGTTTCAAGTGAATGCTTCACACTTGTTATTTTTGACCCCACACTGAAGTGGAGTCTCCTATTCTCAAGCATTCACCAGTGCTGTCAGTCTTGCACTTAACCTCTGCTTTCTCATAGTGACTTTCACATTCAAAAGCCTCTTCTGAATACATCTGAGCCAACTATGACATTGTTTTTTCATCATTGCACCTGTGAGATTAAAAAGGTTTTGTTTAATTCTACCTATCTCATTCATTTATACAAGAAAGTTGGTGAAAAACACAAATACAGGATGCATTCACCTGAAAGCAACTCATCCAAACAAAAGCTGCCATAAATATACCCGGCTGCCATATTCATAGAATACCCTTTGGGCATTCCTCAGTTTGTGATGTGATTGGAAATATAGTGATACTCAGCTTTGTTGCTATTCGGAGTAGAAGGTAGGCAGTATGAGAAGCAGATGGATGCATGACCTTATACAGTGAAATTCAGGTGCAAATGATCACCGGAGAAGCACAGTACAAAATTATTAGTCTGGCTTTATTACTGATTTACTTTAAAAATCCCCACTGAGTGTATTGTGATTCTTCCCTGTCTTTAAATAATTGCAAAGATATTGCTAAGCTGTTTGGGCTTTTTCTTTGGTTGGATTTTTTTTTTTTTCTTTTGCATTTGGACAAAACCAAGTAGTTTCATACTCACTTAAAAAAAAATAATTCCTTGACATATTGTTTGACTCCTATGCATATTTTAATCTTTGTAATAGTTACACTTAAAATGATTATGCAGAGAAGAAGACAGAATGAAAAAAAAATCTTATGTCCACATTACGCATCTGTATGTTAGCTAAGGTTTGATGTGACTCAGGATGAGTTTTCTTCACAAGTATAATAAATACAAGATTTTATCTTATGCTATCTTCTCATATATAATAATCATCCCAACTAGGATACTCTTAAAAGTACTGCACCATAAAACTTTAGATTTTGGAAAATCCGCATCCTGAAATAAGGAGAAGGGAAAGGAGATTGTCTAAGAATGTTCTATATGTCTAAGATATTTTCTGCAGTTATTACTAGTAGTTCTGTAGTTAGTTTAGTTTGTCAACTCTTACCTTCAGTTTTCTTTACTTTCTCTGTGATCTTGATTATAGAACTTCACTTTTGAATACACATTTTTCTACTTTCTATTTTTCTTGTGTTCTGAAGAGGTAGAAGGCTAGAGCTGAATATGAAATAATTTAGTACACATGAATTCTGGGCATTAGAGACTCCTTCTAAAATTGTGTTTGTACAGATTTGGCTGATACTCATTATTTCAGGGAGAGTAGAGAAACCTTTCCTTTAAACATAGTATTAGGACAAAGAGGACAAAAAACTGCCACTACAATATTGATCTTATTTTCTATTTGATTTAAAAAAATATTAGCATCCAGGCTATATTAAAATAATTTTTTGATTTAGAATAATGTGTATTTATGGGACAGACAGAATTTGAGCAATATCTTTTCAAAGTTTTCCAATACTACCACCCCACTTTTGCTTATTGTATCTTGGATTTGGTTAATGTCTTCAATGTTTCTATCACTTCCCTTTTCACTCTTAAAAGTCTATTAAAATCAGGATGAACAGCAATATCTAATGTTAGAGCTGCATGATTTTCTCACAAAATGATATTTTCAACTGTAATTTTTTATCTGGCTTTAATAATTTAAATTAAATTTTCCCTGTTGTTTGGTCCCAATTTACATGAATTTTGATAAGACCATTAATTATTATAAGACGGGACCCCGGTTTGCACAGTGGTAAACAGCCCACAAAGAAATATGAAAATTTAAGATAAGTCTAAGGAGGTTCTGTTCTTAATGAGTTTAGTCCAGCCCCTCAGAACATCTGACAATCACAGCAAAATTAATAATTTTCCAGGCAGGGCTGAAAGAATTATGAAGGACATTATAGTGAATTCTGAGCTACGGCTCAGAATTCTGAACTTCAGAGTAAAAGTCTGCCCCTTGTATGGTCTTCAGGACTTTCCTGTTAGGCCCAAACCAAAGACAGAAGTCACTGATTCAGTACAAAGATATTAAATAAATTTATGAGGGTACACGGTCACTTCGTGGTTACCGGGATGTTTAAGGCAGTAAGATGGGCAGACATTAGGTCTGAGATAAGCAGGGTGAGTTTTACTCGTTCCCTTAATACTGACTTCTTCAATATCCTGCCAGTGTTAGCACATATACCATAAGTGGAACTGGCCAAATACCATGCAAACCTCCTAGATCTGAGAAAGGACAATGTGGTAGCATCATGTAAAGAATTTCTATTTGTTTCCTTTTCAGGTTATTTTAAAGTGTAGAAGCTAATATAGAAATAGATAGATATCCTAATTTATAAAGAATTATTGTAGTTGTAAAACCCCAAGTGTTAAAAAGTCACAGAATGACATATTACCCTGTAACTTCAGTTCCAAATTCTCTTGTATATGCATAGACATTTAGAGTCAACGGCCACTTCGTGCATCTTCCAGGAGCCCGGTGCTTTATTCAGAGCATTATCTGGACCTGCTGGAGATGTGAATCTAGAGTGCTTTCCATACAACCTATCATTTTAATGCTGGTTGGGATGTGAATGAAACAGATATTTGGATTTTGTCTCTGCTGTAGAGGTCCAGTTTGGTGCTACCACAGAAGCAGGTAAGAACTGCTCTCCCTTTTTCTAATTTCTGTTGTTGTGAGCTCTGGCTACTCTCAGATACAAAAGTCTGTGTGAATATTGTCTTGAACATGCTAAGTGCTACTTTATGTAATTCGAGAAAGCAGTTGCTAAAACCTAAATTGCATACTGTAAACAAGCAGGTACCTTTAGTCCCACTGACTTGCTGGTTCAGCTTGCTTTCTGTAATGTGGGGATAACAGTAACCTCTCACATCACATTGCACTTTGTGAAGATAAATTAATGCTTGTGGAGCATCATGGTGCTGACTGCCAGAGAAAAGCCCATGAGGAAATTAATAATTCTGTCTTCATTGCAGCCTCTGAATAGTGTGCAGTAGATAAGGCTTAAGTCCACAAAATGAACAATGAGGGTAAAACAAAACATTGAATAGCTGTTCTTTTTTAATTGATCACCATTCATTCTGTTCACTCAATGGGGTAGGGGTCCTGTGAAAAAGGAATACAGTGTGTGATTATGTATTAAAAGCCTGTGTCATAATGCATATGCTCAAGGGAAAAGAACTAGGGCTGCAAAGAGTGTTGAGTTCTCTCATTTTGTACTTGTAAGTATTTGATAACATCTATCACAGCTTTTATGTATAAATCTCTCCCTCACTGTCATCTACCCCTTCTTACCTCTACACAGTCCCTTAAACTTTATTTAAACAATGTATCTATAAATGCAAAACGTTTTTCCACAGATGCTGTTTTTCCCCCAGATGTTTTGCCTGTTCTTTCCTTTACTTCTCCCCTCGAGTCTCCTTCATTCTTTTGTTATGCATGCCCGTAATTGCTCTGGAAGGGGAAATGTCTTGACTTCAGAAGCCCAGATAATTGCAGTAATTTTTATAACTCAATGACTATATTTTTATCAGTCTAAATTCAAGTATGATATGCATGCCTTACTGCAACCTTCATTTTGGGAGGAGAATCAAAAGACAGGATCAGTCAGAACCCTTACATAATTTAATACCTTTCAAACTTGTTCTTTCCTTCACTGAATTTTTTGTTGTTGAATTTTTTTCTTTCTTTTTTTCCTCTTCCAGAGCTGTATCTTATTTACCTTACTTCTTCTTCCCTTGTCAATAGATTATAGTGAACCTTTGGATGCAGTCCTTTTGTTTAATAACACTAATTATATGTTTATTACTTTTTGTTAAATGATCTGAGTAATGACTCAAGTCTATGCTAAGATGGAAAAAAGAAATACATATCAGGTTGTGTCAATTATTTTAGCATGTACTGATTCATATATCTGGAGAAGAAATAGATTTAAATCCATTAATATTTTTTAAAATTAATCACTACATGTGAACTTCATCTATGAGGCAAGGCTTCTTTTCTGTGGTCATTTGCAATTACAATAAATGCTGAAAACCAAAAATAGTGGCTCAGGTAATTTTACAAATTTGACCCTCATGTAGCTGTATCAGGAAACTTCAGTATGAAGGTATAAAAATCAGTGCTCTCTTCATGCTGAAATAACCCTCAGGTTAGTTGTAAAAACAGGATGCCAATTGGCAGAGATGTGCTTCAAAGGCTATTCCTGTCTCAGTTGCCAGAGTAATAGTAAATTCAGATTTTCACAAGATGCAGCATATTCAGAGAGTACAAATGTCTTGTCTTGGGACACTGCGGTGGCTTGGATGTATTTCAATAATTTCCACTGGTTTTCCTCAACATTTAAAGACTTCCTCAGTGAAATTTTAAACGCTTTATGATCACTGCATGTTTCTGCCTTAAAAATTAAGCACATAGCCTCATGTGGCCTCACATGGCCTCTTCTGCAGCAAGACTGTATTTGTATGATTCATAAATTGGTATTTGAATTATCTAAGTTTTACCAACTAAAAAACATTCCATTTTCTTCCCGAATTTGTTTTTGTACTTATACATTTCATATCATTCTTGGCAACTTTTAGAAGTTATTAAAATTTTCAAATATTGAGAAGCAAATATGAAAGTATGATTTCAATGGAGTAAAAATTATCAGGTTTGCTTAAGGGAGTAAGTGGACATTTTTATCATAAAAAATTCCCCTTGCCAGTGTCCAGTTTTCATGCTCTGTTTCAGGCCTCTGGACACTCATATTGAAATTAGGATTCTCATTTGAGAGCTAGTCAAGTATATAGCATGCATAATAAACACAACTCATGCTTCAGACAATCTGGAACTGTAAGAAAGTAGGTGCAGATACTGTTGCTACTTGGGGGGCAGGAGGTGAGGGAAGGTCAGAATCAGGAAAACGCTCTTAAATGGATACATGCTCTTTGATATTGTACAAGCTAGCTGTAGTGATCAAAATCCAGTGTCTAATGCAGAGCACATGTCATCTTGCATAAGCAGCTGATTTCTGAACTTGGAGCTGTGAATCCTGCCCAGCAATGCAGGGCCCCCACACATTCCCTGTGGTTACAAGGGGCTGCTTGTGTAGCTGTTTGTAGGGCGGGGGCCAGTGGACTTAATAATGTCATGAACAGACTTTCTTTAACAAGGAAGTTGTGGATAAGAAAAATCCTCTATTATAAAGGAAGATGTATTTTTAGTCTTCGAGATTCAATTATGAAGAACTTTAATTAAAGAAGACATTCTTAAGCATATAAAATCTGAATACAGTAATGGAAAGTCAGATTTAAAATAAACTGCTGAATAGAGGCAAGAATTACAGCCATTGAGCTGTAATTGTAACAGGCAGAGCAGAAGTTATCGGCTGGTATATATAACCAAATATCTAAAAATCTTATCCATATACATACTTTTCTTTTTCTTAAGCTTATGCTCTTTCCAGACCTTTATGTTCTAGAAATATAATATATAATGTAAAAATCTTTGCAATTATGTTTGATCACAGACCAATGTTGTCCCTTGGTATACATGTGTGGGACATGAGACTACAGAGATTTGCCGAAAAAATGTCCGTCTAACAGCAAATAGGAATGCAGATTCAGTGTTTATGTCTCAGTCCAGTTAAGAATCATTATTCATTCATACAAATACTAAGATTAATAATAGGAAGATGTTTACTTTGTTAAGAGCACCAGTAGACTCAGAGAATCAAGTATCAAGAAGGAGCCTGGGAGGACATCCAGTCCAATTCCTCTACTCAAACCAAGGTTCCGTCACCTTCTGGGAATTTGTACCAATATTTAAGAATCTTTATCATTAACAATTTGTTCTTATACCTAACCATAATTTTTCTTGTTGTAACTTGTGTCTGTTACCTCTCTTCCTGTCTGAGTGCACCTCTAGGAAAGCTTGGTTCTGTCTTTCCTATACTGTCCCTTACATAACTAAAGAGTACAACAAGATATCCCTTTATCCTTCTCTTCTTAAGGCTTCTAAATATGCCCTTTAGATATATGGTATAAACTCTGAAATATGAGGAATTGATTTTTTACAAGTTAGATTAATGGAAATATGGGGAAAAAAGGGTAGTCTTGATTTTAGCAACACAGCTGTGGTGGAAGGTGGAATCTGTACTGCAGGCCACTTACCACCTGTAATCTAAGCCTGCTTGCTGAGCAAGCTTCATCTTATCTATCTAACTGTTTATACAGAGAATAAATACAATTTCAAATTAAAATTTCATAGGTACTTGTAATTATTTTGTATAAAGATAGACTTGTTAAATCTCATTTAATAAATTATAGTTTCATCAACCTGTTTACTGAGTCTCATTTCCTACTCTCATTTAGTGATAAATAAAATTGTGAAAAACTTGAAAACTATTTATACATAATAGCAGAATAAGACTCTTAGTTCAACTGAACTTCTGAAGTTGAACTGAATAATGTTATTGATTAAAAAAAAATTATATTTCCTGTTTATTAAATCCAAACTACAGCAAGATTAAATTCTGCTTTGAAGATGTACACAGATTTGCATCAGATATTCAGGTAATGTCCTAGGCAGTCTGAATGGTAAGGAAATAGACTTCACAGATCACAGAGAAAATAAATTTTAAAAATTGATATAGTTTTCTATAATTTTTTTTTTCAGAAATATAATTACAATAAAAGTAGGATGCCTGTTTGCAGTTTATGTCAGATGCTACACAGTGTAATAGTCTTGATGTGCATTTTGTTGAAAATACATTATAAGAAAGCACCTGTCTTGCTGCCAGTGACTGTATCAATCAGAAGTTTGTTAAGACTGTACAAAATGCATCTTAACTATAAAAAGATTAGTTAACTGAAGGACATTTAATACATTGCTCTTATGGATGGCGTGGATGGGAGAAATACAAAAACACTTAATATCTTATTTAATTTTCAGGCCCTCAGTATGTGAGTCTTACTATTTTACACATAAAAAGTACCAAGAAAGAATACTCATGATATAATGAACTTGTTAATATGTTGATATAATGAACACATGGGAAACTATTTTTGTTTGCATAGATAAGATTCACATTGCAAGGGTCAAGCTGATACAAAACAAATGTGATTTTTAATGAATGCATAGCGTAGCATTTTACATTTTTGTTTATGTTTAGCAAGATTACCAATGGTGCTCTATATCTCAATGCTTTGAATTTTATATTTTCTGTGGCAGTCTGTTTGTAGACCAACTTTTCTTGTCAAATCATGTCATAAACAAGAATTTGACTTCATTATTATTATTTTGGTGGCAGTCCTATCATCCAACGTTTTTTGATACAAAAATCTAGTTAATTGTTGACAAAAACACCATGATTTTGTGTTGTAAACTTTTAATATAAGTAATCTTTTAATTTTAGCTTAATTTTTTTATATGCCTCAGATAAATGTGTTTTCTTTACCCACTAAGAAAATGGGTAGTTCTTTAGAATTGTCTCTTTACTCAAACATCTCCATTCATACTTTGTCCATATATCAGCCACTGGAATGGTGTGCTGCAGGTTTGTTAGTTCAGAAATGAATATATTCCCCAGGTACTTAGGGATCCTAGTTAGTCTTTGGGAAGGACAGTATCTCATCTTGAAACTACCTACTACCCTATGATCATAAAATGGTTCTAGTTGTCAGAGAATGAAGTTTGTATCCTGAGAGAGAAGCATGAAATTCTTCTTCAATGAGTAATTAAGGTTACTAGTAAAAGCAGACTTAGGAGGGACTACTCAATGTGTCCTACTGGTGATTCAGGATTAACTTGATTGTAACTTCAAATTTACTCGGATGTAAAAAAATGGAATTAGAAACACTGTGTTTGTGAAGAAAAGATATTTTTATGTGGTGCATAAAGCATATAAGAAAGCAAAAATATTTGGAATTGTGGGATAGGGACCATACCAAAAAATCACTTAGTTTCGTTTTCCACCTTTGTGTTTGCAAAGCATAGAAGTGGAGAGGAACTGTGATGTCAACAGCACGGTAAATGCCCTGCATCCATCAGCTAATTATATAGCAGCATATAATTGTGTTTCACAATGGTAATTGATACAGCCTGAAACACCACACATACATGGTGCTCTGTAAACAAGGAGGAAAGACAAGTCTCTTCTTCTGAAGGATGTGCAACCTAGCAACTTCTTCACTGAGGCCAATTCAGCAAATGCATCTAAACACTAGTGAGGTTGGTGACTGACAAGTAGACAAAGCTGAAAGCATCTGTACGTGAGAATGAGAGTTACATTAAAAAAAGACTCAAAACCCAAGGATCATGTTTATTCTCTGAAAGGGGTCAAATTCTTTATGTGGGACACTTAATATAACAGGATTCTGATTGACCTGTCTGGAAGTAACTGCAATTCAGATTAATAACAATAAACACAAAACAGGTCCTTCAGATTTGGAGTAGTCCTTCAGACCAGTGAAAGTAATGGCAAGGAAAGAAGGCCTGTCGTTTATTGTGTGTGTCACAAGTGATATAAATTGCATAAGTAGCGTCATCTGGCTTCTTGCTGCCAAAGAGGCAAAACACTCAGCATGTGAAGCAGCAGCTGTGGCAGCACTGAAAGCTGGTAAAACCATTTTGAGAGCATTAGTAATGGAAGTAGCAGGTGTGGAGACATCCTTGCCACTGACTTGTTTTCTGGAGTGACTTGATGGATCTACCTGTTACTACTCCTGCCAAAATAAGAGATGCTGCTGCTCTATCTAACTTCCCACCATCTTTGGCAAATAGGTCAATAATTTCTGTTCAGAATGACAGAATTTAAGTGGTCTGAGACTTAGTTTCAAAAGTTGTATTTAAAGAGTAAAGGGTTACATTTCATTTTGCTTTTTGTCTGCTCAGCTCACTCAGCACTACTGACAGCAGCAGTACATTTTTGCAGTGCTGCATCTGCTGCCTTCATTATCTTGCTTGACCAATGAGCACTGTAATTGTGATTGTCAGAGTCAATAACCATTGGAATGAGAGGGATTCTAGGAAAGTTATCTGCTGGGTTGAGAGGGAAGTGCAAGAAATGGGTCAGCCTTTTAAAGACAATTGCATGTCAAAAAGGTTTTAAATATTTGATCAGCAAAAAATGAACAATTCCCTGATGAAATGACAAAAAGAAGATAAGTTTGCCCTTCTTTGGCATCACACCTTGGTCCTACACAAATGGCTACACCAACTTTGACTGTTGTTTTCTTTTTAAATGAAGAGAGTCCGAAAGAACAAAATGATGTCAGAGTATATCACTGTAAGTCCACCAAATCAATGAAGCTGGACTTTGTAAGGAAAGATTAATTATTAGAATGACTTTAAAAAAAATATTACCTGGGTTAGAGCAAGTACTTAAGGTCAGGGTGTGATTTCATTTACACCATTATCAATCTGGATTGCCTCCATTTGTTTTGAGACAGTCGTCTTCAGCAGAGAAACTCTGGATTTACAGCCATGTAAGTAAGACCACCACTTAGTGCACCGGGTACCAAGAAGTGATATGCCGATAGAGCAGTCAGAGCCAAAGTCTGCCCCAGGTTATATCGATGCAACTCCTCTGAAATCACTAAGTGCTCTCTTTGTCTGCCTAATGCATTGCAGTATTTTTTGTCTCTGTATAATACCTTTCTTTCTCTGACACAATCCTCTGCAGTTCTCTCCAAAAAATGGTGATGAACTAGCAGAGCAGTGACCTTTTGTAATGAGAAATACCACAACACTGTCTACCTCAACATATTTTAACCACTGCCTTTACTGTAAAGCTGGCAACAAGGGGATGATTTTCCACTCCTGCCAACAATGGCAGCCTACAGGCTTTCCACTTTGTTTGGATTAGTTTCATATTTGCATCTGAATGAGAATCACCCTAATACTTGTTTTCACAAACCTACAGGAAAAAAAAAAGAAATCTCGCTTGGGTTAGGCAAATAAAGCTTAGTGAGCTTAATGGAGGCTACAAGCATTATTCTACTGAGAGATGGGTTTCATGCTCAGCGAAATTGCAGTGGGGTAGTAGGTTATTAGGGTTGTCAAAAGGGAAATAAATAAAAAAAAAAATAAAGAAGCTGTCCT
>JAYRBT010000082.1:26090023-26105692 GCA_036023395.1 Myiotriccus ornatus | reverse complement strand
GAAAACTTAACTTGCTTAATATGTGTATCTAATTATTTTTCATCTTTGGATATTCATTTTTGTAGCTCTCCAGCTCCATTTCCATTTATACATTTTTAACATATGTCCTTTTTGTAGACTATATTTTATCAAGGAAGATATTTCTCTGCCGTGTGACCTGTGACATTTGACTTTCCCTTTTGATCTCATCATAGACATTTCTTCACATGGATTTCTCCCAGTACTGCAAGAATGTGATAAGTGATTTTTGGTTTTCTCCTGTGCTGTTCTATAACCTGTTTAACTACCATATAAATATAATCTTGGATCACCTTTTCAGCATATTGTATCAGTTCCTGGCTATTCCTGACCTAGAACTTCACATAGTAGTAAAGACACTTTTGACTTATTTTGTTTGATTTTATGCATTCTCCTTATATCCACTTTCTTCCAAAGATAAGTGACTAAGATTGTAAAGGCAGCAATTCTAAAATATTAAGTAGCATATTCTTTTATTTTTTGAACTTGTTTTTATTTCCAATTTTATTGCTGTTCCAGAAGATTTCAGATGTGGGTGTGGATTTGAATTTCAGTTTCTGAGCAAAACTGTAGGAGCGAAAAGGACTGACCATATTGAAATTGTTATGATCAGAACTCCAGGGATAGCTTAATAACTGAGAAGTTACCAGGTGATGTAAATGGACTAGAGGTATCATACAAATAGCAGGAACTGTAATGAATAAATGTACTTAATAAAGCCTACTCATTTATCCTTCAAACTTCTACAACACAATGTTTTTATATAACTTCCCGAGCTGGTAGAATGATAAAAAATATAGTATTACTCCACAACATTTTTTCCAGTTTTGGAAATATGACAACAAACCCCCCATATTTTGTGAAGGCCTATGATAAAAAATCTAAACTGGACAGGACAGGAAGAAAACTAGAAGTGTTTTGTAATTTCTTGAACTGTTTTATTCAGAATGATATTAGAATGCTAGCAAAACCCAAAACAAACAAAATAGCTCTCTCTACTAATTTCTTCCTTCAAAGTGACAGCTTAAGCAAAAGAAAAATCAAAAAGTATTTTACTGGAAATGTGTTGATTTTTACTAAAATTTGTTAAGCTCTTTTGGAATGGTTCTTCTAAAGTGCTTTTCATTTCTAGCTGTTTAACTTCATATAAACCTCTCCTTCCCCTTCCCCCCCCCCACTTCCAAAGCCCCCAACATATAATGGACTATAGAGTGTCTCAGAATAAGAAATTCAGTCAACTGAAATGTTTCCTTTTGATGGCAGATATATGGCATTTATGTCTAATCTCCTTTTACCTCATTTTATCATGCAGAAATTTCGGGGGGAGAGAATCTACAGAACATTCTTGGGGTGGGAAATGTGTTTCTGCCTGTTTCAGATATAGTTTAAACCTAAATTTTAACTATATTCCTTTCACATGTGAGAGAAGGGAGATCAGTCACCTCACAAAATGATTATTCCTACTATTTTTAACTATAGACTTCACCACAGAATATATCTAATGTACATAAGAGAGGGAAATTGGCATTTATGCAGTAATATTGTTGGCTTGGTACAAATATTTCTTCTTGTTAACTCTGCTTGTTAGTGAAGTAACTTTAATCTTGGAGCAGAAGCCTTAAATTCACAGGCCTTTGACCAAAATTTAGGACTTCATGATGACATAAGCTGTAGTCTGTCATTGACCTACTTGAGATGAAGTTTTTTGTCATTACATTGTCATTGTAACAGATATAAGTACTTTTAACAGTGATCAAGAAATAGGAACTATAAATGTTCCAAATTATTAATGTAGTCTCAGATACCAGTAGTTTTCCAAATACTAACAAAATGAGTTTCAAAGATCAGATAAGACTAGTTGAGTTAGATAGGTTTTCTATCTTCCATTACTATCAGTGTCAAAACGTACATGTACTCTGGATAATGGGAAAATGAGATGGTATATTATGAAAACAGTCTTTTCCTGATAAAATGTGTCCTTTTTTACACTACAGAGGAGATTACAGGTCTTTTTGTAATGTGTGATATGGACTTTTCATCACAAAGATATTATATAACTTTATTATGGGCAATTTTGTTATGTTATTTACTCAAAGTTTTGAAGTTATCCATACTATCCACGATTAAAAGCGAAGTAAAAAAAAAACAAACAAAAAACCAAAAAAACCCCTGACGTTATCCAGTAGTAGCATACCTTTATGAGTGAGTATTTGGTGTCTGTTAATATTTTTTCAAGTTTCTTTGAACTGTTGGATATTGTGAAAATCTATTTCTATCTCTGAAATACACCTGCCCACTCCGTGAACTCCACTGCAAATGCCTTCAGCACTCTGTTTATGAGAAATTTTCAAGGATCAGTGTCTACATGGGTACAGTATGATGCCAGTTTTGCTCCTGAGATATGAAAGGAACACAAAGCATAGCCATATTATTTTCCTATTGTATAAGAACATTATGAAAAGGTAGACCTTGGTTCTCAACCAGTAGGTTGAGGAAGGTGATTCTCTCCCTCTACTCTGCTCTGGTGAGACCCCACCTGGGGTGCTGCATCCAGCTCTGGGGCCCCCAACACAGGAGGGGCATTGACCTGTTGGAGTGAGTCCAGAGGAGGGCCACTAAACTGATCAGAGGGATGGCGCACCTCTCCAATGAGGAAAGGCTGAGAGAGCTGGGGTGGTTCAGCCTGGAGAAGAGAAGGCTCCAAGGAGACCTTAGAGTAACTTTCAGTACCTAAAGGGGCTTACAATAAAGCTGGAGAGGGACTTGTTACAAGGGCAGGTAGAAATAACACAAGGGGTGATGGCTGTAAAATGAAAGAGGGTAGTGGATATTAGGAAGAAATTCAATACTGGGAGGTTGGTGAGGCACTGGAACAGGTTACCCAGAGAAATTATGGATGCCTTATCTCTGGCAGTGTTCAAAGCCAGGTTGGATCGGGCTTTGTGCAGCCTGGTCTAGTGATTCTCTGATTCTGTGGTTCAGTCAGAAAACTATCAGTAATTTTCCTTGCTCAGTCAGGTTCCTCAAGAAAGAATACACTGGGAAATCTTGCTCTTTGGGTTTTTTTTGAGTCCCTCTTAGAGTCACTCAACAAAAAAAAATTAACTCCTAAACCAAGTTCTTTTAGGACTTCCTTAGTGCACATTCATACTCTTAATAACTGCTGATGGAGTAAAAAAAAAAAAATAAAAATTTAATCCTTCCTTCATTCGGTCACATTTCTTCTGAAAGTTTTAGTATTATACTTTTTTTCTTTCTAGTTCCTGTCATTTTATTCAGTCATTCAGATACAAATATAGAGAGCATTTATAAAATGAGATCATTAAATAATAGCTTAGATCTCTATGTTAGTGCCCAAATCTACTGCCTGCTATATCTTCAGGACACATTAAATAGTCTAATTTTGTAACTTTGAATGATTTTTGTATCATCTACTTAAAACTCATGCATTGCAGTAAGGAAACTATTATTTCTTTCTTTTGCTCTGAATAAAGCATGATTTTAAAGAAAGTACGAAAAAATGAATAATGTATATATAATTAGGTAAAAAGAAAGCAACGTGTTTAAAATGGTGTGTGGCCTCAATAAAATGAAATAGCATAGAATGTGATTGTTCTGTTATTTAGACTCTACTTTTCCTCTCTTTGAGAATTGTTTCATTTACATCAGTGCTGAGTTTTGACAGAACTTGATGCTCTAAGTAAAGGTACATATTGTTGTTTGGAAAACTGTAAGATTTCAAATTTTTGGAAAGGAAAATGGTAGAAAATCAAAACTTGGGGAACGTAAAATAAATCATCTTCAGATACTAAGATAGGTCAAGATATATACGGCTTTGAAAATAAAAGAAATGTGAGTGCTGTATGCAGTGAAATGAGAACACACAAAAGGTGACAGAACTTTGGAAAAGCTAGAAAAGTCAAAAGTGAATATTGAAAGAAATGAGGAAAGGAAGTTATAATACATCAAGTGGAAGATTAAAGGGAGTGGTCAAGTGGGTAAACTGAATCCAGCCAAATCAAGTGGTCTGATCATGAATCTAAGGTTTTTTACAGAAAGAAAATTTTTTGTTGAAAGTATGTTTCTTGTCATATGTCATGATTTAACCTCAACCAGCAACTCAACCACACAGAGCTGCTCACTCTTTCCTCCACTGCCAGTGGGATGGGGGAGAGAAATGGAAAAGTGAGAAAACTCATGAGTTAAGGTAGAGACAGTCTGATGGACAGAAAAGGAAGATAATAGTAATAATAATTATCAGTATCATCATCGTAACAGTACTAATAATGATAATAATAGTGAAGATAATAATATTTATACTTATAAAAATAATCAGATTATAATATGCAAAAGAAGTGATGCACAATGCAATTGTTCACCACTCATCAACTGATGACCAGCCAGTCCATGAGCATTGGCCCCTGGCCAACTTTGCCCCAGTTTGCATATTGAACGTGACATCATATGGTATAGAACATCCCTTTGGCCAGCTTGGGACAGATGTCCCAGCTCTGTCCCCTCCCAGCTTCCTGTGAACTCCCAGCCTGCTCACTGGCAGGGCATGAGAAACTGAAATGAATGAATGATAAACACTACTTATTACCACTATAATGAAAAATAATGGTATAATTAACAGTATAAATAACACTTTATAAACACTATTATAAACAATAAACATTGCTGCATTATCAACATTATTCTCTTCCTAAATCCAAACCACAGCACTATACCAGCTTTTAGGAAGAAAGCAAACTCCATTCCAGCTGAAACCAGGATAGTATAAAACTAGAGATTATGCCAAGATTAAAGGTTTGATAGGAAAAGAAGATAATAGTATGGCCAAATGTAGCAGAGAATCAAAGCACTGAGAAGGACAGAGAGGAATGATAATGAACTCCTATTTTTGCTGTGTTGCATTTAAGAACCTTAAGAAGGTCAGGATTTTCATCAAGAGACTAGGGGAAAATGGACTAATTCATTTCTGGGAAAAGAAATAGAATCAAGAAATTAACAACTACACATCTAGGTTTGAATGATACAAGACTGTCAAAGACTAATCATACTGTATGATTTATTTGAGAGAAAGGGTAGAGGGGAAAAGAACTGCATGCAGTTTTGCATTTTTAAGAATTCTCATACTTTGCAGAGTAGAAGTTACCATATCATACTTACTATAGTATTTCAAGGAGCTACAGAACCACTGGTTTCAGTTGAACTCCTCATGATCCCTTATCCAAAGGTGTGTATCTTTTTAACATCAATGAATAATGAATTTACATACCGACTTCTGATTAACTTAGTTACTCGTATAAAATCATACTAATGATGGAAGGATAAACTCTGAAACCACATGGAGTGAGGGGAAAGAAAAAAGTTGAGCTACTTAATACAACTTTAGCTCCCGCTATGCCACTCAGAGCCCATCTCTGATAGTCACCTGAATTTGTACTGCAGATGGTCATTACCTACTTTCATCTATTCCTTCCTCTCTCCTGGCATCCCATTCAGTCTTGATGAAGTTAGTCGTATTCATACATGATGAACGTTGAAGGTGGATAGGGAAGGGGGACTCCAGGCAGAGGCTTTTCCTTTTACCTCTAGTCCTGGAGGGGATTGTGCCCTTTCCCTTCCCCCCTGACCCCTCGGCACCTCATGGCCCCCAGAGAGACCAGAGCGCCGTCAGCAAGCAGGGAGAGGAGGCAGAGAGAGAGACTTTATTGTTCTGGGTAGCTGCTTAAGTAACTCTTGAGGGAATTGCAAAGTAACCAGTGGGAGTTCAGGAGGTCTTACAAACTAACCAATGATAACAAAGGGTTAACAGCCAATAGGTAAGCTTCCAGTTATCTCTCAGGACATTCTGAAGATACAGGTAAAGGCTAAAGGGATCTTGGGAAAGAGAAGGGTTTACACAAAGAGTTTACATGAGTTACAAAAGCCATTTTGGAAGTGTGTTCACTTTAAACAACTTTACCACTTTTATATCCAAAAGCATATCGCAACACATACAGGAGAATTCAGCTCATATAATGTGTCAGGATCTAGTAATTTTCTTCTACAATGCCATTAAATTTTGTGTTCAGGGCTTTAAAAAACTTTTTTTCTTTTTTTCAAATCATGAAATGTTTTCTTGCCACTGTTATTTCCGTCAACATATTTTAGGTTAGATGTAAAAAAAGTAATCAGTGTACTGATAAGCTTTTATAATTGAAGAATTTCCTTCCTACTGACTGAATGCTTCTTAAAGAATGTTCAGCTGAACCTGAAGAATGTGTTAGGAATAAAGATGAAAACGTAGTCATATGGTGTTACCGTGCCTTAACAAGAATAAGGCATTACTGGACTCTGATACAATCTCAATAACTTTAGTTCTATTTTATTTTAATTAGTTGACTGCAGGAAGCTTATTCCTGAATAACTTTGAAATCAAAGGCCATAAATTAAGTTGGCTACAAAATATGAATAATGAATTATAAAAGTAAGTTTTTTGTACAGAGAAGAATCTGCTAAACGTATTAAAAAATATTTTTATTTGTATGCAGTATGCCAAAGCACTTCACACCTAGTATTTTTTTCTATCAAAAATAAGATTCTCTTTTTTTTTAAAAAAAAAGAATTATTAGCAAAGGACATTGGTAAAACATAATAAACATGTTTGATTTTTCTCTGTTTTTGCAGGATGACTGTTTCACCTGTTGTTTATTTGGTGAATTTCCTCAAAGTGAGAGTAAGTTGTTTAATAAAACAGTGTAATGAAAGCTAAGCAATTAATAGAAGACCTCTGGATCAAACATGGATTAAATCGGTTAGAGTGATAACTCGGGCAGCAGCAACTACTACAGGAGGTGTGGGGGTGGGGGGCTAATTTGTGAGGGTTGTTGAATGAAAACTGTATGAATGAACTGTGACTAATAGTCACCACTGACTAAGCCACTGGGTCGTATGCAAATTGCTGGTTTCTGTTTGACATCGACTGGAACTGTGCTCCAAGTGGTCCAATTGAAGAAAACCCTTCAAAGGGGAAAAGAAAATCAACTCTTTTTCATGAGTAGTTAAACTGCATCATGCTTTACTCAATTAAAAGGAAATACTAATTTTATTCTGTAGTTATTATTGTATTTTTTCCATTAGCTACTTTTTAATTTATTCCCTTCCTTCACTAATTAAAAATTACTTTTTTTTTTTAATCCCTAGGGAAAAAATCTAAAACATTGTTTCTGCAATATATATATACATATATAAATATAAATATATATATAAAATATATACAATTAATGTATATATTTTTTTCCATTATAAAACTGTATTTACAAGGGTAATTTTAGAAATAAAGTGGTTTATATGATAGGATCTATATAATTTTCACTAGAGAAAAATCAGTTTGTCATTGAAAGAATACCAATTTTTGATATCTTCAGTGGGTGATTCTACACTACAGTTACCTGGCAATATCTCATACAAAGGAGAAACATTACTTCAAAATATACATGGCCATGAGGTGCATACTGTTGAAAAACTGGGAAGAAATCCTGGTAGACGTTCTGGAGAGTACCACTCTGCAGAAGTCCTCATTTTTCTTGTGGTTGTTTCAGGTATGACATCTTGCCAGTTTGTGATGGAGTGCTAAATTTATCTGCCTTAAAGAAACAGTAGTTGCCTTATTCTTGGAGTTTTTGTAGTGGGCAGAGCATTTCAAAGGGCTCCTTAATCTTAATGTAGAAAATTCAGTGTACAGAGAGACACTTGCTGTCTATCTAACCCAGGCAACTGAAGGAAATTAGTCACTCATTTAGCTGCAAGGGTAAGTGCTAAGTCATGGACTCTTGGTCCCATATTGTCTATATTTCTTGTTTAGGTATTCTTGTAGATATGATTTAGTCAAATATAACTTACCAGCTCAAAGCACAGAAATAGTAGTAAAATGTAATGGTTTCTAATACACAGTTTTGGTTCTTATGACTTTTACATTCTTTGAAGTCTACTGTTTCTTAATAAACAGGAAGCAACCTAGCAGTTAAGAGATGAGATGCTATACTTAGAATTTGAGATTCATATCTATCCCATGTGCACATGTGAAATTCAGCTTCTCAAGTCTTATTTCTGTTGTCTTTCTTTGTCATTTCACATGGAGAAATAAGCTTTTCTAGAATTTGATTAATTCCTAACAATTTAGGCTCGGTCTAGCATTAACTCCTTTGTATTCTAGTGTCCCAAATGTACATGTGGGCAATCAGGTGCAATGTGCAGGGGTTCCCAGGTGGGGGTTATATCTGTTTTCCTTTTTCTGGAGCACTAGGGCAGAGCTGATGTAAGTATTTTACAATTGCATCGAGTGTCTTGATGTCTTTTAGTCTGCCTTGACAGTGTATGCCCTATAATACATAACATTTAGATATTTACATTTATCGCTAAAAGAGCTGATACCTCAATCACTGGTTTCTTCTGACAGCAGGAAAGTAACAAATGATTTTCATCACTCAACAGCAGTATAGTATTTATTTCATGGCAGTTCAACTAAATTGACCTAGCACTTTTGGAATGAAGGAGTTAAGGCTTTGCATGACCTTTCAGTGGATGCAGGACAGAATAGAAGCAAGAGTTCCTTTCCTAGGCCCTGTGATCTCAGTATTTTGTATGAGAAATAAAGTTACATTTAAACAATATGCAAGAGAGCTTGTCAAACAGAAATGTGTACATTTTTTGTTTTGCTTATATTTTTTAATGAATATGTTTGATTTTCTTTACAAAAAATATTTGAAAGAAAGCTTTTCCTTCATTTCAGTCAATGCACAGTCTTAGGAAAACAATTAGGATGTAGTACAAATATGTAGCATTGAACGAACACTGAGTTATTCTCTTTGAAGACATAGAAGAAACTTGGATATTACATAGCTAACATTTTTCCATTGCCTTCCAGAAAAGACACTGATTTGGCTAAGAAACTAAAATGCTACAAAGCTTCTGTAATAATTTCAAGGATATAGTTCATTGAGGTTAGCTCACTTGGTTAGAGCATGGCCCTGGTGCTAAAAACACCTACATGGGCCGTTCACTTAAGAGCTCGACTCAGTGATACTTCTGGGTCCCTTCCAACTCAGAATATTGTGTGACTTTCTGTGATTTTAAAAGAAACAGAAGGCAAGGGCTGTAAGCAGCAATTCATGTTGTGATCTCCTGAACATTCAGTAAGTGACTTTTATATTCTTCCTTGTTTATACATCTTCTGTGTAGTGGAAAAAAATATTTAACTTAAAAATATTATGCATAAACTATCCATCAAATTCTAAGAACCAAACTGAAAGTTCAAAAGCACAGGAACAGAATTTGCAAGTGATCATTATCTGTTATAGTGAACAAAGCTAAACACTAGAGCTAAGTGTTGCTGGATTCTTTTTTTAATACTGCAAAATGTCTGAGGGGTTTGTGGATTGATTTTTTGTTATTCAGTGCTAAAAAACCAACACAAGATGAAATTTTGTCAATTTGGGTAAAGTGATGGACTGAAATGCTAAAATGTATTTTATTCATATAACGTTCATAAAGCATGTATTCCAATTTTAAATTTCTTGGAGATATTATTATATCCAATTATTTCCTTTTTCTTGTAAGCAAAGCTCAACAGGAAAAAGGAAGTACAATAAATAGAGATCAGTAAATTGAGAACTAGTAAGGGCAAACTTAAAAGCTAATGTATTCATATTTATGGTAGCAGAAAACAAATCTGAAAAGCTTTATAGTCTAAATATTTGCCATCTTATAGAACTGAAAAACTTTTATTAAAACCTCAATCGTGAAACTTTATGTAGAAAAAAAAGTTCAATTATGAAAATGTTATAAGCAGTTTATATACAAAGAAATTATTGTGTGAGGAAACAATATATTAAGGAGAATAATCAAGATATAAGTATTTCTTCTTGACAGGAAAACTAGGGGAAAGATTTTTTAACAAATCCCTAAGCCATCATAAAACTGCATTGAGTCAGAGCTATTCCTAGGAGGGTGGTGCCTTTGTAAAGGTCAAGTTCCCTGTGTTAAAAAACTATCCCTAGTAAGATTGTCCCACCTCTGGCTATATTTTCAGGAATAAAAGGTGAAAAGGCTTGCCCCTTCTAGGAATCATACTGCTCTTCATAAACAACAAAGATCAACTTTTATTAACCAATGTGTACATTTCTGAAACTGTCCTCTAATTGACTGACATTGCCAGGCAGAAGTGAGAGATTCCCATCTGGGAAGACACACACACACACACACACACGTTACTTCTTTCAAAAAGCTTTCTAGTTACATGTCTTAGCTCATTAAAATTTTCAACCACTGAGTTAACTCTACAATTTAATAATAAAACATTCTCTCTCTCAGTTTGACGTTTTGTTGGGGGGGGAAACAATCTGCTTCGTTGCTAATAATTCCTTGTTATTTTTATAAACATTTTCTCCAGAGGGTTAATTAGTGTCTGCTGAAGTTCCTAATGGAAGAGGAAAAATGAGTGTTTTATAGCACCATAGGGGAAATTGTTCAGATTTTACATCAGTACAAAAAAGTGGTCCAAAATAAACCTGACCCTGTGAATAGATAGGAGCAATTGTATTAAGCTGACTGAATACAGGAATTTTATCCTTGATGTGAAAATTGTTTGATTTAGGAACATTTTTCCTTTGTTCTGTTGTCAATGGATAAATGTCTACACTAGTCTGCTTTGATATTTTTCATGTATTTGAAATCCTGGACAGAGGGTCTGGAGACAGATTCATTTCTTTATATTCCTGACAACGATATAATTTTTTACATCAACAGAGAACTCTCTAGGTGTACCAAATCTGAGACTGCATCTATAGAGAAAGCCTCAAACACAGATACTCAATAAAAAGATACTGTTAAATATGTTTCCAGAGTGGAAAGATTTGAATAAATACCAGCATCTCTCCTCAAACCAATCTCAAAGGACCCACCAGGCAATTAATCCTTTACTTCGATCTTACTTACCTGTAGAGTCCTGTGTACATTAAAATTGGAAAGATTATAAAATTAACATGGACTCCAGTTTCAGCTCTATGAAGATAACACCCAGCTTTATTTTTCACTATCTGCAGACAGCACCCTCCTGCTCTTCAGCAGGTTTAATACCTCTATGAAAAGGATCTGTCTAAAACCTAATCCAAGTAAAATGGAAGGAGTTGTGGTGCACCTAGAAAATATTTTTGAAGGCTATAACTCAGCGCTGTGCTCATCAGGGAAAGATGAACTGAGTTTCACCAGAAAATTCAGGAAGAGTGTAATAGGGAAAAAAAATCTATACCGTAATAGTCAATAGCTAAATGATCAGACACTCTAGTGGGATACAGCTTCACACTCCATTTGTGTTCAGCCTGAATTAAAATGGAACTCTCTGTGGTTCTCTCATAGTTCAGACAAGTCAGGTAGCCACCAGATTTTGTGTCATTTAGAATTTCTGTCCTCAGGTTTACTTTCCTGCAACTAGCTGTCATCCAGGACCTGAGAAAACCCTTCTGGTCTACCAGGACTAGTAATGCCTAAAGGAAGTTTTCTTTGTGTGCTGGCTGTGGGGCTGTGTGTTTAAATTGTTGCCCTCTCCAGTGGCCTTCTCTATTGGGGTATGCACAAAAACTTGCTGAAAAGAAAGAGCTGTTCTCAGATAGAATTAAAAGTAGTCAAAACTGGTGCTCAGTTAAGAGTGTAGCACAAGCTCAAGCCAGAGCAGGCTGGCAGCTAAAACCATGGCTCATCTGCCAGAGAAGGTCCTGTCTGCCATGGCATAGATATAGGCAGGCACACGGAGTATGTACAGTGGGTTGTCTTTCACGCCTGTGTTCAGTTGTTCCCAAGCACTAGCAAAATTAGGCACTTGCTAAATTGCTAGTTTTAACTCCTGAAACTAAATCTTGGATCCCTCTCTGTCTTAGAGAAGCTTCTGACAAGTAAAGATGTTGCAGGTAAGATCCTTGGGATGAGAAGCAAGTTTACAACTTTTCTCAATGTTAAAGAGACTCAAATCACATTTTTAGAAATAGACAAGGTTGTTCTTTTTATCAGCTTTTTTTTTTTTTTTTTTCATGCAGTGCCTTCTGAAAGGAGGTTTAAACAATTAGTCATTCATCCGCTTCCATGGCATACCACAAAGGCAGATTTTGGATGAGTGTTTGTTTCCACATTTCTCCCGGACTACAGTGGCAAGGAAAGATTTAAATACATAGACTGATGTTACCATAACTATGAACATACAGATAAGAAAACATTTGCAAAACGCGTCACAGAAGTAATCTTATAGTTTCTGTTATTTCATGAATGCTTAATGTGTTTTTCAATTAATATTTGATGTCCTTAATGTGTGGTGATTTTCTTTTTGATGTCTATATGTGTTTTCTCCTACTGAAAAGATGCCTAAAGATAAGAGGTTGTGGCCAAATGTAGTGCAAGTTCTTGCACAAGAATAGCTTTAAAATATATCAGATTTCAGCATTTTCAGGCAATTCATGTATCCAATTTGAGGCTCATTCTTCTATTTTGTTAAGCATTCAGAACTTCTGTTGACATGAATATGAACCCTAGAAGTTTTACAAGAAGATATTATAAATGTTCTCAAAGCGTAAAAAGAAAATACAAAACACTGAACTCAGCATTTACTTAATTCATCTTCCTTCTAGAAGTGTTTACTAACCATATACATCAGACTAGCCAGAAGAACCCAAAATATTACATGTCTTTGTGGCGGTTATATCTACAAGCTGCATACAAGACACATAATTATGACAGAAAAAGATGAAGTAGCTAAACACAAATTAGACTGGTTTTTGCATTTTCCTGTCTTATTTATTTCAGAGCAAAGTATTTCCTAGCCTGAATTCTTTTAGGTCTGTTTGCCCTAGAGACATTTTCCTTAATTCATATCTAATTTTATCAAGGATGATAGAACTGTGGTAAACGAGCCATCTAACTCAAAATCAAAAAAATCGACCCTTTGCTCTTTAGATGAGGACTTACCCCCATTCAGTTTATCTTTCTTTTACAGACTCTGAATTGTCCCTACAAAACAAATTGTTAGATAAGGTTTGCTTTGGCAGATGACCAGACATGGAGAAGGATTGCCTGCATATAGATGTTTTCTCCAGTATATCCTTTGATAGGACTCACACTCAAGTGTACTCAAAAGATGAGTTTGCATGCATTTATATATATGAGGCTAACATATACTTTTTCACTGCTTAAAAGATAATTAATTCTGCCATTAGTTCCTGTAGATTAGTTTTCAAAAAATTGTTATCCCTTGCATCTGTAATTTTCATATGTGATGTATGGCAAACATTCTGTACCCTAAATGTTTCAGTTTAAAAATTTCTCCTTCAAATTTTTTCAAAAAGTATAGTTAAGAGTGATTTTTATGTACATATTTTAGTAGGCTATTATACCTCTTAAAACACATATAAGCATTCAGGCTTGCTAATTCTTTAAGATTGCACACAACATGAAGGAAACAAAAACTTGACTCTGTTTGTGTGTGTGTTTATATAAAGGTTGCATTTTAGTTATTTCAGTTATTTTTTAGGGTTCTGCATGCTTTATTATCATGATACTTGATTATGTTCTCAAAGGAACTAAATAAAATGTTTTGATCTTACCAGCTTCTTAGGGATCAAAGGCTTTGAAGATCTAGATCCTGAAAGGTATCTAAGTGCCCACTTCTCATCGATTTGTTTGGATGTTAGGCATCTGAATACCTTTAAGACCATGGATTTCAGAGAGCAATTAGTTTAATTTTAAAATATATGTTTGAGATACTGAGAATGATTAGTATCTGGAGATGTCTCACTCTCCACTGACCACAAATAAAATGCAAACACCTAGAAAGACCAAATGTTTAATTATAGATTGACAATATTTAGCAAGCTTTCTTCACTTAATATTTCACATACATGATTACATGAAATGAGTTACTTGAAAATAAAGGGTCTTGTCTCAAATTTTTTGTCAAGACTGGCCCAAAGATACCCACCCCTGCCCCAAAATTATAGAAGCTCTTATGGATTACAGTCCTATGTGCAGTTAGTTTCTAAAGTCATAGAAATAACAGGTTTCAACATCCATAGAAAAACTTGGTTTATAATTATATATTTCAGAATAATTTTAAAAGAAAGCAGTCAATGATCAGGGGTAATATGAAGTACTGGAACAATCTGAGATTGTGTAGCAGAAAAAAACACATATAGGTCCGTTTCTTTGACATAAATATCTTTGGTACAAAAGGCATATAAGAATCCTATCCATATCCTCATTATCTCCTTATATTCATTATACTTGACATATATCTCACTACACATGACATTTACATGCTGTTATTTCGGTGCTTAAGCTATATTATTTAAAAAACATCATCTTAAGGCCTGGATGATCTGAATTTCTCCAAAATGCTGTGTCCATAAGGAGTATTCAATCTGTTCTCTTATTATGTTTTAATGATATAGCCTATTAGAAAATATGTTAAGCCTTAAATCTTGTCTTCCTATTCTAGAGTTTATGCCCAGAAGCCGTAGGTCAGAATAATTAAAAAATAAAACTTAAAAGAGAAATATATTTTATCTGTATTTTTTTTGCATAAATCAGTTGTGAGAAAGGACAGTGTAATTAATTATGAATGGAAATGACAGCTTCAGTATTTTTCAGCAGTTCTTTACAGTCATAATTAAATATACGAATATAAACTTTGGGGTTCACAGTCAATTGAAAATATGGAATTGGACATTGTTTCCCACATATCAACCCTTAATCCAGTGCAATGCTTAGTGCTTGGTTGTCTACTAAACATTTCTATGTTTGAAACACCCAGCAATCTGTAGATCAGGTAAAAGATGTAATAGGCTGTAAGGCAAAATTCTGGACCCAGAAAAGACATCAGGAATTTAATGGAATATTTGCTTTTTTTTATCATCATTCCAACATATTTTTCTTTTCAAGCAAGAAACCCAGAACTCAGTTCCACATATCTTATTAAGTCTGATATTGTACAAACATGGATTCATGAGTTGTTCCTACACAAATTTTATTCTCATCAAAGGTTGTTCTGTGGCCTTTCTACTTCCTACAACTAAATTACAGTGAGCTCATTAGATTATGGAGATTAGTGACAGGTAGGCAAAAATAGAATCATAGAATCATAGAATCAGATGGGTTGGAAAGGATCTCTGAGATCATCAAGTCCAACCCTTCATCCACTACCACCACAGTTACTGGACTGTGGCACTCAGTGCCACATCCAGTCTCTTCTTAAACAACTCCAGGGACAGAGTATCCAGCACCTCCCTGGGCAGCCCATTCCAATGCCTGATTACCCTCCCTGTAAAAAATTTCTTCCTAATATCCAACCTAAACCTCCCCTGGCCAAGCCTGAGACCATGCCCTCTTGTCTTACTGATAGCTGCCTGGGAAAAGAGACCAACCCCCACCTGGCTACAACCTCCGCTCAGGTAGCTGTAGAGAGTGATGAGGTCACCTCTGAGCCTCCTCTTCTCCAGGCTAAACAACCCCAGCTCCTTCAGGCTCTCTTCACAGGACTTGTGCTCAGGTCCCTTCACCAGCCTGGTTGCTCTTCTCTGGACCTGCTCCAGCACCTCAATGTCTTTCCTGAACTGAGGGGCCCAG
>JAYRBT010000082.1:26075849-26089981 GCA_036023395.1 Myiotriccus ornatus | reverse complement strand
CCAGGATGCCACTGGCCTTCTTGGCCACCTGGGCACACTGCTGGCTCATGTTCAGCCTCCTGTCAATCCAAACTCCAGTTTTAGCCAGTTCCCTACCCAGCACAGAGTGCCCCTGTCCAAGCTGTGGGCTGCCAGCTTTTTCATGAGAATGCTATTGGAGATGATGTCAAAGACTTTGCTGAAGTCCAGATAGACCACACCCACAGCCTTCTCCTCATCCACCGAGCAGGTCACCTGATCATAAAAGGAGATCAAGTCAGTCAGACAGGACCTGCTGTTCCTAAACCCTTGCAGGGTTTAGAAGTAGAAACAGGTAACAATACCCAGACTACTATCTACTTCAGCAGATCTTCACACCTTCAGTGGATTCTCATTTTTTATTATGCCTTCAATGAGGAACATCCAGAAACAGCAGTTTGTCTAAAGGGAACATAGAAGGTGCTGTTAAAAGTTTTATTTAGACATGTTGGACTCAATTTTGCACACCTCGTGTATATCTCAGGGGACTAATTGTACCAACGGAAATTCAGGACAGAAGAAAGGGTGGTGTGTGGGTCTGCAGTCAGGAAAACAAATCTATTTCTTATCTACTGAATGGAAAACTTGGGACTTTACATCTTCTCTGAGATAAAGCGTGGCATGAAAATGATGTACGGGGAATTTAGTGACTCTAAAGAAAGTGATAAATATTCATTGAAAATAATCTATGAGGATAAGGAAACGCCTTTTTGGCAAGTAAAATGCAATTTCAATATTTTATGGGGGATTATTTCAGATACACGTTTTGAATTAATTAAAAAAAAAGACCTTAGAAGTGATCAAAAACAAACACGGTTGTGAATAGACATAGCAAGAAAACAAGATTTTAATTTTGTGGGGGTTTTTGATGTTTTGGAAGTTATTTTTGGTCTGTGCTGGAATGAAACTTACATTTAGAGAAATAAGGAAAATCATATACATTACTGGAAATACATGTTCAGGATCCTGATCATATTTGTTTAGAGAGGACACCTAAGCCTCTGTTATTTATCTTTTGTCTTTATATATTTTGATAATAAACTTTTTTTTGAGAAATTTTCATTGTCGATGAGCATGTGGTTGCAAAAGTATCTCACTTTAAAAGTCCACAAAGCGGCCACATTTGTGAAACACTGGTTTCTCTCATTACATCTGCCTGTCTATTTCTAAGGTAAATTATTCTTACTTTGGAATTCTTTGGTGAGAGGGGAACAAACCCATGGAACTTTAAATCCTTTGCTGGGATGTGTTTCAGTCAGTAATAATGGTCACACATACTTCCAGGTGCTTGCAGAAACTGGCACACTAATTTTTTAGGAAAATTGAAAGTTCTGTTAAAATGAGTCTGAAAGCTAACCTATCAAAGAAGAGAAAGGAGGAAAAACTGTTAACCAAAATCTCACATGGCCTGTAGCCAATGAAGCTTGTTTTGAAAACAATTTGTTTAAGACCTACAGTGTGAAGATTTCATCCTACACAGATTCAGAGCCTCTTTGCTTCTTCCCTATGGTGGCTCCTTAGTTCTGTTTATGCTCTCCAGGTATGATTGTGACTTCTGCCTTCACCCTTAAGGATTTCCAACCCTGACTGGCTTTTTGTCAGCCTAACCAGCATAATAGTAGTGACTCAGGGAAATGGCTTCAAACCCCAGAAACTGTTTTCTGTAGGAAGCAGTGTCTCCTCTCTTAGTGCTGATGGTCCTGCATAAGGGTGTGCCCTCTCAGTAATACTTAATTTTTCCACTTACAGATTTTATTACTAATCACTGTAAGTGTAGGAAGTTCTCAATATTATTGCCAAACACAGGAAAGTGCTTGTGGCTGCACAGCCCTTCTTTCATCAATCCTCCCTCAATTCTTTCATTTGATTGACGAATTGATACAGCACGAGGGACAGTGCTACAGAACTGTGGGCTGTCCTCCTGAATGTAGCTGCAGTACTGAATACAGCTGACTCTCTGAAGAAGCAGTTTCTTTGCATTATTTACATTAAATATGTGACTTTGAGTATCTCCACCTTTAAAAAAAAAAAAACAACAAAAAAGCACAAACCAAACAAAACAACCCCCCAAAACCACAAGGAACACACGCAATGCAAATAAAACATGAACTTGAAAAAAAAATGTCTTTTTTGCATTCATGCATACTCCTTCCAGCCACCTTCCATTATCCATCAAAATTCTGCTAGTGCCTAAGTGTCACAAATCTAGCTCTTTTCCATTAATAGAGCTATGACAATATATTTGAGTTTTCTATCAGCGAATCAAAGTACAGGAACTATCAAACTATGCTTCAGAATATGACACCACACACATATACATAATAAGTAGCTAGTAGAGTTTTCTAAGCTCTTTATTTCAACTAGCTTAATTTTGCATCTTATCCCAATGTTTTATAAAAATAGCATGCACATTTTCCTGGCACATAGTTAAAAACTGGACGTGAAGATGAGAGATTTGCTTCAGCTGTATTTGATGAGAGATATGTTTCAACCTAATGCAACTGCTAATGGTCTGAAAGAAGATTTACCATTCCTGTAAGTATAAAGACAGCACTGCTGAGACTGCAAGAATAAGAAATAGTCATTTCATCAAACCACCAATTTTATTCACTAAGTAAGAAGAAATTACTGTCTGATCTATGGGGAAGAGATAGCAGGATTATCTCATCTGTAAAAAAATAAGCTCAAATTAAAGTCAATAAAGCCAACAGAGTTGAAACTGCCTTCTCACAGATGCAAGACACATTGCTACAAAATGTATCTTGAAAAATCGGGCTCTAAGCTTCCCTCTAACCAAGTTAAAAGAAAATAAAAATCATGGCCACTGTGCTTCTGTATTTACAAGTTGAAAGATTCTATAACCTCACTTTATATCTTCTTTTCCTGTTTTATCCATACATCCTTAAAAAAAGGAAAAAACAATAAAAAAGAAATCTGAGATGTTTTTGTTGCTTTGTAGTTACTGGAGATCCTGTTACTTTCACATTTCAACCTTCTTCCTTTGCAAACATTTTTCAAGAAAATGAAATTCAAAAAGTTTTTATCAACACTTGTTAATCATTTAAGGCCTACACCACGATAAATTCCTAGATGCTCCAGCAGTTTGTAAAATGCTCACAAGTTCTGATGCTGGATGCATATACAATAAACTAGCACAGCTGGGATCTTTAGAAATGAGATGAGGAAAAGTCAAGTGAAGGACTGAATGAAAGATAATTGGATTTATGCATCAGTGCCTGGATAGAGAAAGAGAGAGGTGGAGAATTAGAGAGACTTTTTGTTCATGGCCATGAGCCAAGAGCTTTTTACTAACACACACATATATTTTTGCAGCAAAAAAAGAGTATGGAGATAATTCAAACCACCAAAGAACTTTAAATTTATTACAAGTGAGAGAAACATATATGCTAAAGAGACCTGGGTCCTTCTCCTTGCAGGACTGGAGACTGAATTCAGATCCCATTATGCACTGAAGAGGATGATGCAATTGCTCAGTACAGGAGACCTCTTTTATGATTCAGAAGAAAAGGTAACTTAGTAACTTAGGTGTAGTGCACTATGCATGACCACAGGCAGTAACTAAGGTGACTTAAAAACCTCAGCAGTCTCTGAGAGGTCATCTGAGGATGGCTCCTGAATCGCGATAGAGATTTTCCACTTACACTGTGGGCACAAGTGTTGTCTGCTGTATTTAAAAAGTAGTACCTGTCAACTCCAGAAGCCAAGTGGATTAAAGGAAAAGAACAACAGTCCATTCTTTAATCCTGGAGGGAAGTATGAAATGGAACAGCTCCTTGATACACAGGAAAGCCAACTTCCCTTCCAAAAAAGGGTGATTACTTATTTGGAACAGTCTTTAGTTTGTACAATCTTTGAAATATGTTCAAATTATGTGTGGAGGGTAACTTAGCAAGATCGACATGGAGCTTGGTAGTCTGTCCACAATTATCACTATTAATAATACTTAGTAGAGGTCAAGCCCACACTGTAACCCTTTATAGCTTTCAGCATACATGTGACAGAAATAATGTCCTGGGAACTGTTCTACTACAGTTGATTTTATCTGGAAAACACCTTGGCACTACCCTGATGTACTGTAATATAAAACCACAGAGAAGTAAAATGAACAGCATTGCAGGCTCAGAGAGACCTTAATTTCTCATCATTACCCACCAGGCATTTTTCTCTTTGATACCCTCTTTGATCTCAGTGGACTGCCCATGTTGTAGAAGGACTTGTATTTAAAGGATCATGCCACAAAAGACAAAAAATGCACACCACCATCAAACGGGTGTTCTGCGCAGTACTGACAGTCATAACTAACCCACCAGCAACAGCAAAAAGGCTACTAAAATGGCAGGCAAAAGTAGTAATTATACAAGAGACACTTCAGATTCATAGGAATATGAATATTGCACTCTGAGAAAACTGAGAGATGGTGACTACCTTGATTTGTCTGAAATGGGTAGGAGTAGGGCCTGTGGATAAGCAGCTGCATGTGACTAGTTCCTGATGTCACAAGGGAGAAAAGTCACACCACTCAGTCACAGCCTTGTCTTCATCCTGGAAGGGCGAGGTCCCTTCACACTTGGTGTCTAGGATGACTAGCCTAAATCCACCTCTGCCCGATGTGACCAGGTGAAGTAAGTGAGGCAGGAACTGCAAGTGTAGGGGCCACCCTTAAGCTAATTTTTCATTGCTGTTATCTGCCAAAGACATCCATACTTAATGCTACTTTAATACTGATGAGGTTTTTTGTGAAAATAGCCCAGAAGGCATCCAGAGTGCTTGAAGGCATCCTTTTTATGACTTAAATGTTCCCATCAAAGCTGCTGTTACATTTGTCGAGTGTGATGAATGAGGTTGTTGTCCGAAGACATGTCTGTCCTAGTCAGATTCAAAGAAAACAGACACCTGCAAAGGTAAGCATAAAAAACTGTGACATTAGCCTTCGTAGATTTTTCAGAAGCAATACATCTGTGTGTATGTGAGTGTGTGTCTGTGTATATATATGTATATTTATGCATATAGACATGCACACATGTGTGTACATATATACATATAGCCCTCAAAAAGGTTTGGTTCACTTCAAGTTGTAGATAAAAATGGGAGTAAATTTTTATTTAATGAGCTAATTCATCTTAATAGATAGTACAGTGCTTTCTTTGCATTTCTCTGCATTCTGGATGAAGAAAATGCCACATGGCTGTTACTAAACATAATGTTGAGCTAGTCATGGAGGAGAACACCAACTGGAGAAAAAGACAGAGAGATCACAGAGCTCAATTTAGAAGTCTGCCTTTCTTTGCAATTCTCCTTTCATCTCACTGCTTTTTGTTTTTCCTCCATCCTGCATCTGCAATGTATGATGATGAAAGAAAACTCTGTGTAATCCTTGGCAATTTTTTTTTTTTGTTGTCCAGGTAATTTCCTCACGTACCAAACAAACAACCAGCACTTAAAGTAGATGGTGGGTCAGATTTCCCAATTACCAGTGAACATTTTGGTATACACATAATTACACAAGAGAGCTGGGTATTTCATTATATATGCACTAAAAATACCTGGCTCTCTTGGGTAATCATGTTTATAGATGCTCTCAGATGCCTTTTGTGTGTCTCAGAGGCTTTTTATAAAAAAGAAAAAGAAGCTTTCATAAAAATTAATTTTTCCCAAATGTACTGTTAGACTTTAAGGGGTCAGTTGGTGAATCTTGGATCCAGGAAAATCATATGTCTTTGAATGATGACTGTTTGGGGAACTGAAATCTATAGATAGAGCAGTAGCCTCTCAGTTTACTTCTGTTTCTAATTGATTGTTTGGATTTGATTTCTTTCAATAAATGTGATAATAAGATTTAAGGGTTGAAGACCACACACACAGCTGAAAAAGTCATGAATGTAGTCCTTTAAAAAAAGACAATAAAGAAGTGACATCAAGCATTCACAGAAGAAATACAGAAAATCCTCATGAAGTATAAACCTGAATCACAGTGTATTCTGTGCTTTGGAATATGTCTTTTCTGAGAAATGGCATCCGAATATTCACAAACAATTGTACAATATTTTCCTGTTTGACAGTGAGGTCAGACATTACAGATTGAAGATGCTTTTGTTATCAGCTGATTTTACAAAAAGCTGAAGACTTCTGCAGATAATTTCAATGAGACAGCAAAGACTGTATCATATATTTGTCAGCCATGTTCTTTAAGGAATCATTAAAACAACCTAATCTAAATGCCTGCATGATACAAACCATAGAACCTCCTAGAACAACGAGGAATCACTGCTCATCTTGGCTAAAAAAAACGTTTTCATCCTAAACAGTGCATAGAGCATCTTGGGTTTTGCAATAACCTTGATATGGTGATTATACTATTGAATTAAGTTAGGCTTACAGTTAGATTCACATTTCATAATTTTGCCTTTAAGTGAAAGTGAGATATCAATAGAGATTTTATACTGAAAACAGTAAGGAAAAGATATATTTCACAGTAATTTTTTAGTTACAGTAACTGAAAAATTTTGAAATTCTAATTCAGATGTGCATTTCCTTCCTGATGAAAACTGGATTCTTTTACCTTTAAGGAAAAAAAAAAGTTAGAAAAAATATTTAATTGTAGTAGTTGTTCCTTAATGGCTAATGCCAGTTTATGCAGTGTAGGGTGCAGCACCATGAATGGTTTAGATACTGAAACTTTTAAGGGAGAGGGCTCAAACTGGACACACCTGGTAGTTAAACCCTGACCTCAGTGCAGTGGTGGACACTGTAGGCAATGACTGCAGAGATACATCAAGAGGAAACTAAGAAGAAGAAAAAGAATTCTTTCAAAACATCCCTAGAAAATAAGGTCCTGTTATTCTCTTCATGGTTACATTGCAAGCGTATTGAGTCTCATTCTGATTTCTTTTCAGTAGACACAACCAGTACTTTCTAAATTTAAATTTTCCTTTCCAGTTCTGTATGACTGAAATGAAACTTAGCTTTTGGATACAGAAAATGCAAGACTGGCTCCTGCTCATCACTCTTTGCCAAACTCCTGTGTCCTCCAGAGCTGGAGAATGAAGGATAGCAATATTGGATGGGGCTTTGAGCAACCTGATCTAGTGGAAGGCATCCATGTCCATGTCAGGGGGTTGGAACTAGGTGATCTTTGAGGTCCCTTCCAACTCAAGCCCTTTAATTATTCTATGGTTCTGTGAGTTGAAAGATAGATGGATTCCAAATAGTTATAGTTATGTAGATGTATTCCATCTTAAATGGAACTGATCATTGCATGTGATCATTTCCTTTGCTTCCTTGGATGTAAGCCTTGTTTTTCTGAAAAGTGCACTAAGCATTCCTTTTTACCTTTTTTATTTTGTTTCTTTGTGATACAAGGTTGCAAAAGGATTTCCATACTTTCAGAATATATATCTTTGTAAAGTCTTAGAAATAGAGCACAAAGTATAGCAAAGGTATGGCAAATGGAGTTGCAATGGCCTTCACGGAAGCTTTGTAAACAGCTGAATTGTTACAACAGGAGACTTGTGAAAAAATCAGACACTTATTTACGCATTTTCCACACACTGTTTGCAATGTATTGCACTAATGCAGTCCTTTTTCAAGGTCTCTAAAAATTTACCAAGAACCCATAGAAATGTGCAAGTGTTAGTGCTTTCTCATAGCGATTTAAAATCATCAATGAAAGCTGATATCAAGAGCACAAAATACAGCAAACTAAGTTTTATTGTGAGTGAAGTAATTATTTGTCAGGTATTCAGAGTCTCTGCTTTAACATCAGTCTATTTTTCTCATCATTGCAATTTATGCATTTTGCTGCTGGTAAAACAATGTATTTTTTTATGTACTGCTGTCTATTTTATTTCTTTTTAAGCATTAACTTATGCTGGGTAAAATAGCTACCCTGAAACATCAGTCTCATACGAAATAGGAGTGAATAAATTCAAGGCGGTGATCAGAAAAGCCTGGTACTCCCAGTTGTGGGACCCTTTATAATGGCTTACATGAATATTTCAATCATCTAAAATATCACACTGAAAACAGCATGCTAGATCAATGCCCTTTGGAAGGCTGCAGCAAGCCCTTTGTGTAAAGTCATCATTTTGTACACGTATTTTAAGATACCTGTGCCATAGGAGCTTGTCTTTTGTGATAGCTTTTGCCAAATTCCTAGGAGTATAGATTTTATGTCAGCTGAGAGTAGCAGTAATACAGCAGGAACATAATAAAAGTATATCCTGGTGAAAGACCCTATAGAAAAGGAAAAAAAAACCCTCTACAGTGTGCGCTTAACTGTTTCCCATATGATTTTAGGTTAACTTTTATCACTTTCTTTCCCATCACTTAGCTAGGGCTCAAACGGCACATGGAAACAGTTATTTTTCCTGTTGCAATGACTAAAGGAAGACAGGAAATACTTCAAAATGGTCTCGTACTTAAAAGTAGAGGATCCACAATAAAAAAGTCATGTGTTAAACTGCTGACAAGTAGATTGAAACAGTGACAGATTGAAGGTAAAAAAGGTCATTATTAGTGTCATTAGGATGCAACATAGGTTACCACCCTTTTTTCTGTATTTCTTTACAAATTCTGCAAATCTATGCACTTTTCCTAGTGCATGGATACTTACGTTATTTTCAAGAGTAAAGGAAAGTATAAAGATGGATAAAGTGGAGCAGTTCACTCACTGTTACTCAAGCCTACAAGAATAAAATAGTAAATGCAAACATGCAGCTCATACTGTAAAATTTGCTCATTTGCTTTTCTATTACACCCTTAAAATTCAGAGCTTCCTTTCCATATAGAGTTCTCAGGCTACTTTGGGTGGAAACAATGCTATCACCTCTATAGGAAAGGCACTAACTGTTGTCTCACTGAACTTTTGTCTTTGTCTTTTTTTATTCTTTGTTGTTTCCCTTAATCTAAATTAATCCAGTGCTGTGTGCTTTACTTAATGGACGGGGGAATGAAACAATTTATTTCAAAAATAAGATAATATTGAAGGGAATTTCAGTTTTAAATTCCCAGAGCAAAAACATAATAAACAGAAGACATCAAAATGTTCATTGGCAAGGGACAGTAAAAAAGCCAGTTCTTTTTTCTCCTTTATAGAGGCTTTCTCCAAAAAACAGTGAATGCAATATTTCCTGACACCCTATTTGAAGACTTTATTTCCAAGTACAGAATGAGACTAACAGAATTCTTTTGCCTTTTAGGTATGAAAAATTTAATTAAATTATATTTCCCTAGGAAGGACAGATGCAAAAATTACTTGGAATATCCCTTTCAATCAATTGCATACTATCCCAAGATACCCTGTAAGGAACCTTGGCATGGGTCTATACTGCCAGTTAGGTTTGGATCTCACATTATACCTACAATCATGCCTATTGTCTGGACTATGGTGCTGGATTTTATTGAGCTGAGCTACCTTCTCCAGGGCATGGGTCATAAAACTGATGACTTCTGAGAGTCTGAATTCTGTCTTTTAATATGGTCTGGCAAATAGTAAACCTGGAGTCCTCATATTTAACATAAGTGCAAATTAAACTTGTAGTAGTTTCACAGTTGCTGCCAACAGCTCATTTGTTAGACTAGACAATAAAAGACTAGTCTTTATTTTAAAAAGCTTAGTAAAGTTTTTTTCTGCAATTCTAATTATTACATAAATCTTTAGCACATGACTTTAGTCTACATGTTAATATAATATACAGTCTCTCGTCAGGCATAGTTATACCCTTGCTAAAATATGGTGACAGAACTATATACACCATTCTAAGTAATGTTCAATTTATAGCTTACATGGATATGGTATCAACTACTTTGATTTATACTGTGTGCCCTCTAGCAATACAATCCAATGTTCTTGCCTTTTTTATTGCAGCAAGCAGTACTCAGTGCATGAAGCTTGCTCAGATTTTCCTATACCAACTACCTGATCTTCTCAGCAAGTTCAAAACTTGAAGATACTCCATGACAGCTCCTCTCTTCTCTCCTGTCTACTCTTACATTAATATTCGTCAAAGTCATTCCTAGAAAAGCAGTAGTCTATGACCCATTTTTCCTTAGGCTAAACTGGATGTTCTCGAGTAAGCCAATATATTTAATCCTTTAGAATGGGATCTATGGCAAATCACTGCCTGGAACCTTTAAAAGTACAACCACTACATTCAATTCTGTTCATTTTTCTTCTGCTTTTTCTTCTCCGTATGCTACTTACACTTTTCTCCAGACTGCATTCGTAACCTCACAAATAATTTCTTCTCTGATGTTTTCAGAATACCAAGCCTCATAGCACTGTTTTCTCTCCTGAGTAACTTAATTATATCCTTGGTAAACTAGCTGCATGTTTTATCTGATTTCATGCAAAGAAAGAAAGTCCAATCACACTGATTGTTACTATATTGGGTCTATCTGTTCTCTTGTCTTTATTCCATTGGACAACTTCCTCAGCTGAACAAGACATGAAAAAAATCCCCAAATTATCTCACTACAAGTTTTATGAAAATACGAGAGTGCATACAGGGGAGAGATATACCACTGTCCCCTCGGAGAGATGGAGTACTTTGAAGTTCAAAAAGAATTTTAGGGAAGTTTGACAGGCTTATGGTGTGACACACAAAATCATGACATATCCAAAAGCTGGCTAACATATTCTGATCTTCAGAACTATGCATGTCTTAAATACATTTATTTCAAGTATATAAGTAAATTTATTTTTATACTTTCTATTGAAGTTATTGAACGTTTCCCCTGCATTTTTTTTAATTTTTTTTTTTTTTAATATTCTCTTATGATCTAACTAGAAGGTGAGTAATCAGAAAACCTGCTTTTCAAGCAATCTATCATTGCATTGTTTACTATTCCATATGGGAGCTTCCCATTAGGAACAGCTTGAACAGAGATCACCTGTTTTAACCCGCCACATTTTCTAAAGAAAAGGAAGCAGACAAAATTAAAGGTGAGATTCCCAACTGATTTTTCTTCCTTACTAAAATCTGATGTAATGTAATTGCTCATACAGTTTGTGTTGAAAGAAGATTCTATACTTGTGCCAAAATAAATGTTTATATCCACTGAAAACATGGATTATAGAATGAGGGGTAGAACAGCTTTTCTGGCTAATTTAAAAGCAAAATCTAATTTCTACAGATATGTAGTGCATGCCAAGGTGGTTTAAACAAGCTCAGCTGTATACACAGAGCAATCAAATGCAGCTATTGGGACAATGGCTTATTGACAGCTAAAAACTAACCATAGAAAGAACACATGAAGCACAGATAGATCAATAAATAGTAAAAGGTCATCATTTTCCCTTACTGCTACCTAGAATCAGTGCAACAATGTCTTGAAAGAGAACAGCAACTTACAGGTTTTTTTCTTTTTTATTTTTCCAATATTGATTTCAGTCAAAAAGAAGGCAGGGGAAGAACAATAATCTATTTTCTTATAAGAAATCAAAAGGTGCCTGTAAACAAATACTGACACATGGCAGATGTCACAGTTTATTGTAAAACACTTTTTTAATCACTGTAATTCTATAAATTTTCATCTGACACACTAGTGTGAGCTTTTTAGACCAGATGTTCTGCATTTCAGTGTAAGAAAACAAAACAAAACAAACCAGAAGCAACCCCAAATCTCACAAAGACTGATGTAGAAATCCCATTATTTTAAAAATGAAATATCACCATGTTATGTGATATAACTTTAAAGGTGACAATTTTCATTAGTCTTGATCTGCAGTGACACACAGACCCTTCTTTCTGCCTTGATCACTGTTGTCCTTTAATTGAACCTGAATATTTTATGAGCAAGAGATAGCAGGAGCATAGCTTTCTGGCCATTATATGATGCTAGCAAGTGCATAATTTAAAACTAAGGGATGATTTCATAGCTCTTAGGAAAGCAGTGTTAACTAAAAACCCCAAATGCACACTGTAAGAGCATGACATAACACAGTGGAAATGAACACTGCATCTCCCAAATGAGATTCAAAATGTCACTCCAGCAGATGCAGAACTAGTCAGTCCCAACACAATTTATAGGTAAGAAACTACCTAAAATTGTGAAAATCACATACCAAGAGAAAAATCAATCACATATGAAATGCACACCAGCTTCTTTCTTCTGGTCCTCTACAGTTCGGAATGGATTGAAAGACACAAGCACAAAATAAGAAATCAATAGAAAATCATGTCACTCGGTGTCCAATTTTTCCTGTTGCATCAGACTTAAAGTATCCCTCTCAAGAAAGAAACCCTTAGTGGCATGTTCTCAAATTATTTCAACAGGGAGTGACCATTTCTTTTATAGAGAATGTGTTGGTTTTCTCCAGGTTAGTAACTTCAGAAAACCACAAAATATATATTTTTGGGCATATAAGCTTGACATTATATCCCAAATCTAGATATTCCTAAAGAGCAAGGGAATATCACTATTTAAATGTAACTATAATCGATTTGACATTTCTGAGAAGGAAGTTATATATCAGGCTATGGACTGGGTGGAGCAGCATAATATGGAGACAGGTTAATAGTCTCTAGAAGAGAGATAGGAATTAGTGCTAAGTGACAAAGTGGATATTATTCATACTATGATTAAAAGATGAGTAATACTGAATATAATATTTTGACATTCATCTGATTCTTAGTTGACAACTTGATTCTTAGTTTATAAGTAGGAGGAAGGTAATTGCTAGATAATAAATAGGTCAGCGTCTGTTCTCTAGGGTGTCTGAAGGGTATTCTAATTAATGGTTGTGTGACATCACCTCTAAATTGCTTTCCTAACAAAAACACTGGCCTCTTCAGCTAAAGGGAAACAGCTTCAGGATTTCAGAGAGCTCATCTTCCTGCCAGCCCCTGCAGTTCTCCAGTGGTAGAGAAACCTGTGGGAGGTGACAGCTAGCTGAGAAGGTACGGTGCCAAAGACACCTCAGAACCACAAGAAGTCATGTTGTTTCCCTTAATTGTTATACGTGGTTATGAGGCATTAACAATGGAACCTGAAGTGCATAAAACCTCATAGATGTAGCTCCATATTTGTGATAATTTTATTGTAATCAAGTAGCAGAAGTCTGAACTTACAATTAAGCATAAGCTCTGTTCCAGTAAACCATTGTTCCTAAGAACACATTTTTTAATCACATTCTGTGATTAAAAATTATCTATTTATTTTGGTTTTACATTGTTAGATCAAATATCTTGCTATATCAATACAATCAGGAGATGAAATAAAATATATGACAGAACCAGAATGCCATCAGCAAACTTTAAAGGAATTTTTTAGATTTTCAATTTACTTTTCTGCTTTCAGGATAGAGGCTGACTAGTTGGAATGGATTTTTAGATCACATGCAAAAGGAATGGAGAAATTCTTCCTTGATTCCAACCATGCACAGCAAGCATGTGCTTTTCTATGTGTGGCTTTATGTAAACACACATTGATGAGATCAGACCTGGCCACAATACTCAGAATATTTTCTGTTTGCATCCAAACTATGTATTGACATTCACTGTCCACTGACCTTCTTGCTGTCCTTTTCCAAATAATGTTTTAAATAACGTGTGTGAGGCTCTGCTTCCTTGCTGCTCTATTTTAAATCACGAGGTATTTCATAAGAAAAAGAAAAATCAAGAAAAAAAGAAAAAAGAAAGCCTTCAATTTTCAGCATCAATAAGAAATTACTCCTTTTGTGGGAAAAGAAATTGTGTTTCTTTGTTTGGATTGTTTTCCCTGTTCAGTATCCTAAAAAAGGATCAGCTATAGAACTAAAAATAAAAACAGTAAAGACTTATGTGAACATCTTTTTGATGCATTACTCCTGACAAAGTATTTAAATGTCTTGGACCACATAGATTTTACCTATTCCCAGGACCAGAGCAGAAAGAGAACTCCAACAGAATATTTTTCATCAGACAATTCTGATTTGTCAGAACTTCCCTGCTGTTTTTCCCACACATTTACACTTTTGGTAGAATTTCTGGTCCAAAATAGTGTGGGATGCCCGCTTCAGAACAGATCACTGATTAAAATAGGACAAGAGGGCACGGGCTTAAGCTCTGTCAGGGGAGGTTTAGGTTGGATATTAGAAAGAAGTTCTTTACAGA
>JAYRBT010000082.1:26064272-26075749 GCA_036023395.1 Myiotriccus ornatus | reverse complement strand
AGTAATCACAGTGGGGTTGGATCAAGGGTTGGACTTGATGATCTCGGAGGTCTCTTCCAACCCAGTTAATTCTATGAAGATTCTATGAAAATGGTTATGCTCGCTATTCATGGTTCTACTGGGGCTTGGACAGTTTTTTTTCTGTTAGAACTGTAGCGCCCTATGTAAGTAAGGGTATGTTGTTTTAGTGAAAGAACAGGCCAATTGTATTGACTTCATAAGATAGTTATGGGTATTGCTCTAAACCTGCCAGATTTAATAAAAGAGCAAGAGGACACAGATCTGTGTGTATCAAGTGAATCACCTTTGCGTAGGCTACAAGTTTTGTTTGATTGCTCAAAAATGAGCTAATTTGCTCTCCTCCCATAACCATTTAAAATTATTTGTTTAACTTATTTATAAATGGATTGTTGCAATGACATCATTCTCTGCCAGAGAGAAGTGTATTTGTTCTTACTGATGTCAGCGAAGAAAATGGAAGTGAAGGTCTCTTCGTACCTCTTTAGCTACTGGGCCACATCTGAACATTTAATATATATCTTCACCAAAAAAGTGTATTGGCACAGATAAAATGTCTCATGAACTCTCTGCAACCCTGTTCTAAGTTATCAAACTCAATGTAAAAAATGCCATGTCTACTAGTAAGTTTACCAGTACTCCATACCTTTTGTCAGAGAAGCATGTGTTTTAGCACTGGAAACTAAACTTGAAGAACAGAATCTTTTGCTTTTCAAAACTTGTTATTTTTCGTAGATAGAATACTGAATTTAGTGCATTTGTATGCCTGTCAAGAAAAGAAGAAATAGCACAATATCTTGAAAGATCAACAGTAACACAGCTACTTTTGCAAAACTGGCATGGGGTAGGAAGTATTGAAGGTTTTTCCAAAAGCTGAATTTAACAGCAATGTTTTAAGTAGATTGGTACATGGATTTCCAGAGTGCCATGGTACATAATAATGATGTTTTTTGCAGTAGGATTTTTACCCATTTATATAAGCTCTGAATGTTTGAATGAAGCATAGCAGCAGTGGGGAAACACAACAGTAGCCAGACGAAGTCTTACAAATAGACCTTGCTTTTGCAGATATGAATTTGAACAACACCTTTTTTCCCAGTCTGGTGCTGAAGGTGAGCAGCTATGTGAAGGACTTCTTCCTGGTCAACTAAGTTAGCTTCTGTCTGCTCCACAGTTCTTCCTGTAAAGAAAAGTGCCACTCTGTTCACCACTTCTTTCAGATTGATCATGATCATTTTAGTTACTCTTGTGTGTTTGCTGTTATTTCTCAATATTGTTCCTAGCTCTGTTTTTATTCAGAGCTGCTTCATTATTTAACCATTCTGCATCACTCTGTGTAACTTCTGCCAGTCTCTACTGTTGCTACATTTGTCCTTTCAACATATCAGACTTACTCCGCAAAAAACACAGGCAAATAGACTGTCACCCCCCGGTTTTTCAAATGTTTGTGCAATGAAAGCACTGAGCAAACTGGCATGTAAAATGCAGCTAAAGATATATCAAGGTGACTCTTGTCCAGGTTTCTTCTATTTTGCCAAACAAACATCTGGCCTTAAGTTTTCATGTTAGGTGTCTGACTCAGCTGAATTTATGTGATAAGTTTTGTATTCTTTCATCCTTGCTGATATAAGCAACAATAATTAACAACAATTAACTAATACAGCAACAGCACTTTAAACCCTTTAATCTGAAAAAAATGTGAGTGCATGGGAGGTTTGAGTCCTGAGAAGGTACTCGGGCAAGAAGCTGTCTGTCTAGAGTTGTCACTCGGAAGCCTTCCCCATTTCTTACACTCTCTATATGGAGAAATGTTTGGATTGATACTTGCAATGCTAGATGTTGGGCTATTACCACTAGGAAAGCACATCAGACTGATTCTGGATAATCATAAATTACTCTGGCTAATTTACTCAATTTTCCCTTTATTTCTTGTATCTTCTCCAGCTGTTCTTTTGAAGGACACACTTCTGATATGTCTGCACTGCCACAAACCATGTTTCCAGTAATTGCTTTGACTTCTGATAACTGTCAGAGAACCTGGGTTCAAATGGGGCTGGATGAACACAGCTGAACCCTCTCTTACTGAGCTGGGTTGAGAACTAGAAGTAAGGCAGCTCGCTAGAGTGCTACACTATCCTTCTCAGCTACTGCAGCCATATTGCCACTGGAAAGTGGAATTGCTGCTCCAGTGCTGTGCAGTGTAAAACTCTAGGTTTTCTACTAACTTTCTACTAACTTTGTTCAGTTCTTAACCTCAAGAATAAAATCCAGCTTATCTTCCTTGATCTTTTGCATTTTGTTTTCATATTTTTATAAAAAGGCTGTTTAGTGATGTGAATAGATATAGAGTTTAAAAGCAAAAGTAACTGCCTTTTTTAACACTCATTTACTAGGCTTTGCCTACTTGTCAACTGTGCTTTAAACTATTACAGTAAATGTTACTCATATAATATTTACAAGACATTAATTACAAGAAGCTCTTACTAGCTTAGGATTCTGTTCTCCTTGCCTTTTTGATTTCCAAGTAATATTGTAACAGAGAGAGTCATAATATTGAACACTTGAACTCTCTTCATGCTTCAAAGAAGAGACTACTTGCTTCTATTTGCCAAATATTCAGCTTTTTTCTTGGATAAAGTATTAGAGGAATGACATGCGTAAAGTTAAATTTCTAGCAGGTGAATGTAAAGAATGAACTTGAAAAAAAAATACATATAGATATCTGAGAATAAAGTGCTGGATTAGGTGACTTTTCTTTTTGGTTTAGCCATGGTTTTAAACTGAAAAGGAGTAGGGTTAGATTAGATGTTAGGAAGAAGTTCACTGTGAGGCTGATGAGGCACTGTAATACGTTGCCCAGAGAAGCTGTGGATGCCCCATTCTTGGAAATGTTCAAGGCCAGGTTGGATGGGGCTCTGAGCAACCTGGTCCAGTGGAAGATATCCCTACCCATGGCAGGGGAGATTGGAATAAGATGATCTTTAAGGACCCTTCCAACCTAAGCCATTCTACGATTCTAGGATTGTTCAGTGTATCACCTTCTGCAACGTATTCCCTTTCATCAGCTTTGCCACTGTTTTCTGTGCTATGACCTTCCAGCAGAGAGGCAAAAATATGAGTTTTCTGTGGCCTCTAAAGTCCACTGGGAGTTTTACTATTGACAAAGTCCAGTGTGTATTAGATAGCTTCTAAATCATAAGAAAATAACAAAAGTCAAAGGTGAAAAGACAAATTGAACAATTTGGATTTTTTGGCTTTCACATTTAGCCATTTTATGGCTTATCATTAGCAAAATAAATTCTGTTAGCCTTTGAAATTATGTAAAACTGATTTATCATTTTCTTTTAAATTTGAAAGACCAAAAATTAACAGATTAATTGGATCACCTGCGGGAAATGAGAAATAACGCAACTGTAAAAGTTTTGCAGATTGCTATCTTTGATTTTATCATGCTTTGTCGCTTGTTAGTTTTACAACAGCCTATGAGCTAAAAGTGCTTACTAAAATAATTAAATTCTATTCATGACAACTGAGCTGTTAGCAAAATTGCATTAAAATATATTTTTCATACTTGATAGTTATTTCTTACTTTTGAAGATGCCATTCTGCAGGAAAAAAAAAAAAATCATTTTGCTCCTGTACCTGAATTATAGGTTTTTTAAATGAGGAAGAGTGGTCATGGATGCTCCTGAATGGTTTCTGATCATTAGATTACTGAGATTTCATCTGCTGGAGAATTTTTTCAAGCAAGGAAACAAAACTATGGCTGGAGCATAGAGAGAGACAATTTTTAAGGACTAATTATAGCTAGAGGTAGGTAGGAAAAAACAGCAGTGTAAAAAACCCATGTGTGAAATTGATTTGGAGTTGGTGCAAGTACAATTTGAAAGTGTTTGGTGAGTGATCATAAACTTATTAATTTCTCAAAACAATCTAGACAATGGCTTCATTATTGATAAGATAAAAGGCACAATTTGTAAGGATACTTTGTGTGTAGGTGTCTATCAAGCGTGAGTGAAGTAAATTTTATCTGGGATGGTATAAGAAGCTATAAACTATCAGAACTGACAGGCTTGATGTTCAAAACATAATGTAAATGTATCTCTCCCAAGGAGAGTTTGGATTTCTTTCTTTTCAAGTTTTTAAAATTAGGTTTACAAGGCAGGAATACAAAATAAATTCTTTGGTGTGCTGCATTTGGCTTGGGTAAAGCTACTTTTCTTCAGAGTGGTTAATATGGGGCTGTGTTTTGGATTTGTGCTGAACATAGGCTTGATAATTTAGAAATGTTTTAGTTATTGCTGAGCAGCTCTTACACAGAGCCAAGGCCTCTTCTGATTTTTGTACTGCTGTGATGACAAGGAAGTTGGGAGTGCATGGGAGGTTGCCAGGAGATATGGCCAGGACAGCTGACCCAAACTAATCAAGGGGATATTCCAAACCATGGGACATCATGCTCAGTATATAAATTTGGGGGAGAAAGGAAGACGGGGAGGACATTTGGAGTGATGGTGTTTGTCTCCCCAAATAACCATTGTGCATGATGGGGCCCTGCTCTCCTGGGGATGGCTGAACACCTGCTTGCCTATGCGAAGTGAGTAATGAATTCCTTGTTTTGGTTTGGTTGCAAGAATGGCTTTTGTTTTACTATTAAACTGCCTGTATCTCAACCCAAGACTTTTCCAGCTTTTACCCTCCCAATTCTTTCCCTGACCCTGCTAGTGGGGCTGTGTGGGACTTGGTGGCTGGCTGGCATTAAACCACAATGTGTGGAAGAAATATTTTGTCTAGATATTTTTGGGTAACAGGACCTCAGTTCAATTTCTTACTCCAAAGTTAGTGCAGGTATATCTGTTTCTTAGATGTACAATGGAATACAAATATTCTGACAACATTTTTTTTTTGCCTCCTGAAACTACATTAATGAAAAGCTTTAGTAGTTGCAGTGTGCTTTCCACCATTTCTCTTTGAGGTCTGCAGCTCAGAGAGTAGAATGAACATCCTGTAACTCACTGTAATGCTATGGGCAAATTAATCCCCCCAAAACGAGAGTCACGTCTGCACACAGATGAGCTAAAGAACACAACAGGGAAGAAATGGAGAAATTTCAAACATCAAATCTCCAGGCAAAAAAGTGCCCAGTTTTACCTGGAAAGTGGCCCTGATCTATGCTTGGCATGAGGGTTTCTATTAAAAGATTGCTTACTCACCCTTTCCAGTTGGCACTTTTTCCAAAGGCGGTGGAGATTCTAGCTTAGTGTCGTCATCTGCTTAAGGCACACCTATTCACTTAGGCAACTCCTGTGAAAGAGATCTTATATTCAGCAAAGACTGGATGAGAAAAGAAAGAAGGCTTTTAATTTCTCTTGTTGTTAATGCATCAAAAAAAAAAAAAAAAAGGAAAAAGAAAAATATTCCTTAGCCCTCTGCTAAGTAAGAATGTTGTCTACCAGCTGTTTTCCATTTTTGTCTTTCAAATAGAAGACCAAACAAACTGTCTAGAGAGTTAGTACAGGTATATGACTTATGCCTGGATACACTGCAGGAAGATCTCCAAAGTGTTCACAACCCTACAGGAGAAATACAGTTGTGGAAGAAGTTTTATAGGTAAAGTAATCTTTCTTCAATAATATTGTTGCTAGAGTAGCATGAAGATTATTAAATTTCTCATCCAAAAACTTTGTTAAAGAAAAGTGTAATAACTGGGATAAAATCTCCATTTTTATTCTCATTCACAATTAAATACAAAAGCTTTTAATAATTGGATATTTGAGAAGCATTTCAAAGCTAGGTGCAAAATTTAAAATTACATTTATATGTATAATACATTTAAGACAAAAAAGGGTTTATATATTTTACACTCTGTCCTGTAATTCCTATTAATTATAAGGGAAGTTACAAAGTATACATTATAAAGACCATACACCCCAGAAATCCGACTTTTAAAATCTGTGTTCTTTTAAATTTTAAAATAAAATTAATAAATCATCAGACTGCAAAAGAAATGAAGCAATAAAAACATTGGGGAACAGACAAAGAAGTTAAATAAGGGTGTTACAGAAATATTAGTCTGTTTTCATCCTCACACTGTGAGTGTAATGTACTGGAATTATAACTGTATGATTATCTTCTCTACTTGCTTTTCTCATTTTCTATGGTCAACATTATATTGAAATTATTGTGAGGGCACACACCATTGTACAGTTACAAGTACTTTCAATAGGTAAAGCATACAGTATAAAGTCTCTACTGTTGCTAAGTAAATGTCATCTTTCCCCAAACCCACCAGCAAATATTGATCAAGAATCTCAAGCTTTTCAACGAGCTCCAGAGTGAATTAGTTTATGCAGTTTTAGAACATTTATAGCTTCTCTTACAACATCACTATATGTTGTTAGGCTAACTAAGGATGTGGAGTGATTTTTTTGTAATTTTCAGAAATGTAGAAGATGGCTACCAGACAGGCTGCAGGAACAAGGTACTGTGGGGTAAGGTGGTTTGCATTTCCTTTGTGGAAAAGGTTGAACAAAAGTAGTTCATGAGTACTGAGAGAACTGGCTGAGTTTATTTTGTGGCCATTCTCAATAATCTTTAGCAACTGGGACAGATGCCTCAGGACTGGAAGAAAGTAACACTTGCTCCTATCTTTAAAAAGGGCATGAAGGAAGATTCAGAGAACTATGAGCTCGTCAGCCTCATCTCTATCACCTCAACCTCTGGGAAGATGGTGGAACAACTAATGCTGGAAACCATTTCCAGACACATGAAAGACAGGAAAGTAAACAGGATTAATCAGCATGAATTCACCAATGTGAAGTAATGCTTGACCAACCTGAAAATCTCCTATGGTTATATGATTTCTCTGAATATGATAGGTTCGTTTATCAGGAGGCATTGTTAATAATTTTGTAACTTGACCCTACAGTAAACACACTCACATTTCTTTCATTATAATTTCTCTATCTTTCCACTCTACTTTCTAGCTCTTTTTAGTCCTGATGAACAGATACAGCCAAGAATGTCCTAGCTTCCATTGTTTGCAATCACTGTTTTTTAAGAAGGTGTTTGATTTGTAGGCCAATAGATGTTTGGCCTATATATCACTTTTTGCAGTTGGCCAAACTGTTCGAGATTCCTCCATTAATTTTCTGTAATCAAAATGATTGCAATGGAAAAAAAAAATTACTGAGAAAATCATCTAGTATTCCTCTCTTCACTTTACTGATCTATCTGACAATCTGGGATAACAGAGAAAAAATAAAGCGAGCGCAGTGGAGGCATTATAGGATGTGTTAGCACTCCAGTCCTGCGTCATTACTTTTCCACCTGACCTTTCACAAACCATACTTTGCACTAATGGCAAAAATGGAATCCTTACTCTACAGGTGCTGAGTGACAGAAGGTCAGTTTTGTGAGGTTTCTAAAAGCTATCATTCTCCACCTAAAAATGTATGCACTCCTGTAAATCAAAGATTTATGTAGTCAAGAATTATGATTCCAAGAGGGACCCAGAAAAAACATTTTAGAAAAGATGTACAAGCAGTGTAAACATGTTTTATGATGAAATTCTACCAGCCTCCACAACTTTGCTGAAGTCTTGTTTTTATTTTTTTCATAATTTTTTTAATGACCTTTTGTAGATTTTTATTACATTAATTTAGTTGCTTTCTGAACACTTTATTTCACTTCCACATTTATATTGTTCTGTAGTGGGAGCCTAATTATGAAGTTCTGCAAAGCTTTTCTTCTGTGAAAAGCTTTCGTCTTTTTGTTTTGAACTTGCCACCTGACATTTTATGCTGTCTACTTCTGGAAACATTTAAAAATCATTCCATCTTTCCCCTTTCTGTAACTACTGTGATTTTATAGGCTTCTGTTAAAACATTCCTCATTTGTTTTTTTTTCCTTTCAGGAAGATGTTAGTTTGCTTTACCCTTCAGTGCCCCTCTGTCCCAGCCCAGGAACAAACTCAAAGCCAGAATGCCTCAGCTCAGCAAGGCATTCATTTGTCTAACCTTTTCTTCTTAGGTACTATCTAAGCTTCGGACTTAAAAACAACTGGAATATGCCCTGATACATCATGTATAGGTGCATCATCACAACTGGCAGAGTATTATCCATATCAAGTTGTAAAATGAAGTTGGATATATCCTTTCCTCTTTACAGAAGAAGGTGTCTCAAAGCTAATGGTGTCTCAAAGATTAGGACTCTGGGGAAATTATAGTTCAGAGCCTTCTTCCTAAGACTCTGAAATCATCAGAGTCCATTGGGGGTGGATGGGAAGTGTCTCAACAGCTTTAACTAACTATTGTGGTTGTCATAAAAGTTGTTGAAATAACTGCTGAGAGCAAAGCTCAGACTGATAGAGAAGACATGCACAGCAATGTCATCTAGCACTGCTCCTGGGATAACAGCCACGACAGAGGTAATAATTCCTGACAGAAAACAGGGGATGAATTCAGTCCAAAGGGCATTCATTCATAATGCAAAACATTTTTGAGCAAGCAAAAAAAAAAAGTTCCAGATGTAATGAGCAAGGTGATACTTCATGAATTCTCATATCTTATGTAATTTTGGAATTTGGACAGAGTCAGCCAATAGAAAAAAAATATTTTCTGTAATGAAGAAAAGGTATGCATGGAACTGTGCCTATATTTAGCCCTTCAAAGGTGTTAAGGTATTTGCTGACTATCATGAGCTTCAGAAGCTGTGAAAGAAATTGATTTGGCTAAACACTGGGATTTTAGAGATACATTTGGCTGACTAAAAATGTTGGGCTTCTCTTAGTCTTCTTAGGTATGCTGGACTATCTGATAGAGTGCCTACAGAGATGAAAGCCTCACTGTGCAAGGAAATGTGCAAAACATATCGTGGAAGAAAGTACCAGTTATGAATTTCTTACAGTTTAAGTAGAAATGATGGACAGAGAGTAGAGTAAGAAAGAGAAAAATCAAGCAATAAGACAAACTTCACACAGCTGTCAGGTTCAATAGTCAGTGTACTTAGAAACAGTGCCAGAATTTGCAGTGCCTATTCTAAGGTTAGTAACTTATCTCTTGGATTGCTTTGCACTACATATGATTTGGCTTTCTAAATAAACTGGATACTCCCTATCATTACTCTTTTTGTCTCATTTTACATTAATTTTTATAGATAGACTTGTAGGAACAGAGTTTCATTGTGTCAAATTATTGCTGGAAATTTGCAAATTGCTGTGGATATTCACTGGAAATTTTTCTACTTTCAGCACCTCAGGAAAGCTCAGCCAAATAACATTTGTTTTCAAATAATTGCAAGTAGCATGGCAGTTACCTAGGTAACTTTTAAAACTTTTATACATTATAAAACATGCCAAATAAGAAACCAACCAACCAACCAAAAAGCCTCAGAGAATTATCATTTAAAATAATTTGGATAATACAGCAGCCTACTTACAGATATTTCATAATTAGTGAAAAAAATCTAAATTTGCGGAATAAAAGTTACGTTTTGTGTAATGTTGAGCTATAGGAAGGTGGTTGTTGAAAAATGCCTAAAAATATTTGTTCTGTGTGATGTAACTCTTGCCAAATGAAAGAAAATTCACTGATTTCATACCTGTCTGAGAGCCAAAATTCTTTCCAAGCTCAAACTGAGGATTTGCTGATCTTGAAGTTCATACTTGAAACATGACTGGTTTTGAGAACGTCTGCATACATCTAGGACACTCAGGTGGGAAACTTTTGGCACTAAGATTTAGCAAAAGTGGGAGAGACTACTGAGTGTATGAATTCAGAGTAAAAAGAAAGGTTGAAAAAAACTTTATTGTATCTACCAGATGGCTGTGCCTTATCAGCCTTTGGCTTCTTCTTTGGCAAGTGAAGAAATTGGTGTCTGAAATCTTGTCAAAATTGCAACTGTACCAGGATAATTTGGTCGAATGAGGAATGTTAATTTTTGGTGAGATGGGTATCATCAAAGTAGGTTGTATTTTGATTGAAAATAAGGTTTGAAAATAAGGTTCTATGATGATGAAGCTGAATGTGAAGTTCTGGTGAAGTCTTATGAGAAGCAGGTAAGGGAACTGGGGTTGTTTAGCCTGGAGAAGAGAAAGCTCACAGGAAACTTCATTGCTGCCTTTGACTATGTGAAATGAGGCTGCAGTGAGGTGCAGGTTGGTCTATTCTTCCTTGTAACAAGGGACAGGACAAGATAAAACGGCCTTAGGGTTTACCAGGCAAGGTTTCTGTTGGATATTAGGAAAATTTTCTTCCACTGAAAAAGTGGACAAGCACAGGAACAGGCTGTCTGGGGAAGTGGTGGAGTCACCATCCCTGGAGGTATTTAAAAGACATGTAAATGTAGCACTTAAGGACATGTTTTAGTGATGGACTTGGCAGTCCTGGGTTTATGATTAGACTTGATGATTTTAAAGGTCTTTTCCAACCTACATGATTCTATGACTGATAATTTTTAATGCTGACTGGGGGGCTGCAAAATAGAAATCCACGCACAGCTAATCCAGAACAAGTATGAGCATGCAATCTCAATTCTGTTGAATTAGCCATACAAAGAAATATTAATACAAGCTTTGACTTTATAAGAAGATATACTATATGGGGTTTTTTAAAATATATTTTTAGTTTTATTTCTAATTTTCTTCTTTTACAGTATAAGCAAAATAATGAATTGTCAGAAGTTAGAATAAATGAGAGTAGTGTCTGTGTGTTTTTAAAGATTTAGGCATTGTTATGGACAGGATGCAGTACTAACCTTGGCACTGCTCTTCTTGTGATTCTTTGGATATGGGGACAGGTAAAGGGATTCTCATTTTCTTTGTACGAACTTACCAGGATGAATGATGTATGGCGAATTCAACAGTGGCAATTGCTGTAACAACTATTTCCCTAGAAAAAGTAATTTTACCTTATCTGCCACTGTTTTAATGCCAGATGCATAACAATTATTATTAATACCATCATATTAAGATTTCTGCCATAGAAATGAGAATCCTGGAAGTCCCGAGAATGTTGTAGGTGGAGAAAGGTAGGAGATTGAGAGTCCAAAAAGCATAAAATTGAGACCCAAGTTCCTATAATAGTGTGCTAGCCGTAGCTGGAGAGTCTGCAAAACACCACAATGTAATATTTTTGGTCCAAAGACTATCTGTAGTGAAATAGAAAAAATGCCTGGAAATAAATTTTTACTTCATCACACCTGCAGACTATTTCTATTTTCTGTTTTATAGGTCAAGCGAATATTATATAAGCATTTTTAATCTGAAGGAGAACACACATAGGATTAATTTTGAAAACTGGTTCTTCTACTACAGGTGCAGAAAGATGCTGGGGAAAAAAAAAAAGGTGTGCTCAGAGCTGCAGTTCTGGCAATACTCTAAAGGACAAGTAAGTAAGTAATGGCCAGTCTTCGCGAACGAAGAACCGGGGAAGGTCTTTACACCTTCCAGCCTGCGCATTGGA
>JAYRBT010000082.1:26031426-26063376 GCA_036023395.1 Myiotriccus ornatus | reverse complement strand
TGCATTTGTAATACACAGTCCAGAAGCAGCCGCTTTTGCAGATTACATGTAAAACATCAGGCAACTGCACTCTAGTAATGGCAGAATCATCTAGTCTAGACTGATGCTAGTCTAAAAAATTAACATAAAGTATCAGTATCACATTAGTAGCACAGTAACAACAGTCAAGTTCTTTAATGTACTATACCTTCAATTAAAACTTTCCAAGAGCAAAAAATGGGTTCAGATCTTTATTGTACTGAAAATTAAAATAAGTTTACCAAAGGATTCTTCAAATCTATGTAAAGGTTGCAACTTTCAGTCCCCACCCAATCCTGAAATATGCCATTTTTTCCCACATTTTATCTATCAGGTTCGGAATATAACTGCCTGGTTCTAAGAAATATCTCTCTGTCTCTGCCTTTTTTTTCCTTTTAAATTTATTTTATTGTCCTATTCCACTGACTTCCCCTGTGATATTGAGAATCCCACATAAAAGTATGTCCTTTCATCTTGTTTCTTTCCCAGATGGTTAACACTTCAAAGGAATCCAATTTGGAAACACTTTACTATCTACATATGAAGTACAATTTACATCTAAAAATGTGTTTCTTTCTGAAATGTAGAAAACGGGGTTTTTTTTCTTCTTTTTTTTTGGCCCAACCGAACAATGTTAACTCCCAGTGGGATAGTGTTAACTAGTTTTTGGCTAATATAGCAGCTTCCTAAAGCCCTATGATTAGATTTGTAAAAGATGAAACTTGGGACTAGAATCTGTCCTCCCGTATTAGACATCCAGTTTGTTGGGAATTGGTCCTCTGGGCAGGCCTGGCCCTGTGCTCTGTGCTGGAATTTCTACACATTTCACATTGAAATCTCACTGCAGAAAAAGCAGAAACAGGCCTGGTGAGAAGAACCATAAATTTAGGTGTTCTGCTATCAACCTGCCAACAGTCTGCAACAAGTAGTAGAATAGATCCGTGGTCCTTCCTGCCACAACCCTCCTGGCCCAGCCAACTGTGAGCTCCTGGCTGCTTCATGGCTCATCTGGAGGAGGAGTTTAGGGCATGTCCCCCCCTCACTGGACTCACTGTTGTTTGGGGCTGTGCCTCTTGCGTGTGTTGTACTATAGGAAACTGGGCTCCACTGGGCTCTATGGCCCTTACAAAAACCATGTCTACCATGTCAGATCAGAGTTCTTTTCCAGTGACTATGAGTAGCTCATGGAGTGAGTCCAGAGGAGAGCCACCAAAATTATTAGAAGGATGTAGCACCACTCCTACAAGAAAAGGCCGAGAGAATTGAGTTTGTTCAGCCTGCAAAAGAAAAGGCTTCCGAGTGACCTAATTTAGGCCTTCCATTACGTGAAGAGAGACTGAAGGAAAGAGGGAGATACTTTTTACAAAAGCATGTGGTGACAAGACAAGGGGGACTGGATCCAAACTGAGAGAAAGCAGGTTTAGATTAGATGTTAGGCAGAAATTCTTTACAGTGAGGGTGGTGACGCACTGGAAGAGGTTACCAAGAGAAGTTGTAGATTCCCCATTCCTGAAAGTGTTCCAACCCAGGTTGGATGGGGCTCTGAGCAACCTGGTCTAGTGAAAGGTATCGCTGTCCATGGCAGGTGGATTGGAACTAGATGATATTTAAGGTGCCTTCCAATCCAAGCCATTCTACGATTCTGTGATTCTCTTTCAAGACCTTAGGCAGATTTTTCCTTAAATGTGTGGAGCTTGGGCAGGAGGCATAAATATAGCTGACCAAACTCACTATTTACAGAGTATGCACAAGAAAACATATTTAAAGGGGAAATAGAATTTTCAAGGCATGACTGAAGCCGAATAAATTTACAGAATTCAGACTTGAAAACATGTGTGAGGCAGACAGACTGGAAAAGCCATCTCTGTGGCCATCTTTTGGTGCTCACCTTGAAGATAAAGAAGGACTTTGGTAGACTAACTCTCATAGAAAAGTTCATTTATACAATTCCGCACTCTCCAATAAAGACAGCCACAAAACGGAGCTGTGGAATCAGAATTCAGTGTTAAATCAGTTAAGTAAAACTGTGAATTTAAGAAGGCAACCACTTTCCTGTGGATTCTTGCAAGTCTGTCTGGATAAATAACCAATGCAATTAAAGATAAAAAATTCACACTAAAATTTTCAAAACAATTTTTTAACCATTGTTCAAATAATTGATACTCTCGGAGCATTATTTGTATTAGAAATACTAAAACATGTAATCCAAGTAAAATACTGAGAGATCAGTTGCTCTACTAGAAAACATAAGTAATGCATGGAGAATATCCTGTCCTGTCTCAGGTGTGCCTTTGAAAGAGGTTTTAAACATCTGCGGTTGTGGATTATCCTGCATGTTTGGGCCAACACAGTAACATTCAGCTATGAAGCATGAGGCTTTGGAGACTTGCTAAAATAAATATAAGACATTTTAATAAGGGACCTAGATGATTTTTTTCTTCCCTTTGGATAAAATCTCTGTCACTGTAGTGATGTAAGTAAAGTAGTAAAAAATAGTGAAAGTAAGAGTAAAAAATAGTGAGAGTAAAAAATAGTGAAAAATAGTGAGAGTAAAAAATAGGGAAAAAACAGTATTTATAAATGTATCTCTTCACACATGAAATTCTTTAATATGTATAAGAAGTGATTATGTTTTTCTGTCTTTTGAATGCTTCCAGTTCAAAGGCTAGTTAAAAAGGAACTTATTATAGAATAAAATTCATTCCTCAGTCTGGTTTTCCGTATTTAATAAACACTGATAAAGGTTCAATTAAAAAAGCCTTCTCAAAAGCTTTCAATAGGGAAGAAACATTCTCCTAAAACTCAAAGCCACACCATAACCTAAAAGTAGATGCAGTTAATCAAGTGTATAACATGAGGAAAATTATCAGTACTCAAACAGTAACATGTATTTACAATGTTTACTTCTTGATGATGTTGTAGAATACGTTAAAAAAAAGGCCAGACTTTCAGTGCTACATCTGAATTTTAACTGAACCTGGATTTATTTTTGCTTTAGATTTGAAGGCCTGAAAGTCATTTTAGTCTAAGTGATATTTGTTGTTATCACTAAACAAATCAGATTTGATTTTCTCACTACAAATACAAACTTATCTCTCTCACAGGGTTGTCTGTAAAGAACGAAGACGTGTTTAAAACTCTTGGGACAACCTGCAGGAATTTTAAACAGGCAAACAGAAACTACCTTGTGAATCTTCCAGGTTGCTCCTTTACGCTTTCACCATTTTTAAATAAGGATTTGAACTTGTCACTGTTCGTTCTGTAAATAACAGGCTAATATTCCTTACAGGTTTTTTTAGACAGAAAACATAATTCATATGCATTCAGATAAAAGAGTTTTCACTAACTTATTCAAGATGTCATGTGCAATGTTCTTGAAAGGAATTGCCAACACAAAGTTTTTCTATAAAAATAAACCACTGGGAACTTGGGTTGTTGGAACTTTCTGCATTATGATCAGTAATGCCTTGTCCAGAAAGCGCATGCAATTTAACTTTGTGTTCATTTAATTTCCAAAGAGTCTCTAGGAAAGAGTTTATTCCAATTATCTAAAAGAAAAATGGTAAATAAAGTACTGGGGGAGATGTTTCACTGAGAAGGGGTTGGCTTTGAATCATCTCTGCACTTCATTATCCTACAATCAAGCAATCAAATTTCTTCACCTCTGGAATTCACATTCTGCTGATTATCATTTATGTACTTTAATTGGTTACACTGTAATTTCTGGCTAGACCCTTATGAACAAAAGGACTGTTACTGATGGCTCATTCACAGTTTCAGTCCCCTTTTCGTAGTTGGCTAACAGATTCCCTTTAGATTTCTCTATCATCACCTACACAGCTCTCCCACTGGCTATAAAATACTGCAGCAGCTTGTAGGTAATTGATCAGACAAGTGAACTGTAAAATATTCATTTTCTACTTCAACAGCTAGATAAATCTCTTGGGAAGTGGATGAAAATATTGCTTATGCACATCAGGGTTGGTGTAGTAATAGCAAGGTTGCTGATAAGCAGGGGTCTGCTACAGAGTTAATGCTTAATTCTGTTCTGCGCCAGAGGTGAGGAAGCGTGCGGTCTCCCTTTGCCTGCAGCTAGGAGTCTCATTACACACCAAACCCCAGGCATCAACACCAATGCACCAGCCATGGTGCTTCAGGGATGGTGCTTCCTGTTTTAATTAATCAGGTTCATCTCAGTGTAATATGCCAAAGAACAAATTAACACTTAGTTACTGTAACCAACATGCTAAACCCCAAAATATTAATGAATTGGAGAGCAGGAGTGAAAAGGAACTGACAGAAAAGGGAGAGGAGAGGTTAAACCTGCTTTTTTTAATCTTTTCATCAACAGTAATTTTTACAATCTCACTTTCTGAGATTTTTTTACACCAAGTTTTCAAAAACCTGTCAAAGCATTTAAAAGTGACTGTATAGAGACTTGAGAGCAACAGCAGAATATAGTGAATTATTTTCATCTTTATCTTGCTGGGTCGCCACAGTAAGAGAATCTGAAGGTAATTAGCAGTAGCTTTTTGTTTCTGACTTGTATTAAATGTGTATTAGACAACCTTACTCAAGACCAGACTATTCTAATCAGAAAACGCATGCAGTCCCTCCATCTGCTTTCTTCTCACACATGAAGGAAAAAGCTAAACTTTAAATACTGGAATACTAACAGCAGTTTTTAACCCAGTGCTTTGTTTTTGAAGCAGCAGAGAATATATGCTTGTTTTCCATGCCCTTGGAGCGTGGTGTCAGTCAGCTTAAGATGAGACATTTGAAATAAAAAATAATCAGTACTATGTATTCCACAGTAGTTGTGACCACCTGGGGAAGACAAATGGAATACTAAAATTTTACAGTGAAAAAGTAAGTGTATTATAGGTGCTGCAGCCCCTACTATAGATGTGCTGACAAGAAAATCAGCCATTCTTGGATCAGAATAGTCAATTGCTTTAAGAACAGAAGGTTGGTCCACGTTACTTTCCATATCAGCTAACCTCTTATGATTTAAATTCAGTGACAGAGAAAATGATGGTAATAAATCAGTCAATCAGAAAATTTGGAGAGGTCCCTAACACAAGACAGCATTATCCAAACATACTTTTTTTTTTTTCATTACATTAGTAAATAGATTTGTTCACACATAATCATGATTTTGTGTTGAAACCCCCCCAGGATGGAATCAGCTCCATTACAAATGCGTGCCAATGCATTCAGGGACTCTCTCAGGTATTGCCTAGTTCCTTGACAAGCTAAATACTCTGAAATGTATTCCATCACCCCACAGACAAGGCAGGCTGTGCATCCTCTGCAGATACCAAGAATCTGATTTTTTTTTTCTTTGTATATATTTTGATGCAACTAAAGCAAATAGCTTTCTTAATAAACATTCCGAAAACCATATTCTGGGTTTCTAGTACCCCAGGTGCAGAGTGCTGCACTTCATATTTCTTTCTGAGAAAGACTGGTGAAGATGAAAGTACCTATTTATAATGAGAAATGTATCTGAAACCTAAAAACATTAGAAAGCACTACAAAGCAAAGAAACACAAATGAAAACAAATACTGGAAAGAGTATACAGTTCTCCTTTGTGGTCTTTGATAGAATAAATCCTGCTATTTTAAGACTTCCTAAATTCTCATTCAGTAAGAACATAATTAAAAACAAAAGTAAAGTTCTGTTAATAATGGGGTGATAATGAAGCCCACCATGGTCATCAAGTGTCTGTTTAATAACTGTGTGCAACCTTTGGTTTTGAATGTCATTTGTGCTTATAGCAATATTTTTAAAGGGAAATAGATGGATCAGGAAGTCTTTTCTATCTAGGATTTAAGTTATATTATTTCCTCTAATTCCTCTAATACGTATTTAAAGTAAAACAACCCTTCCCTTCTCCCATTTTTTTTCCTCTGAAAATATTGTTATCCATTTCTGCCCTTGCTTTCCCCTCCAAGTTTCTATTCATACTTCACTGAGCTCTACAATTTTTTTTTTGCTAGGTTCCTATATAACTCTTTATGATGAGCCGCTCATCCCTGAAAACAGGAATGCCTTTGTTTTCAGAGTCTATCTTTACCTGATTTTATAATTTCCTTTTTAAATCCAGCTACCAACTGAAATCAGTACCAGCCTAGATAAGTATGTACTGTGTTTTACAGATGTCACCCAGTATTAAAGTCTTCCGTGAAGTTTTGTGAAGGACCAGGTCTCCTTTATGGGTCAGAAGTGCTTGAAAACATTCAAGCACTACTGAGCCTTAATCACCCTGGGTACTTTCCAATCACCTTCATGTTGAGCTCATCTCTCTTTTTCTATCTATATGACACAGAAAATGTATTTAATAAATACTTTATTGCTCAGAAGCATGAAGCAGTGATCTATGAGCCTGTGGAGAAGCTACTAGAGGGAAGATCTCCAAATGTTTGTTGCTGTCCCTCAAGTTTAGGACATTTTGCAGAGCAAAATGGTGGTGTGTGTGTTGAAAAAAAAGGAGGATCTAACATAAAGAGAAATAGAGGCAGAATAAAATAAGAGGGAGAGCAGGGCTGGAGTTAAGAAAGAGAAGAGAAAGGGGAGAGAATGCTGAAAGAAGAGGAAACAAACATAGCCACTCGGGGGAGGAGGTAAAGAAATTCAGAGTGAAGTTGAACCTGGGAAAAAGGGAGGGATGAGGGGAAGTTGATTTTATTTCTCACTCTTCTACTATATTGCAATTAATTGTCAATAAGTTAATCTATTTTTCCCAAAGTAAAGCCTATTTTGCCCAAGATGGTAGTTGGTAAGTGATCCCTCTGTCCTCAATACATGAGCTTTTAATCATATTTTCTCCCACTGTTCTGTTGAGAAGAGAGACAGATAAGACTGGTTTGTTGGGAACTTGGTGCCAGTCAAGGTCATCTCACCCCAAACAGGCAGCCAGGGACAAGGCTTATTCCACAGTTTGAGGTATAGGAAATTACAGATGGATTTATTTTTATTTTTAAAGAAGGAAGATAAAATGCTGATAATTCTACATAAAAGAAACCATCATCAAAGAAACAGACTTGTTTACATATAACCGTTCTATTCTGAGGCAATACAGATGCTGACCTGGAAATGCCCTAGTTCACAAGCCATGTTCTGTACTGTCTGGGGTGGAACAACCCTGGTGGAAGAATGCATTGCAGTATTTAGGGCTTGCAAAAGCGAGGGATAGGTATTCTGATCCTTGCCTTAAAAAACGTGTTCCGCATTTTAAATTTTACAGTGACTGAAGAGAAGAATGTAATTTCAGGAATAGACATCTTTATGTGCAATACAGATATTGTCCCAGTGGAAGAAAAACTGTATCTCCTGCTAAACAGGTGTGTGCTCTAAGCTTTAGGCCATTATAGAAGATGATCTTCAAGTCTCAGATCCCATGTGTTGAAGGAAACACGGAAATAGAAGTTACATTCCCTTTCTCCAAGTAACTATTGTGCTTTTCTGTGTGCAACTAATGGTGAGACTAAGACCATTTTCTGTAGGGCATTATATACAGCAAGAGTTTAAGTATTTGCAGCAATATTTCACTTGGAAACATAAAACCTCACAAATAACACGAGCCTTAGCACACCTCATACGCATCTACAAGCAGAAGAAAGAGAGCTGTCTTACTATTTGAACAGCCTTCTACTGCTTTTCATTTTCTCTGAATGCTTTATCTGTCTGGACTTGGCCATTTTTAGGCTCTTTATGCTGTGGCTATTTTTCCTTTGACCACTGTAGTTTTCCCAAGCATTAACAATCATCTTTATATAATTCATTTAAAAGCTGATAAACTCTTTCCTTTTGTTGAACAAATTTGATGTGTCCGTTTTCCCCTCAGTGCTGAAAGCCAGGGCTCTTTGCAAGATAGTTCTTTCGTTCATTTAATCATCTACCTGCCATTTATTTCTATAAATGACTCTACACTACTTTCAACATCAGTGTGTCAAAAGTTCTTTTAACTATTTTACTTTTTTTTCCAGGTCTGCTTGGTTATCAGAGGTTTAACTGAGTAACTATAGTCAATGCCTTTGCAGTCAAAAAGTTCAATTCCTTCAGCTGCTGTCATGAATATAGATAACTTACAAAGATTCCACTTCCCAGTTCATTCACTTCCATTTCAACAGAACTCTCCCAAATACTGCATACATATACCAGTTATGATTTGCAGGAATACCACATTTCCAGCAGGTTTTGGGAAAAAGTAGCAAAATAAAAGGGCAGTATATATAGTCCTGATTAAAATACTTACAGTGTTTTGGATTTGTTACATATTCCTTATTTGGGTCTTCTTACATCTGTGCCAACTCTATTAAAAGTCAAAAGAATGGTTTTAGTTTATTTTCACAATACCATTTTTCTTACTCTGGCCTTTGTTATAAAAAACAAGAACTGGATTGCAGTCCCCTACTTAGAGGTCTTTTTTTTAAGCAATTGAGGCAATTTCATAAATTTCAGTGCAAATGGCATAGTTGGAGACCAAAAGGTGGCATTGCTTGACAAAAATTAATCAGGAGTACAATGGGAAAAAAAGAAAAGCATTCCACAATGTAAGGCTTGATATGCACACAGGTGACCCCGGAAACAAAGCTGTGGCTAAAGTTTTAAAGAAAATTTATTTTAACAGTTGAGAAGACTGCATTATAGCTGACCAAAAAGGCAAAAAAGGAAACCCACTTTTATAATAACACCTTTTCACGTGCGCAATAAAACCTCAGGCTGAATTATCCCCCTCTGCTTTGTGGCCTGCATGGTTTCCCTTTGGAATGGCCCCCCTTCAGCACGTCTCTGAGAATTTTATCACTTGTAGCAACCCTAACCCTCTCAGGTCAGACAGATGAAGAGAACATACACAGTGTCCCGTGTGAGAATGAATTCCTTCCCACGTTAAAGGTTTCCCTGGCAGCAAAAGTTTCCTTGAGCAGGTGCTAACCTCTCCCTCCTCGCTATTTCTTCCTAAGGTCTTCTACACCTACACATACAAAATGGAAAATGAATTTGTTCTTCCTGTGGACGAGAGAAAACAGATGAAAGAAATGGTCATCCAAACAATGGCAGTTAGAAAGAACATTGGAATCATACTTCCTCCTAGAACTATTCCTCAGTGGTACAGTTAACTTTAAGACTATACCTGACTTTGCAAACTTGCCAGAGGGAACTGTTGGAGAGAAGTTTGCTTCCTGCACTAATTATTTTCATTTGTTTCAGTTAAGTATTTCAATACAATGCTTATTTATTCCGCTCTCACTTCTAGATGTTCCTCACCATCTCCTAATCCTTTCTTTCCTTTTGAAAACATTTCTGGACTTTGCTCTAGAGGATGGCAAAAACATCCACCAATAAATCAGGATTAATTTACTTGTTTGCATGTAGATACTCAGGAATCATATGGCCAACTGTTAGTGTTTGGAATGTGTCACACCCCATCCAGTGTCTAATTGTGCAACTGAATACCTTGAATCCAATCCTAAAGCTGTGTTTTCACATTCATAAAGTAACAACTGTGATATTGCATCACTCAGATGCTGTTTTGGAAAAGAATATCTACACTAACAACTATCAGAAACATAAATTCAATATAAGGTTGTTAAACAGTAACTCAGAAGTGATTTAGAACTAATTTGGAGGGCATATGAAATCCAGTTTATCTGAGGTTGAAGCATAATCCACAAAAACATACAGAAAACTTAGCCAACATTTTACATGTAAACATAAATTAAAACCTTAATTTTTGCTCTACCCCATACTTTTATATATTTTAAAACAGAAATCCCATATTTGAAAACCTGGAATAATGAGTCTAGAACATGAAATAAATGCTTTTATTACCAATAAAAATTAAAACAGCAAGAATGGCAAATCAGATCAAGATAAAATGGAAGAACAGATCTTCCACCAGTTAAAAAAAACCCCAAACCTGCCTGCTTATGTAAGCATTGCATAAATCTACCTGAAATGTCTGTTCCAATAATAATGCAACTTAGCCCTGAGAAAAAATGTTAATAATGAATGTTTCTTAATTTAACCAGTCCATCTGTCTGGTTAAATTTGTCTTTTTTTTCAGAGTAGGAATGAAGTATGACAAAATATCCACTGTAGGTAAATTGGAAATGGTGCCTGATAGGAGTTAAAAGCCCTCAAAAACTCTAGGATGAAAAAACTTTCTTGTCCATAGAGAAAATGGAAAAAAACATGGCTGCAAAGGTATTGATAGACTATCCAGAAAAAAATATTATTTATGAATAAATAATAACAGTCTTACATTAGGTTTTGTTTTTATTAGTACTCTTCTCACACATGCTACTGGCAGCACAAGAGTCCATTTGAACTCGCTGTAACTCCTGTGAAGAAAACAGGTTTGCCTTACCCTGGTTTTCTGCAGGCTTGTGCATATGGAAATTATGGTGTGAGGTAGAGTAGGGTGATCCAAACTCTGTAAAAATTCCAGTTATTGTATCATGCAGAGAAAGGGAAGGTTTTCTTCAGAAAATACTAGATGATAACTCCTTGAATGGCCTGCTGACCTCACCTTGGTGTTTATAAATCAGTTCTTGCCTTGTAAACTCAGGCTAGTTTTGTTTGGGGTTTTTTTTTGGGGGGAGGGGGGAGGCGGAGCTGGGGCAGTGGGGTGGTTGGTTTTGTCGCTTTCCTTTAACAGGTATTGGCACTGTACTTTTCACTAATACATTCAGAAAGCAGAGAGACCATAGAAAGGACAATATTAAAACACAGGCAACTTAATAATTCCAGAGACTAAAGTTGATTCCTCCTTGTACCCCCTTATGGAAGGAACAGAATTCTCTGATGCTCAGCCTTTTAATGGTAGCCTTTATTTAAGAACCGTTAATTGTGACCTTTTAATCTTTTTAATTTTGTCTGCTTCTAACTTTTTGGTGCGGTTTCCCATTTCTGTTCTTGTCTTCCTTAGTTTCTGAGATATCTCTCTGGATGCTCAAGACCTTGCCATGGTTAAAAAGTTTTTCCTCAGCTCTTGATTCTAGCACCAGGTACTTTGAAAATGCAGCCCTATCAGCACGTGCTGTTTTTTGTTGAAGTTCCAAGAAGCACATAGTAAATGACAGCTCCAGCCTGAAATGTTGTTCCTCTGTGTTGCAGAAGAAAAGTAAGTGATAAACCAAATGAGCTAGAATGAAAGGGAAGGTCAGATAACACACAAGTAATGAAGACTCACATTCTTTCTGTTCTGCTGCAGTAACTGTTCTTGGTAATAGCAATTGAATTTTATCCTTCACAACTGAACTAAAGGGAGTCTTTGGTGTAATGGAGGGAAATAAAGACTCCTGGCTAAGATGGTCGAATTAAGAACAGCACATGGGAGATATTAAAAAAAAAAAAAAATCTCTGGAAAACCTATGGCTTATAGGATGGACAAGATAGTACCATTAGTCCAGTGCATACTAGAATGCTAATATTTTCTAGCAAGCACCAAAATTAAGACTTGGAAATAATTAACATGACACTTCTTTTTAAATAGATGTTCTGAAGATATTATATTACTGTGCAATTAATACAGCAGGAGTTTCTGTTTTTATAATGAATAGACCATGTGACAAGTTATGTTTAAATTAGGCAAAATATGTGAAATCAGATTCAGGTTTCNNNCTGTTTTTATAATGAATAGACCATGTGACAAGTTATGTTTAAATTAGGCAAAATATGTGAAATCAGATTCAGGTTTCAGGCACCCAAGAAGAAATCTGAGGTGTCCAAACAGAAATCTAAGGCTGGCAGTTGTGGAAAACACTGTCTTGTTTCTTCATAGCACCATAACACCACTAGTGCCGGGGCAGTCAGTGTTATTGTTTGATGCTTTTGAAGTTACACACATGTATAACAACGCATAGAATTGAACATTTTCAAACTAATAATTTAACCTTTTTTAATTATAATAATATCTACAGTCTGAAAACTTAGTTTAGTAATATTATGGAAAGTAAATATGTTTTGTCTGTATTCACCCTACCTCTTTCAAAGGAAAGCTACTATTAGCTGTTAATAATAAATTATGAGTTTTCTTCTCTGACAACATTAATTTTTTTTCAAGAAAATACATACCCTTTGGGATTCAGACATTTTTTTCTGGTAATGAGCCACTTTCTTCCTGCAACATTTCAACCTCCTCATTGTAAAGTCTGACTCCTATTAGAACCAGCTTTTCTAGCTCTGCAGATTCTACTTGTCCAATTAAAGCTTCCTGTTGAGTAGACCAGAGTCCTTCAGGAGGGAAATGTTAAAAGTCAGTGAATTATGGAATATCATAAAACACACAAAAGCCTAAAAAATGTTCCTAAAGGCTAGTAAATTAAAATACTTACTTGTATGATAATTAGTTGTGATTTTAGTTGAATATTCTATAAAACAATACCAAAATATAGTCCTCCTGATCATTACAAAAGGCTGTGAGCAGCACGGAGGGAAGAGAAATGCCAAGAAGGATTTAGAGTAGGGAAGAAAAAGGAAATTAAAATTTAGCTTGGACAAATTCAGTATAACACATCCACAGGAAGATAATTCAAACATATAGATAGTCAATAGAGAAGATATTTTAGAAGCAGGCACGCATGCTGAGATTTAGAAAGCAGATGGATCACAGATTAGAAATGGCATTGTAATCTAGTATATAGAAGAAAAAATATATTAATCAGTTTTTGTCAGTAAAGGCATTGGGCTGTAGAGCAGCAAAATAATGTGTCTGTTGGCTTGACCCTGGTCACGCATTAGTCTTGCTGATGATTTCTGTGACAGGAGGATCTTGTCAACTTCTCTATGGGCCTAATTCATATAAAATTCTCTGAAATCAATGAGTCCAAACAATGACTTCTGAGATCTGTGAATGACATTTTACAGTGTTGTAGGCAATTTGTTAGTAGAAAGGTATGATATGCTGCATGTAAGTTCAGAAAAAACTCCCATCCAGAATTACAGAGGCAAATACATCCTTATGTGACTACCAAACCTGCACCTGTCACAATCTGCTGAAGCCCCAAAGTGCAGCCTCTCATGCAAACTTGCAATTCCATGAGAGCAACCACAGCAGGAATTCACTAGTGAGCTCTTGCTTCTAAACAACAGAGTGAAATACCTGAAGGAAAAGATTTTGGCTTTGTTTATTTTTCCTCTTTAAAAGTGAAATGTGTATGCTAGCTGAAGATGCCTCTGTGACAGCCTTAGGTAAGAAGGGCCCTACATGGTGAGGAAGGTAGGCAGTGAAAAAACAGAGCTTCACTAAGACAACCGTATTTTGCCAACATTTACCTCCTGTGAATTCCTGAAATTCTTTTCCATTCTGCTGATATATCTAAAAGAGTTAACTATGGACTTCTAAGAGAAGATTGCGGTGACTGAGTATGCTCAATTTAGTAGTATTTTAGAAATGGCAGCTCATCCAATTTTCTTTTTGCTTACTCTGCTGAGAAACAAAAGTTACACTTGAATAGAACTGACCCATTCGGAGCCTGATGTAGGTATCTTGAGGGTGCTAGTAGTTTGGACTGGGTTAAAGCTTCTGGTCTGAAAGAATAAACTTCTGTAGACAGTTTATTAACACAGGAATTTTGGATTTTTAGGATAGGATACCAGACTGTGTCAGGAGACATGGGAGCTATTTCTATCTGAGCAGCTGATTTGATGTGTGCCTTTGGGATTTGCAGAGTAATGATGTGAAATGCACACATTTAACAACAAGCTCACTCCTTTCTGCAGTTCAAATGATAAATGCCTTTTAGCAAGAGACTTCTGTCTTTATACCCTCTTTCTTACATTCTCAAAGCAAGTAATGAAACTTGAAACGTCTTAGGCTATAATTTAAATTAGAGCTTAACACTTTAAACATATTTCAACTTTTATTTGAAGGTTTGAAAGTACTGCAAAAATTATTTTGGTATCCTCATTATTGTTTTGTGACCAAGAGATCTGTATGATGTGTGCATAGTTGGGCTGACCACCTACTCTCCCACCTTGGTGTGAAGGCAACTACCCCAACTAAGCTTAATGGTGCCCAGATCAAGATCAGCCCGTTGTGTGTAGGAAGGTGGTCTCTCAGGAGGCCGAGGCAGCAGTGAGTTTGGCAGCATCATTTGACAAGGGCAAGTCCTCCTCACTCGAGGATGTCAGTCCACGTGGTCCTCTCTGCTCTTCCATAAAGCAGAGTATTATCAGAAAACTTCTTACAGCATAGTCTGTCCAATCCTTAAAATAGAAACAGAAGTCTTGTTTTCTAGTGAAGAGTGAGGAATAACTTGAGGATTTTTTCTTATTATGAAAATTAATCTACAGGTTTAGTCAGGCTACATAAACATTTCAGGAAAGCATATGAATATCAAATCTTTTAAAGACAGTTGTTCAGGCTCCTGTACAGAAGTGTTTTGGGTTTTTTTACATTCAAGATAATAAAAGCGCTAATGATTTTTCACTTTATGCACAGAATTAAATGCTTAATAAGCTGAACAAGTTTCAGCTAAATTTCTCTAATTACCAACTACAGTTTATTTTTTATTTGTTAGACTCCCTGTGGAAAATAGTACACAACATTTATAAAATTGCAATGAAACACCGGAAAATCTGCTTCCCTGTACTGTTTTGCATAGACTTACTGGTAATGTCTTGTCATTTTTTAATGACTTTGAAAAACGTATTCCAGAAAATAATTAAAAAATAAAGAGTTTTTTTAGTGGTGATTTTACATATCTCAGATCTCCCAGGACAAATGGAAAGGTGTTCTAGACTGTCAAAAATGTGTGCAACATCTACAGGATTAGGTCCATTAAATGTGTGTGGGGGGTTTATAAATATCAAAAGCTAACTTGAGCAGGGTCTGCATCAGAAAGATGATTTCTGGTAAAAAGGTTTTATTCTAATCTCAAAAGAAATGTAACATCCTACAGAAAAAAATTCAGGGAAGAAGTTAAAAACAAGCTTTCAAAAATAGCTATTTTGGAAATTAAACTCAAGGAATAACTAAAGGAAGTGGGAATACTCTCTCTTTGAGGGCCATTTCAGGCTTACACTTAATAGAGAAAGGCCTCTTTACCAGAATCTTTACACACGGCTGTAAGTGAGAAAATCTTCCACTTGGTGACTGGCAATTTAGCTGCTAACAATAATCTGACAATTCTTGGCTATTTTGATTTCTGTTATTATAGCAATAAAATGGGTTAACCAAAATCTAAAAAAAGACAGTACTATGTAAATTATCATAACTAAATAAACAGAGATACAATAGAAAATCACGACTGAGAAATATTGCATGATTACTTTAAAATCTAGAAAGTAAGCGAAAAATTCATGATACTAATTAAAGTTCTCATTAGAATCCCATTATAAGAAATAAGAGAAAAAAGCCTCTTTATTTCTCCAGAGACAGCTTTAGCAATATGAAATGAAGAAAAAAGGCTTAGTACCAAATCATTTATGTCTCTTTCCCTTTCAAGCACATAGACAATGAATTGGATTGCATTTTATATGGTAAAAGGACATTAGCTAAATCACAGCAAATGCTTAACTGTTCACAGCTCTCTCTTAACAACAAAACAGAGGGCTGATGGGTGTGAGCATATGCTTTTCTGCGACAGTGGAGAAGACAGTAATCTTTGGAACACTAAACAGAATGTTTATATTAAACACTTGAAAATTATAATTAGAGACAAACCTTCAGAATATACTTCTAATTTCTTCTGCATACAGTACTTAAGGTGTGAGGCCACAGATCCTCTTCAGGCACTATATGTGATTTGCAGACCCTGATTAAAAAAAGCTTTTTGTCCTCCACATTTGAGGAATCATTAAGTGATAAAAGCAGTATATTTGCTTCAATATTTAGATAATAGAACATTGCCCAGAAATACTTAGAAAAGTTCAGGCAGAGCAATGGTTCTTTTTAATCCAAGGTAAAAATATCTGTAATAAGCTCTTAACTAGACTTCTGTTTCCTATTTCATCACTCATATTTTGTTTGTACATCTACAATGTACAAACTATAGGTATATAAACTGTAAATAGCTCCTCACTATTTGCCTCAAAATGACTGACATGATTTATTATCAAAATTTACATCAATATATTACTGAAACAGAAAAAAAAATTAAATTCATTCAACTCAGTATTTTTGAAGAAAATACTACAACATATTTAAGCCTTACAACTCTCAGCTCTGCAGAGGGATTTTGAGTCTGTGGCTTATTAGCAATCCATGCAGGTATGGATAAGTTGATCTTAAAGAGGATGTGAGTGCAAAACTAATCACAAAACTGATATAGTTCAGAACCCAGACTTAATTTTCAAAAAGCCTTGGATCTCAGATTTGCTTCTTAGAATTAACTAAAACAAAAAGGCTTAGGATGTAGAAGAAAGAATTTATACTTTCAAAGTTCTTATCTAGAAAGAAGGTTCCTGTTGGTCGATATGGTCACATGCTCCTGGATGCAAAGACTGTTGTGCTTATATAACAACAACGAAGGTTAGGTAGGTTTGGATTAGGACAATGACTTAATGCTTATTTTTGAATATGTGAGGATTTGAATGCAATGAAAAATAGTACCATACACAGAAATGTACCATAAACAGTGTACCACAATTAAATATGGTTTTTTTCCTTATGAACCTGGTAAGTTTCAGCTCTGTTCTCATACACAATTTGCCACACTTCAAGTCCTCTCTTCTTCATGATGAGAGACGCTAACTTTCATGTGCTCTGTAAAAGAGGAACAACCTTTCCTTCAGTAAAATGACAGTTACTACCATTCAATATAAATATATTTCTGCTGTATTTTCTACCTCCTCTTTCTCAGTTTCCTGTCCATCAGTTTTTATTTATATGCTGTAAGGAAACACAAGAACGTAGGTGAAGAATGACCATGGAAGTTCATATATGTCTCCTAATGTGGTTGGCTCAAGGTACTTGACAGAAATTTAAAATGCCTCTCAGGCAAAGTAATCTGAAGAAGCCTCCTGTTCTTACTTACCTCTAAGAATTACAGCCCAAGTTGAAACATGAAGGAAACAATAAATATCCCTTTTAAAAAATTGCTAACAACATTAAATAGTCTCCTGATTAACAAATTTCCTATTTTTTTGTGTGAATTATTTTCATTAGAAAGCATTTGATGATTTTACTCATAGTATATAAACAACTGTTCTACTTTTTCAATTTAAATTTTTTTCTCTTCCAAAGTGTCTCTTATTTTTTGATTATGTCAGAAAAAAACAAAGGTTTTCAATTTAACATTACTATTTATGACATACATATGCAAACCCATTTGTTGTTTTATGTTGATTCTTTCTGCTCTTTAGCTTCTTGTGTTTGTCATATCCTCTTTTAAAGTACACTTTTGTTATGCATAGTATTCTGGGAAGGATATTGAATTAAATAAAGGTGTTACATTGTCCATAATTGTCATAATTCAAGTTGTAACATGTTGCAATGTGACACATTACTTTTTATGATTTCAGTAGCACATTAACGATGACCTCTGCTAAGAAACCTGTAGGAAGGTTAGTGTTCCCTTGGTTAATTTAGATATGGTTAATTTAGAAAGCTCCATTGTACACCACATTTTTCAAATATTTCCCTCCAGCATGATCAGCACTGACACATTTTGCTGTTCTGCTACTCGTTCATCTGGTTCATCTTCTCCCCCTGATATTTTTCACGGTTCTCCTTATAGCCAAATAACAGATTTATTTTTTTTTTCCTGCACTTCTCAAATTTCAGTTTCATTGCCCTCCCCTCCAGTTCACTAGCAAGAATAAGTGAAGCTTTATGGAGAAAGTTCAGTCAATTTTTTATCCCTTTTTCCATAATGACAGTAGTCTGTATTATCCTAAACATTTTTTTTTCCTGTTGGCTGCTTTTTGACTGCCTTGTCCCACACATATAGGAAACTATTTAGTGCCCTTTCCTGAGGAACCGATGAATCAGAATTTTTGAAAATTCTTAAGAAATTATGTTGGTTTAATTTTTTTTTAATTAACCATTTTAGCATGTGATTGGCTTATGAAGCCTTTTTACCCTCTTAAAATATGACAATCTGGGAACTTTTATATTGTGAAAGTATTCACTTCTTTTTTGTTATATTTTTAATGATCCAGAAAACCTTCTTGAAATAGACAATAAACTTCATGATCACCAGTTCTATTTTTAAATATATGAGGCACTGTTTGTTATCTTCTCTATTTCTATGCAATAAGGAAAAAATTGTGTGGTTGTAGTTTTGAGGTTTCGTACATTTTGTTTGTTATGCATGAAGTTACAGGAAACTTTTGGTAGCATGTCGGGCTTTAGCAGCATCACATTGTTATATATAAGAAAACAGCAGGTGTCATAGTAATCTTCCAAAAATTCTTGAGTAAAAACTAATGTAAAAAGTCATTTAACTTCTCAGCAGTATTCTTATCTTCCCTCACTGCTTTGTGGGGATTTAGAAGATCTGTTGGTTCTATTACAGTCGTCTTCTTCTAAATGTATTTTCATGGTTTCTGGGTTTTAAAACTCAATTTTTTTCCTTCAAAATCCATTTTTACCCTTCTAATTTCCCTCTTCCTTCATTGCTGCTATGCCCATGATTATTGATAGGCTTTGCTAAAGTCAGTCTTCTTAAACACAGAGAATTTGCATGGTTGAACCAACATCTTTCTAACCTGCCTCCTTCTTTAGACTTCAGTGTGGCAGGTTTTGGTTTGCCACTTGCCCCTGTGGTGTTAACTGATAGAGAACACCCCACAAGATGAAACTTGGTAAAACAAATGAAAAGTTTAAAGTACTGATGTCTTCATGAAGGTTTCCTTGTTTCAGTCAGACTCAGCTTAATTTCATACTGTACTGCCTAATGTTCCAGTGTTCTCTTAACAATCAGATTCAATATGTTTTTTACCATCCACAGTAGGTTAACGTTGCAAGCAAAGTTTGGCCAACCACATGATGAATTCTTTTAAATAACTAATATGTTTCAAAGTATTTAGCAGTGTCTGAAAATATTTTGCCAGATGTGAACTCTAAAATATTGCCACTATTTCAGGAAAATTTGTCTACAGAATTGCTTCTTTCAGGTTAAAAAACATTTTGCTTCTTATAAGATGTATACATCATGATTACCTATTGTTGATAATAATCTTAAATGTCAGTCCTACTTATTTTTTTTGTCAGAAGAGAAAACTTGGGTTTTTTTAAAGTTGTACTTCATTCAGCATTGTCTATCACTGCTAAGTTCATAAGTAATAAATGCTTCTCAGCTACAGACAATTGAGACAATTAGTAGTCTAACTGAAAGAAGCAGAAATAAGCTTCAGAAAGAAGGATCTCCATGATGTAGAGCTCCTCTTCTCCTAATGTCCTGGATCTATTATAGTAGGAGAAAATTCTTCCATAAACATTTTTTTTTTTTTTTAAATCACCAAAGTGTTAAGAAAAATGTCTTTTTCACCAGTTAAAGTTCACACTTCCATTGACAATCAATACAGCTACCTGTTTTAATTCTCTATGCCTCTCTACAAATGGCATAAGTAATAATAATTATTATTACTTTTAAAATCCCCGCCTTTAAAACAGCTGTCCTAAAGGATAATCTGAGACCAGTAATTTGGGATTTTAAAGCTGAAAAGTGGCTGTTTTATAAACTTATCTCCTCTCAAAATTTCACAATGTTTTGTGCTCATGTTAGCATGTACTGTGAACTTACCAGACAAGTCCTTGAAAGAAATTCCTTAAGAATAATCACAGATGATCATACTTCTCAGTTCTATGAGGTTCTGGAACAACACAGTATGATTTTTTTGTGGTATCCAATATCAAAGCAAAAGAGAAAAAGTAGATCAGATAAAGATGTATCAAGGATTGAGCCAAAATCTCATGGTCCCAAACTAGCTAACTGCATATGCCTTTTGAAACTGAATTAGAAACCGTACTTCTAATACCTTTGCTTTAACAAGATGGCTAAATTTCTTATTAAAAGTTCTGCAGAACTTCTGGCAAACATTTTCAATCTCAAGTGTTTGCACTGTTTGCAGCACTGGTCTGTTTTTTTCCTTAATCGTCTTCTTTGCTATCACATTCTGTGTAAAACCTTAATTTAATTCTTGATGCCCTCATTTCAGCACCTAGAAACGAAGCTGTTTCATATGAAGCAGTACTTAACTATATAGGTTTCTGTGACACTAGCTATAACCTGTTAATTTGCATCCTGTGAAGGGCTGCTTGTTTACGGAGACCTCAGACAGCCTTGGAAAGCAGGGAGAGATTTAACAATAACTTAGCTTTTTAAGGGTGCAGCTGTGAACTGCAACAAGCCTGGACATGCCATTTTATAATGGCTTCCCTAATGAGCACTTTCTTTTTGTTATTGAGGGTTCTTAACTCTTTTGTTTGTTTCTGTCTTGCTTTTTAAGTGTTAGCAATAATTATTTTAACAGCTTGTTCATCATACTTAGATCTCTACAAATTCCTATATAAATATCAGCCTTATTTCTTCTTTTTGGTGTTAAGAGGGCTGGAAATGGCAAAGAAATATTCTTTACTTTAGTATTTTGCTTGTTATCCAAAACAAGCAGCTGAAGGAATAAATTATACAGAACGTATACATTAAAATCCCTTATGCAGCGATGACTCTGAAAATACAGATTAAGTTTAAAATTCATATTCAAATTGTTTCTTTATCCAAATTAATTGCACCATAGTCAAATATTCTGGATCTATCTGAGCACTCTTAGATGAGATTATTTACAAGCTAATAATATAATAAACAAAAGCACCTAGGAAATATTAAGTACCAGCTCTTGGAATTCCAGCCTGGGCAGGGTCAGTTCATCCCTGCCCAATAACAACTTGTTCTTTACAAAGTGCCTATGATAAGCTCCCATAGATGCTTTTATTTAATCAGAGCCTTTTTTAATGTCCAGTGCACCCTTCTGCTGAAGGAAAATTGTATAGTTACCACTTCTCCCATGATTTCACCTGCCAGCTGCCCACTATTTTAGAACAATTTGCATGTTCTAATGTAAGTGTCAGAATGCATGTCATTGAAGTTTACTTGTAAATTGTCAGAATACTTCAATTTTGGAATGAAAAGGATCCTGCTTTCTTTGAGAAGATTGATTGAACTTTTTTTTTTCCCTGAATGACTCTTTTCATTCTAGATGGTATTTAGTCATTTTCTTCAACATGCTTGTTCAAGTAGCTACATTTCATTCTGTAATTTCAATAAAAAGTACACAAATAAGGTTAGAACAGGGTTATATGTCACTAACGGAGAGGCTATAAAATGTGGTTGAATGTGACAAACACTTTTCACAGTGCCAAGGATGCTTTGTTCAGACCTACCCAATGGCAAGGACATGTCTTCTCACATATTAATGTAAGCTGGAATTCATACTGTATATTGATATTACTTAGTAGATGTCTCTTTCAGTGAAAAAGTGGGAAAGAGATTTTGGAAGGAAAGGAATTAAGAAAAATCATGATAGTCACTGCTCACTACAGAGACAAAACTGAAGCACTGAAAAGACAGTTTTTAAAGTCTTTTTCTTCTCAGCTGCTTTTCTGAATTTGTTGTGGGGGAGCCCAGCTGGTTCTGGGCTCTCTGTAAGTTGAGATATTGAAGATGGAACTTTACACCTGGCAGAGGGTTAACCACGGAGAGTAAGGACTGTGGCACAGAGTGGGCTTCCTGTTAGGCATGTCTAACCTATAGTATTCAGACATGTGGCTGTGTGTCCAATCATGAGTTGTTATGTTTGTGGTAAACCAATGGTGCGTGTACATGTGTCACCTAGAACTGTATAAGAGTGGCAGCACTGTTGTAATAAACGGCTGGTATCCTGAAAACCTTGTTGCCTCCTGCCTCGACCGCGACATTTGTCATCTAATGGCTGTGACTCTCCTCATAAAATCTTTCCGTAGCCAAATTTGATGCTCTGACTCAAGCCTTAGACAAAATTTTAAGTCTCAGTTGACATCATGTAGAAAGTGTGTATGATACTACATAGTAATTTTATGTCTTTCTCAGTGTCTTTCACTGAAATATACCACAAGTGTTTTGCAAATGTAGAGACCAGTTATGAAGCTGAAAGGAGAGATGTAGAAAGCAGAGTCTGTACCCACAGAATAATTAATTATCAAAATTAGGAAGAGAACCAGAAACCCTGGGCTTAAAATGTGGATTTAATATGAATCCTGGCTGCCTCACTTTAGAAAACCACAGCCAGACTGTTTTAACAGCAGGCATGCCTGGCTTTATTTTCTTTTATGTTCTTGTCACATATACAACTTATCCAGGTTGCCAATTCAACTTCAAGAAGTGGCCATTACCTAAGAATTCTCGTTTTTACTCTGTCTCATAAATATAAATAATTCTATAAGAGGGCTAAAGTATTAAGCTGTGACTTTGATGCTGAAAATGTTGAGCAGCAAGATATGCTGGTGAATCTAAAAGGTACTTGAACTGGATGTCTGCAGCACTTTGCAAGGGAAGGTTTTATAAATTAGCTTAGAATTGCTTTGTTGTTACTAGGTGGGAATAGTCACTGTGATAGCCATAAGTGAGTCCTTAGAGCCTTCCAGGTGCCTACATTAATTGATCTGTTTAATATTCATATGAGGTAGATTATATTCTTCTTTTAACCAAAGAAATGGTTACAGGAGCTCAGCTTTGGACATGTTGCTCACCATGAGCATTCCTAAATGCCTGGTTCCTGATTTTCTGTGGTACTAATGGCCTGCAACTCAGATCGCAGTCAGAGGGAAGTCAGTTACAGTGTGTGAAAATGAGGTCACAGGAATAGAAAGCTGAGCACAGAAAGACTCCTGGATGGTAGGAAACTAGGAAATCAGATGTTAAAATGACATAATCGAAGCCAAAAGGGAGATTCAGAGGCATACAAAAGATTAAAGAATTGAGGATCTCCAATTTTTAGCCTTTAGCTATTAGTGTACATTGGTCTATTACTAATTCTACAACTAGACAACATTACACAATGAAACTTTGACAGCAATGTATGGTGCTGTTTAGTTGGGGAGCTTTTAATTATCCAGAATTTAGACTTGCAGAAAAATGAAATCAATGGAAATGTGAAAATGTTCAGAGCCATTTGCCAGATATATATCTGCACGCGACACAACTATGTAAATTAAGTTCCCTACCTACTAGTTTGCACACTATAATAGCAAACACTGGTTAAGGAAAATGCAAATCCATGTAATAGAGACTGCGTGAATCTGGTAATGTCCGTAAATCAATTTTATTTATTTTTTAATAATGCAATGGAAATTTACACAAATATGTATGTTAAACAGCAAAGAAAGTCCAAACAGTTCATCTAAAACAATATTCTGTGCATTATACTTCCAGTTAAGGAAGTTATTCCTGTCTGAAATGCAAATGGAAAGAAATGCAGTGGTTAATATAATGGGCATGCTAATAACAACAGGCAATTAATGCTCACAGGAACTATACCATACCTGCTGGGGAATTCACCTAGTTTAATTTATAGTGAAAAAACTATCCTCTGGGTTTCAAGCAGGGAAGTAGCAAATGAACTGCCTGAAATTAAGAATGGCAGTAAATATGGTTTCTCACTGATTTGGGGAAAGGACTGCCTGCTGCATAGAAAACGTGAAACCATGAGACATTGGTAGCAGGACTAGAAGACAGAATTAGAAATCTGTGACATACTCTCAGAGCACAAACAGTGAAACTGGGACATATTTTTGATCATAGATGTCTGAATTGGGTACTGAAATCTTTCACTGAACTACAGGACCCAAAGTAAGTAAAAATTTGGGTTGTTACTTTTATAAAAGTCCTGCCTTCTGAGATGAGGCCATAGAACAACAAGATGTTTGCATTGTGGCACTGCTGAAAGCTCAAACCCAGGACAACTTCATATGACAAAAGTAGAGGTATTTCTTTAAAGTTCTTATGCTTGGAAATTACAAGTAATTCCCATAGGATTATCTCCTATTAGTTTTCTCTCATTGTCTGGCATGAAGAACAATAGAATCCCACTACATCTCTAGTTATCAATGTATTTGAAAATTCTGAAAAGTAGGACAAAAAACAAAGTTTTGCTAAATCAGAGCCAATGTATAAGCAAAGGATCTGATTTCATTTGCTATCTTGGATCATATTTATGAGGTTGTAACTGGGCTGGCTTCAGTGCAGTGTCTCCTGATTTATAACAGTGTCACTTGGATCAGGATTGTGCCCCCAGTTTCCATGTTGTAAAGATATAATACAGTCTGCTAAGTGTTTTAGTGGCAAGACAGGTCACTGAGGTTGTAATTATCTCTAATTCACACTTACACAAGCTGTAACATTCTTTATGTGCTGCTGAATGGCAGCTCAGAAGAGTGTGAAAGTTTTTTCTGTCAAGCAGCACAGTGGAAAAAAAAAACAAAGAACATATTTTAATTCTTGTCCTTTGAACTGATCATTCACACTGCTCAGTACAAATGGGAATAAGTGTGCCAACACCTATGGGAAATGGCTCTTGGAAAGTAACTTTTATCCATATAAGTGATCACTCTATTAAATTTAACTGTAACATAAAAGGTCTCTAATTACCAGCACACCTCAACATACTCTCTCTTAACATATACATCCATGTTCCACTTTCTACAATGAACTATCAAGTGACAAATGATACAGCATCTCTCTGACAGTACAAGAATGGCTATGTCAACATAAAAGAGGTGTTTCTCCATAACATGTAATCCTATTCAGATGCTTCTTCCAAAGTTGTTAGAAGGATTATATGGTCCCATATATGGTATGCAGAAGGTGTCATGGAGCATCTTCCAGTACACTTAACCTCTGATTTTGGGAAGAAAAATGTTCAACATGTATAACCAACTATACTGATCTCTTTCAAAGATATTTTGATAGAGGCTCACTGAAATGGATGGATTATCTATTATATAGGTAAACTGGATTTTTTTTTAGGTTCCAGTTTTTGGGTTTTATTTTTGCTAACAATAAATATCTCTTGTTAATTTGGACTGTTTTTCAAAAGGATTGTAATGATTATAGCTCTCACTGAGTATTATCTTTTCTTCAGCAAATTCTTAAGTGATTTTAACAGTTAGTTAGGTACCTTTGAAATACTTACTAATAATTTTATTTTTTTGTAAAAATACACTTTTTTATACAATTATGCTAGATTTGACTGTGGTGCTTAAAGAAGAAGGTAATAGCACCAGCCTAGAATGAAAATCAGTTTCCCTAGATGAACTAATGATGAAGAATTTCACCATTTAGTACATTTGCTCACAAACAGACAGTAATCTGTATTGTTCAGAAGCTTTCATTGATGTTTCTTATGGTGCTGATAGTACTTTCAAAGACATGAAACCGAAAGCGAGAGGGTGTCAAGCAGAAAGAGGAATGTGTGCCAGTGTGTGAAGCCTTAGGCACTTGTTGCTTATTTAATATGTTGTCTAGAATAAACTGGAAGAATAACTCTGTAATGTCCCTTCTTAGGTATCATTTTGAAGTACTTAATGTATTTGTTATATTAGTAGCCATCATATTTTCTCACGATTGCTATTAAAAATTTTCATAATTTTGTCTGGTTTTTTGACCTTGAAGTATCAACACTTAAAATGTGTTAAAAACAAGATTTACTTCATGACTATATTAATCAAAAAATTCTGTTAAAACGTTAAGAAAATAGTCACATTATCTGAATCTCAAAAGGAGAATTTCTGAGAATTTTCTTGCTTTATGTAACAAAGATGATAATAATAAAAAAAATATTATATTAAAGACCTGAAATTAACTACTAAAGATTGGATTTTTTGTATACTTCAGTGTTTCCTACAGTTTTGACAGATAATACAATATATGTAATTCCTGGTAGTTTAAGACTGAGGTGCTGTGAAATATGCATAAACTCATTCTCATTCAGTGTGATATAAAAGGCTGAATTCTCAACCCGCCTAGACTTTGTTCCAAAGCTCAGGCCACACAGCAAGTGCTCCCTGCCTTGTCTTTGACAACCCAAAAGCATGTTGGATCCAAGTGCATCAGAGCAAGAACAGCACATTACTACTGATGCTTTTGATTATGCTTCAGACAGAAGATCAGCATGAAGAAAACAGAGACTGCATTTTACCCTTCCCCCGTGGAAAACATTTTGAGTTGGTATGCATCAACAATCATACATTTAAATCCATGGGTGAATTCTACTACCCCAGCAGCCTGCTGTCACACAACAATCCAGCTGGAAATGAAGTCATACAGACAATCTGGAAAGTTACTTCAGATTTAGAGAGATTGAAATCATGTGTCTGGAAAGAAAATGGAAGCATATCTGAAGGCTTAGCTTTATCAATTATTTCATATGCATATAGGACCACAGATTTCCCACAGATCGGGAAAATATTAGAAAAACAAGCTAAGGTAAATATGCTTTTATTTACCATTGATTTCACAGTTAGAAATCATAGGCAAAACTGTTTGTAGTGGCAATAAAATCTAGTGATGCCTTCAAAACAATGGGTAAGCTGGACTGAACAAACACAAAATAAAAGATGGACAGAGAACATCTAGAATAACAATATTAGAAAGTTATGTCTCAGATTCCCACATTAAAAACCCCAGCTTATCAACTGAGATATACAATGTCAATGAAATCAAAGGCAATAATAGGACAAAAGAAGAAAAAAGACCTCTGGAAAGAGTAGAAACCAAGTTCTGATTTGCTGTTGCTACATGTTTTGAGAAACTGGACTAAAACTGGTTATATTAAAAAAATGGACTAATTTCTTACTAAGAAGGATCTCCTGCATAGGTTGTAGCAATGAGGTATGATGACAAGAGAAGTTATTTCTCAATTTAAAATGTGTCTGTCTGATATGCAGACATATACATATACATCTATCCATATAAATGGAATATACTTACACATATACAGTATAAAACCATATATATTTATTTCTTACACAACCAGTTGAGTATGAATTACTCAACTCGATTTCAGGCTATGCCAAAAATTCAGATCACTGAATGAAAGAAACAATATTTAAAAAAAATCATATCAACTGGTACCATGGAACAAGTTTAAACAGATCCTTAGAAAGCAAGACGTAATTGTTTCAGAGAAGCTATTTGTCTACCAAGCTATTTTAAATTTCTCTAAATATTTATAAAGATGAAAAACATCATAAATATGCAGCAAATCATAACTGTTCAAAGGCTATGTCATGCTCTAGTGAACTATTTTCCATACACTTTTGTGAGGGATACATTCTCTGCATTGTAAGATCACTGTACAAGCCTAACAGCTCATTAACTTGCTATTATCTTAAATGACATTAAAAGTATTACAGAAACCAACAATACTTGGGGAAATGGAAATTCAAAGTCCTGCTTTTCAATACCTTAGTGGTGTATTGAAATTAATACAAAAGGAGCACATTGCTTTTAAAATATTTAGCTAGGCCTTTACATATTGAAATGTTCACTCTGAAAAAAATGTAAGGTTCTTCATGATATAGCCCTTACAGGATCTACTCAAACAAGAATAAGAATAAATCACCCACACTAAACCCCAGAGTCCATTATGTTGCCAGATATTACAACCCCACTGCTACTACTTTGTAGGTAACGTGTGCTTCTGTGAACATATCTGGAGTTTAAATATTGCCTAAAAACACTGAGCTTGACATTAACAAATGCAAGTTTTAATAAACAACAGAGCCAAATTTGCATTTTCTGTTGTTAATTATACATAGGTTCTATATTCTGCAAGATAAAACAGTTTGCAGAAATACAGAGCTCCTATAAATTCCCATTAAACTAAAAAAAATCTAAGAAGGAAAAAGAATTGAAGGGGATAATACTGAATTATTCAGACTATATCCTGGAGAAGTTCTGGGAACTTTCAATTTGAAGAGTGCTCAAGACAATGGGACCACCATCTCAGTGAAAACTGTAGAGTGAAAATGGTATTATAGGACACTTACAAACTCAGCTGGGAAGGGTTTCTTTCTTTGTACCCTCTAATGTGGAGGTTATCACCGGGGAACAATACATGTACACACATTTGTTTTAGTGAAGATGACTACTAATAAAGAGAAATACGAATAAAGACAAAAAAAAAAAAAAAGGTTTGAAAATGAAGTGAAAAGTTACTGAAGAACAGTATCGGTTGCAAAGCTGAGACTTCTGATTTTGTAAAGCAGGGGAGTATTTTACAGGAGAATATGAACTGTATATGAATATCCTGTATATAGCCACATGTTACAGCTTTATTGATGATTAGGTATTCAGTGCTAGTAGTCACTCAAATGCATATTTTGTGCTAGGTAGTTCTGCAATTAATCTGGAAGTCTCAGTCTTTTCCCTGGCTGGCAGTCACAGGAGTTTTCTTCTCTTTTGCTGGAGCACACAAGACAGCAATTTTTATCTCCAGTAATATCTTTTCTTAATCTTCTTTCAGACAGACTGCTTGCCTCAAATTGAGGCCAGAGTGATTCAGAGTTAAAAGAACGTGTATAATAGAGATGTGACATGTTTAAATCCACTCCTTAGGAACATAAAACTCAGAGTATGAGCTGGCAGACAGTGAAGAAAAGGGCTGTGAGGGAACTCATGCCTAGTAAATAATCCAGAACTTCATCAAAATGCAAAGTGTAGTTTAACTGTAAATATGGTGTAAAAAACTTGTGAAGATGAAAGTTTATTTGGGATAGAATATTTTTGCCTCGACATAGGAAGCTGAAATACTGTACAGAGTAGATAAAACAAATGTGGAAATCAGATTTAAAATATGACAGCGAAAAATATCAGTCATGCTACACAGCATACCCCATTTTTCAAGTATTGAGAAAAAAAGTAAAAAAAAAAGGCAAAACAGATTTGAGAACATTATTTTTGGAAACCACAGACTATTTATTCTTAAATAAAAACTTTTTTTATTGATCAAATTTTAATGTTAAATATTCCATTAAAAACCAGAAGATATCTACAAAGATTGAAAAAAATAGCTTTTGGTGAAGAATGTGTTGTCAAAAGATGTGTACGTCTGACTCACGAAAAGCGTTACAGGACTTTGTTCCATTTACCTTATTCTTCGTGAAATAATCCTCAGATCTTCCCTAACCTTTAGAAGATAACAACAGCTTTAAAATGTTACTGTGCTTGTGAAGAGTCAGAAAGACATGGTGATGCTGAAAGCAAAGCTGCCTTCCACCACTCCCTCCCCCTGGCTGTTTGATTCTTCTCAGGCTGACTACACCACCCCTAACTTTAGGACAAGCAGTCTGCCTCTGTGCTGGCTATACCTGCCTCCACAGTGCAGTGATTCTGCAGTTGGCTTCAATACCTCTCAGTATTGATATTGTAGGACAACATGGGTCCAGTGGAGATTCACAGCATTTTCCCTGAGAGCAAAGTGGGGCATCTGGAGCATGATCTTGCTCTCTGCATGTGGCTAAGACCAGAAAAGGAAGAAGGACAGGGATTTGAACTGTAGCTGAATGAAGTGTGGCTATATAGGACCTTTTTTCACCATCTATACCTCATGTTTACAATCTCCAACTTTCTCATGAATATAGTTTCTGTGATTATTTAGAAAACCAAGATTAATTAGCTATTAGTGTTTCTTCAAAGGATTTAAATCTTATGCATCAGTCTCCATTTTTTAGACATTAATATACTCCTTTAGAGCTTAAGGACTTACTAGAGTTGCAGTACCAAATGAAGCAATATGTATTTGCACTAAATAAATGAACTTGAGATTCTTAATTTCAAGTTTCAATAATGGAATATTCTCTTATTTAGTAAATTGTTGAAAACATGTTCATAAGACATGCAATTTTATTATTATCACTAGTTTTGCATAAAGAATTAAACATGAAAAAAGAGGTTGATTTACTGAGAAAATAACTTGAAGTGAGAACTTCAAAGTCCCCATATTATTTGATCACACACGTGTACGTGCACAAAGAAACGAGAATTGTTAGCATAAACATGACAGGACTCTAGAACAGAACTGTAAAATTTTCATCCAATACATTCATTTAAATATTCAGAAGAATTACTATTCTTCAATCAGGTAGAAATTAGAGCACAATTTTTCCACATTTTATTTCTTAAAAACACATTTAAATGTTATGTTTTAGAAAATATTTTCCTTCTATGAATAAACTGCTTTTCTCTTCTGTTAGAACTCTTACCATGGCATCCCCAGAAGAGGATCCGCCACATTGCTCCCAGGCAGGGTAGGATGCATGAAAAGCAACTGTAAAGTTGCCCCTGTGGTACCACTACTTGGGTGTCTGGCATTGTAGGAACACTCCAAAAAAGAGCAAGGTGACCTGACGTCTGGCAGCAGACATAACGGATGAAGGTTTTTTCTCTCTCCACCTGTATGTAGGTGTTCAGGGTATGTGCAGCTCTAGGATGCAACAGTTTATTAAAAGTTAAAAGGAAAATGAAATTGCCTTAGCACTGCAATACTAGAAATCAAAATGTGTTCTCTGAAAGATTAGACACGGATAGAATGAAGTAAATGTGCTCCATGATAGGAAAAAAATAAGCATCTCTAATTTTTCAGGTAATAATAATTTCTTTTCTATCTTTGGCTTCTTTTCAACCAGTCCAGAGTCTTATTGTTATAACTGGACATGCGTGCCTGCATCACTGACTTAGCCATTTTGACTGCTTTTCAAGAAAACTCATGAATTTTCCAGTACAGTCTCTGCAAAGGTATGCAGTTGATAGCTATTGACCTATGTTTTGGCTGCTCTGTTGGTCTGCACATGGAGGATATTTGCTCTCTAAGAAACTGAATTTAGAATTTGTGTTGACAGGTTCAGTTCTCCATCCACAGCTGGGAATAATACAGTGGAGTAAATGCATTCTAGATCTCATGTTGCCATGCAGTCTGACTACTGTTCACACACTGCAAGCATTTTAATTCTTTCCATGGGTCAGTTAGGAACAGCCACAGGGACCAGTTTCCATGGGTTATATATGCCTTTGAAGAGACATTAATATGCCATAAACTGTGCAGGTATTTGAAGAGCACAGTGATTTGCAGCTTCCTCCTGCATAGGTTTAGTCCATGTTACTAACTACTTTTACAATGAGCATGTATCACAGGGCAATGGGCTTAGGGCTGACCCAAGGCTTTCAGTAACCTTGGCAAAACAGAAAGTATTGCAAGCTGTACACACACATTCCTCAACAAGAACTCAAAACTGCAGTTTCCAGTGGAGTAACTCTGGTGGTTAATAATGGCAATAGTCTACTTCACAGCACTCTGTGCCTTGCAATGTGTGAAACAACTCTTTGCTGATATCACTCCTGCTCAAACATTTTGCTAACTTACTGCTGTTTGTAGCCTGAGCCACCCAGTCTAGTCCTTTCTAGAATCAAGCCCAGCTGTGACATGTCCTGTTCCAGTCCAGCCATTCTTCTAGTGATCAGACAACAGGCTACAACATCTTCTCTAGCTTATCCCTCTTGAGGACATTATAAGAGCCTAAAGCTGTCCAGTGTCAACTCACCTTCTTTTCTTGGTTTAGAAATGCTGACAGCACTCTGCAGTGAAATATCTTCAAAGGCCCCACAGCCCTTTGTCTTGGAAATAATTCTCTTCCCAAAGAAAAAATGTCAGTCCAAACAATCTTCTGATTGTTTTTCTTTTTTTCTCCCGCAGAAGTGTGAAATGACGGAGGGACAGGGAAGGTTTCAGTAGAAGCTTCAAAGAATTAGGGTAGGAGTGCATATGATGGTGTCAGAATATTGGTTGCAGAGTTGACTAGAGCTTTTCCGTGGAGACAAAAAAAGAGGAGCAGAAAAAAGAAAGTGTTGTAGTTATGGTGGGTTTCTTGAGGGTCCCTCCCGGCTGCTCTGTGAAGGTTTCCAGGGCTGAGATCACCCCCCCGCCGCCCGTCCCTCGTGGCAGGG
>JAYRBT010000082.1:26008997-26031326 GCA_036023395.1 Myiotriccus ornatus | reverse complement strand
TTAAAGGCTGTTGGAGAGAGCAGGGGATTGGCCACTCGGCCAGCCAATGCAAGGAGACAATATAATAACTATGGCAATACAGAAACCAATGATAGACCAGTGAGTTAACAACTTCAAAACCCCTATCTGTACTATCTCATTTTGTTTCTTACTGTAAACATAAATAATAATTCAGATTTTATGTGCAGTTCTTTCTCAATTAACTGACTGACAGTATTCAGAATAATGGATTAGTATTGGCAGGTTGGAACTGCCATGTTTTCTTAAACAGTTCAAATTTCCAGTGAGATTTACTTCTTACAAAGAGTAAAATGAAGCTAGACTGTGCTTCTAAATATTATTTTCCCTTTGCTATAAAAGAAAATTTTAAAGCAAGTGGTATTTATTAATTCTTTTCATGAAAATGAAAATGTGTGGCAACCTTCTTTTTGTGACATGTTTTGAAAATGAAAAGTAACTGTACACTAAGGAGCTATCAGTGGCAAAATCCTGCCAGTTCCCAGGTCAAATTTTATGGTGTCAGGTGACAGCTAATGAAGTTCATGTCTTCTAAAGAAAAAGAGGTTTAAGAAAAAAGGCATGTTTGTTTTTTCACTGATATTTACTTTGAGTTTACAAAACTTTTCCATCTTCCACAGAAAGCCGTATTTCCTAATGTGCTTCGCATTTTATGTTCTATGAGAGAGAACATTTACATTTAATAGAGGTTGTCAAATTTATTTTTCCATTGAAAATACAAACTTTTTAGAGAAAAAAAGAGAAACTCATGGAGTTTTCAACAGAGCCCAATGCATATTCACCGATATTCCCCATGGTTTATACTAAATTTCCTCCAAAACAGACCTTTTATTATTATTGATAATAATAATATTATATTAATATGTTATTTTTGTATCAATGTTAAAATCAGCTAAAATTTTGTGCTGAAAAGCTTTATAACCAGGTATTTTTATTTTGTCTGTACTATATTTACCTGCTCCACCTACCTAGTCTAGCTATTTGTCTCAAAACTCATATTTTGAAATTAATTTTGTATTCTCAAATCACAGCTGATTTGGATTCCACACAGATATTATTGTAACTAATTCAAAGCCATACATACAAGACACATGAAAAATATCTTTGACAGGAAGCCCAATATAATGCACTTTAAATTGTAAAGATAGCAGCAGTTAGTACTTTTTCTCACTAGAAGCATCTGCTGGAAGCCAAATTTATAGCTTACTCCCATAGTGCCCTTCAGAGAAGTACAATGGTCAAGCAACAAGTTTTTAAGGCCTTGAGTTTTCTATGGCTGTTAACAGGATCTTTGGTTAAACCCTCAGATATCATGATGCTGGATATCTATGCATACCAAGAAAGAATTGGGGAAGTTTTACCAACAGTTTCAACAAGAAAAAGGGAAAGAACCACAACAGAATCTTCAGAAGAGCAGAACTGAAGGATTTCTTACAGGAAGATCGAAAGATTAACACAGTAAACACTGGGATTCAATTGAATAGAAGCAGTGTAATTATCAGGTCAAGACTATTTCTTTTGTCTCCCCTAAATAAAATTACATTTAAGAGCATGTGAATTGTTTTTCTCTCCTCCTAGGAACATGGTGTGAGCACAAAGTTTTAATATTTATGTGTTTTTCCTTATAAAAATCCATGAACAAAGGACTTCAACACTCTAAAGGCTACACAGAATTTCAACAATAGGTTTAACTGGTTTGAATAGCCTTTTGGCATGTTGATTTATGCTATAAGAGTGGCCAAGGGCTTTAACAGTTTAAACAGGACAATGGGGTAGGGAAACCATGCAGAGCAAAATGCATTCCAAGATTTAAGGACTTAAAATGTCTGAATTAAACTAAACTGACATGTATTCATTCTTAGCAAACTTGCTATAATTATATCTGGAAAGTCTGAAACAAGGCCGAGATCACCTGCCAGCTGATCTGAGGGGAATATTGGTTCCCATTATAGTAACTACACTTCAAGCTGTTGGCCACATACCTAGACATTAAGTAGATGGTGCAATACATCAGTTAGTGCAAAAGCATTACAGAACTTCAGCTTCGACCAATCTTTGCTGAAGATAGAAATGGAAATACATATAAAAGAATAATAATAATAAAAAAACAACAAACAAAATCTCCCAAATTAACATTAAAAAATCTTACTGAGTTGATCTATAATCAGTACAAATAGATGGTGCAATCATGCACTAGTCGTTCTTGTTGGTATGTTTCTAGAATGAAGTCAATCATTTGAATATCTGCGGTCTCCGAATTTTGAAAGAAGGATGATGGTTTAATGGATAAATAGAAACGGCTACAAAATCAATTCTTCTGTATTTTAACAAGCATTTTATTGTCCTCTGCCTTAAACAATCTGTGAAGTTCATTAAAGCTCAAATCTGGGTCATCCAGAGAGCTATTTCTCTTCATAGTCTCATTCCATGTCCTTTCTTAACATTCCCCACCATCTTTGTTGTTTCTTTTTTCATAGAAATTTGGTGATCTCCAAAATCCTTGTCCCTGCAGCAACTTTCAGCAGCCATCCCATAAGGATTTCAGATCTAGTGTAACAAGATGTTTCACTCCTGTGTTCTGGTGCACTGGGACCTGCTAACATTTATAATTCAGAGGCTAACTGAAGATTCTGTGAGAGATAGCTCTTCAGGAAATGGACTGGAATTTCTGAGGTTTCTCAATACAACCCATGTTTTCTATTGGTTTTTGTTCTTTTTTTTTCTTTTATTCTATATGAATCATGGATGAATCAAAGCTGAATGAGCTATATGATAATCTGTGACATGTTACCTATGCACTGATCATTTTTCTTGTCTCTTTTCCTTTTCCTATGATCCCCGGCTGTTTCAATGGAAGCAGAGATCTCCTGGCATCTAACAGACTTGATTTATTTCTCTGTAATGCATACAGTTCTAAATTGCTGGAGTTTTTGAGTATGGAAGCTGTAAATTGCTGAGAATTTGCATATGATGCAGGATTTGGCATCAAGGGCACTGAAGAAGATTCTTATGTTTGGTATTTCCAATCTTAGACACGTAAATCTTCAATTAGACTCTGAAGTATATGGCCTGTTTTTTGAGCAGCTGATGTTCTAGATGACATCTAGACATCTTGACCCTATGGGTGAAACATCTTGACCCTGTGGGTTAAAAAGTTTTAGAGATTTTGGAATCTCTACAAAATAAAGGGACAAAAATAAATAGTAAATGAAGGTGCATTTTTAACTAGTATAAAACATTGTGTTTAGGATTAGCAAAAAGAAAAAAAACAAACACATTCTTTTTAAAAAGTAGTTGGATTTTCAATTTAACCAAGTATGCATTTCTCCTGACTTCATTCACTAACAAGGCTGGTTAACAGGCCACATCTATGAGCCTAGCCTGCTATATGAAGGAAGATTTTGGTACTGTGCCTCCAGTAGATGAGATAAAGTTTTATAGTTGACAGGTGTGATACAAACAAATTCCAAATCCCCACAACTTACTGTACAAGTCTTGAAAAGACTGGAAACAGATGAACTCTCAAATTTAAAAATATCAGTACTAAAATATCACTATGGAACCTTCATTTTCTCTGTTTTCAGTCTTTTTTATTTTTTCCTTTTCTTCTTTTGTTTATATGTGTGTGTTTAGGTGTCACATCCCTCACAGTATGCACAACCCTGCATTTATACAATTAATGGTTTTCTCTTAACCAGCAAGGAAACAGTGACAATTCTGTTTGGGGTTTGAGTGATGATCTCAACTCAGATCTCCCTTGCAGGAGAGCCCAATTTCCCAGAAGATATGCCAGCTAGTACTCATCATAAGTCAGTATCCTGCAGACTTGGAAGGCTTTGTTTGTTCCATGAAGTATTTGACATTTTGGTGCAAGATGAACCTGAGTCACATACCTCTCCTTTCTGATCAAGTATCAAAACTGTTCTAAACAACTTTCATGGGAACCTGCTATTGTCCACTGTCAGAGACTATGTGGGTGCATGGGAGTACGTGAGATCAGTGTGGTTGCCCTTATCCTCTTGGCTGGCAAAGTGACTGAGGAAGAGAGTTTGCACAAATCCATTAGAGCAAGCACGAGCATTTTTGCAGAAAACAACAAACACAAGGAGACTTTCCCACAGTCTCCATTAACAAGCTCATTTACATGGATAAGAAGCTGCAGTTTATATAATTGTCTCTGTCAGATGTTTAGGCAACCTGATGGATTCAAGCTGGATTATAACAGCTCCCTTCAGACATTTCAGAGTATACGGCAAGTGTTGCACCAGAAAAATCCTGCAGAGCTAAATGGCCAGTGTGTTGTTATTTAGACTTGGAATACACCCCAAACCATGCCTTTTTTTACTTCTAGTTCTACATTATATATATCTTCTAGATGCATTGTTAATTTCTAATACATTTAAAGTAAGAAGTATATCTATATTTGTATCTGTCACATTATGTTTCTGAATAGCACCAATACTTGGAAAGAACTTCACAGTGATGCACTTTCAACTTGGTAAGTGCAAGAAGCGCTGACATAGCTTGCAAAGCTTTAAGCATGTGCAAACAAATTCACTTTGTCCTAAAAACTTACACCTTGTGGAGAGCTCTCCTTACAGCCAACCTGCATGAGATGGAGTAGCTTCCTTCCAAACTGAGACAAATGCTTGTGCTGAGTTATTGAGAGTAAGTTCCTCTCCAGGACCTACTTAACTCTGATGATCAAATGCAAAAGTACAAAGCGATGGGTGTGGGTAATCTAAGTCTGCTAAAGAGAAGTCCTGTAACTCTTGAGAAAAATTGTTTTCAGTCCTCTTTTTCTGTATTATAGAAATCAAATGTATGTGTAAATTAGGGATAAAAGTTGGTAATGTGAGAAAATCCTAAAACTGGAAGTCATTTACAGTGAACTCTTTTAAATTAAGAACCAGCTGTGTGTCTCTGATGTAAGTGTTAGAAATATGTATATTTTCATGTTGCTTGATTTTCTAATTCTGAGAAATGCAAAAAAAAAAAAAAAATTGCCTTGAGCACTTCATTCCAAGTGGGGTAGATAAATATCCTGAATTTTAAAAGTCTTTACTTATAGATATATTTGCCAACCAACTCTAACTTAGTTTTAATGTGTATTTTTAAAATGTTATTTCTTTTCTACTGATGCGTTGCAAAGTCTCTTCCTATTTCACCTCCTCTTTTCCATTTTCTTCATTCCTCTGCTATTTGCTGTTTCCCTCTAATACCTACTTTATTATAATTTTGGTGTCTATTTCTCATTTTCCCTTTCCTCTAGATGTGAGTTTCTTTATGCTTTCAAAGGAAAGCCACAGAATAGCTGCCCCTCCTTTAACACACACACATGCTCAAATCCATTGGGTGCTAAGCTTGCTGCAGCTCCTCCACTGCTGCTCTTCTTTGTCTAATAGAATATTGGCTTTTTTTTTTCTAGTCAGCTCCCTGTACAGAAATCAATGTTCTGCTACACTGACTGGAGTGACAGTAACACAGGAGACGCCAGCCCAACAGCTTGCTGCACAAAGAAGTGTTCTCCAAAAAATTCCTCTCTGTTAAAAAACAAGGAGGAGGAAGTCACACTTTGTTTCCTCCATGGACAGAGTAGCAATTCTGCTTTTTTTTCTCTGCCTCCTATCCCCCTACTTGTCCACCCCCAAATGCAGAAGTGAACAGCTCAGGCTTACAGGATACTAGTTCAAAGAAAGGACTGAAAAACTGTTCCTCCTTTATTATAGCATAATCTGATACGAGAGCCCGAACCATAAATGCTCTTGTTGTCTTAAAGGCAAAGAGAGGCTATTACTTGGGGCAACAAAATCTTTTTTGGGGATTAGTGTTTTTTTCCCTCAGATTAGGAGCCATTAAAAAAAAATTCTTGAATCCTTGACAGTAGTCCACTGAGTTAACCTTCTTTGCTGGCTGTTGGGATTTGCAGTGTCTATCAGTGTCAGTCACTGTTGGTTATGCCATGCAAAAAGATATAATGTAAAACAACCCACACACTGATAATTCAGGAGAGTAAAATTACACTCCAATGCTAGAAAAGGTGGTTGACAATGGACTTCATTTCCAGCTAGTCAGACCTGAGAGAGGATACAGAGAGGTGCAATGTTTTCATTGAATTCAACACATTTGTTTTCACAAATTATCCATCAGGGGTATCTGCCCTTTTTGTTGTTGTTGTTGTGTTTTGTTTGGTTTTTGTTTGTTTCTTCGTTTGATTTTTTTTTTAATTGGGGCTTTTTTTTCCCCTTTCCTTATTCAACATACAATTTTCTTTCTCCTATGAAATAAAAAAAAAAAAAAAAGTAAAATCACCGTTTTCTAGCTGTTTGTATGGGCATTGTTGATACAGAAAATCTGAGGCTGTTTTCATTCATTTTTCAAGCTGAAGTATCATTGGTTTTGTTTCCTGATTAGGTGAATGTAACTACTGGGCTCAGACTCGATTCTGAGGAGTGTAGTTGAAATTGCATTGAGAAGACCAGTCAGAAGTCTGTTTAAACAATCACAGGATCTCACCTGCAGAATTAGGTTTATCAGAGCCTCAAATGGCTTCTGTTAGAAAACTGGCTGAGTATCTTGTGGGAATGGGTAAAGAGAGATTTTGTTTTGCTTACTGAAATGGTTCAACTAACCCTATGCCAGACCAGTGCTTCACATTTGGCTGTTCTCTTCCAGTTTTTTGACAAATATACTTGATTGGAGAAAATGAAAGAGGATAAAGTAGACACTATTAGAGGCTTACTGGCAAATAATTTAAAGAATAGGAATGTTAGATCTGTGCTACATTTTTGCTAATGTGACCCACTGAACTATTTCAAAGTGATCTGTTACACAGAAATTTGATCTGAAAATATTTAGCAGTGGTTCATATTTTTCTTGGAATTATACTTGCTGTAATAGAATTTCACCACAGACAAATACAGAACTCCACTTGTATCAGATAAGACTATACAAATTAAGGATGATCTGAGTTGCTTTCAGCATTATTCTATATTGTTTATGAATGAAAATGTAAGCTTGAATATTTTGGAGATTGTTTTCCCAATCTTATTTTCCTTGTGTTTGAAAAACACTTATTGTAACAATGCTGAGAGAAATAGAAGTGCTTTTCATTTTCAAAGCATTAAAAAACCCAAAGACTAGTTGTGTTAGCTGTTTGGCACAGGCATGACACAACCTTCATCCTTCATTCAATTAGAGCTTGTTTTGATTTTGGTGAGGTCAGATTGCATCCCAGTTAGGTGTTATGACTCAGATCATGTCCTACCCATATTTGTTACAATTACTGAAGTAACACTAAGATCTTTTGACAAATGAGGTACATTTCATTAGGTCTGTTTAGCAGATGGGGAAAGGAAGTAATGACAAAAGGAAATAACTTCATAGCAAATGACAAAATCGGTCTAGTCCCTGTGAAGCTTGAAATTTTAAGTATTTTGGAATGGGAGGCGCAAAAATGGAAAGAAAGGATTTCAGCTCCCTTGTTCAAGTACGTTTCTCATCTTGCTTGAAGTGAGGAGGTACCACGAGCTGATGTACCCTAATTTGGTATAGGTGACATAAGCACATTTTGATGGGAGCCCTTTCTTATTCTCTGCTCACACGGATGAACATACTTTCCACATCCACAGAAAGACCACTCCCTATAGTTCGTTTATAGTGACAGTCCCACTTGAACGCCTTACCCAACGCTCCCAGTCAGCCCAGCTACGTATCCCTCTTCCTGTGTTTCATGCATTAAACCTACATGAGTCTGCCCCTGGCATAAGGGCGTGCAGGTTCCATTTAGAAATGAACCTACCTAAAATCAAGACACAAACCCTCTTTTCCTGCTCAGCTTCACTGTCCCTGAAGGCGCAGCTGGTGTCAGACCAGGGGACTGGTGGCCCCGCGCGCTGCTGTCGGCTCCCCGGAAGGGAGAGCACGGTGGAGCATTTGGGAACTCACCAGCGGATGAAATGATCGATATTAGACCGCGACAACCTGGTGTGCTGGTGGCTGTCCATCTTTAAACGGGATCTGGTTCGAGCGCTGGGAGGGCACGCCCGCCTCCGGCGGGGCCCTGGGCGCGAACCCCACAGCGCCGCGGACCCCACAGCGCCGGGGGAGCGGGGCCGGCCTGGCCGCGCTCCCTTCGCTCTGCCCCCTTCCCCCGCGCGATGGCAGCATTTCTGAGCAATCCCGCCGGCGCCGCCGGGAGACGGAGGGCGGCGGGCCGGGAAGCCGGGAGGCATCGGGGCGCCGCGCCCTCGGCCGGTGGGTCTGGGGGCAGAGGGGAGGTGCGGAGCAGCGGTGACGGGGGCCCCGGCTCAGGGGCGAGGTGCCCGACCTCCCCCATCCCCGTAGCCTGGCAGCCGGCGGGGGGTGGCTGCCTGCTGGGGTGTTCGGGGCACCGCGAACCGAACGTGCCTCGGCATCTCCCGAGGGCCGCCGTCGGGCACGGCTTTGCTGCTGCAATTCCCATCCAAAGCGGAAAGGGCAGAGGGACGGGTTCACCTATTTCGAAATTGGTCCATTCTCGAACAGAATTTGTCAGTCTCTTTCCAAGATGGGAACGGGGAAGGGAAAGCTGGAGCGCAGCGCGTTGCAGGGTGGCGATCTTTCAAGACCTGTAAGTGCAAGTTAGGCTTGAGAGACACGCATGTTTTTTTCTGACCTATTCAGCGTCTCCAATCTTTTTCTTACCTGAGGACACTTCGAGAGCCGCGGTTATGAAGTGAGGAGCCTGAAGTGCATCTACCCATGATCATTTCTGCTCTGCAACTTCTTTTGAAATCAGAAGTGCAAGATATTTTTTAAAAAGGTGATCTATTATTTTTCAACTTTTTTTCCTCCTCAAGTTTGCAAGACCAAAGGTATTTTTACTGGGATGATGTACAGGGCTTTCATGATAGAGAAGTAATTTATGAAGATGGAACTGAAGTCTTTTATACCAGTCTTGAAGGGTGGGGTTACTGTCTTTTGCTGGAATACAGTTTTACGATGGGCTATAAAATACTCTATAACCTACTTGATAGAGTGGAAAAATAAATTTTCTCCAGCATCACCTTTATGTTGCCACAATGTACCATTTTGTGTATTACATGACTCCTTATGCTTCACAGGCAGTGAGGGACTACTCCTTTTGCAGAGTTCTACTATACCCATAACAGATATTTCCAGCATGACTGGCGCAACAAGTCACAAATAGTAAACTATAAAGTCTAAGCTTAGAAATCATCAGGCAAGGGGGATATCCTACACAAACTCCCTGTGTTTGTCTAAAAGTAATTTTCATGAAGAAAATTGGATATCTGAAAAAAAAATGTTATAGGGCTGTACAAATAAGCTTTTGCCTAGAGATTTGATTTTAAAAGTTTAATTTTAAAATAGAAATCAAAACATTGGAAGCAAAGGCTTCGCACAGGCAGCAGTTGCACAATGTTAATAGGACTGATGAATAATGGAGAGGCTGAGAAAGGAAGAAACCTTCTTTCTACAGCCTCTTGTTTTGGGTATTTGTAATGGCTTTCTGTGGCTGGGTTTTGGGGGTGGGGGCTGCTAAAGGGGTGGCTTCTTTAGAAGCTGCTAGAAGCTTGCCCTGTCCAATGGAACCAATGCCAGCCAGCTCCAGGATGGACTTCCTGCCGCTGGCCAAGGCCAAGGCAATCAGGAGTGATAGTAACACCTCTGTGATAACAAATTTAAGAACAGAAAGTTGTGGCACAGAAAGAATTCCAGCCAGGGAAGAGCAGAGTGAGAACAGGGGAACCACAAGGCAGATACCAAGGTCAGTGCAGAAGGAGGGGGAGGAGGATTTCCAGGCACCGGAGCTGAGGCCCTGCAGCCCGTGGTGCAGACCATGGTGGGGCAGCTGTGCCCCTGCAGCCTGTGGAGGAACATCGGGGTGCAGAGACCCCCCTGCAGCCCATGGAGGAGCCCATGCTGGAGCAGGTGGATGCATGAAGGAGGCTGTGACCCCGTGGGAAGCCCAAGGTGGAGCAGAGTCCTGTCAGAGAGTCCTGCAGCCTGTGGAGAGGGAAGCCCACGCTGGAGCAGGTTTTTCCTGGGTAGGACTTGTGGTCCCTATGGGGGACCCACATTGATACATCTCATCTGTGAAGGACTGCACCTCATGGAGGAGTGACCCATGGGACAGCAGTTTGGGAAGAACTGCTGCCCGAGGGATGGACTCACGTTGGAGAGGTCCATCAAGGACTGTCTCCTGTGAGAGGGACCCCATGGGAGCAGGGGAAGGACTCCTCTCTCTGAGCAGCGGCAGAAACAACAGCTGACTGCAACCCCCATTCCTGTCCCCCTGCACTGTTGGGGGAGAGGAGGGAGAACATGGAAGGAAGAAGGGGTGAGGGGACGGTGTTTTCAATACACTTTTATTTCTCACTCTTTGGCTCTTATCTTGTTAGTAATAAATTTAATACATATTCCCACTTTGAGTCTGTTTTGCTCACGGTAACTGACCTCTCCCAGCTGTTGTCTCAACTCATGAATCCTTAGCTGTTTTTTCTCTCTCTTCTGTCCAGTTGCAGAGGGAGAGTGAGAGAGTGGCTTTAGTGGGTACCTGGCATCCGCCTAGGGTCAACCCACTACAATCTTCCATTCAGAAATATGCAATCCATGTTCAAATCCATTTGTAAGGAGATTTGAATTTCCTTTGCTGACATCCCAAGACATCAGGCTCTTTTTTAGAAGGACGTCAGGACTCTTAGCTCTTCTCTGACTTTTGGCCAAAACACAAACTTGGTTTTTTCAGCTATTTTGCAGATTCAAAATTACTTTATAAAATTTTGAGGCAATCACAAGAGTTTCACAATATTAAATATCCTATAGAAAATGACTGGCAGATTCAAGACTCCAACCCACATACATGTGTTCTCTAGTACACAGGGCTTGCATGGCTAGTAGGTAAATTTTGAAATTTCCAATTTACTCCCGGCTGGGCCACTGGTGCCTTAATACATTAGGCCTTAAATAGTTCTTTTATCTTCTATGTGCCTCAGTATTTTCCTTGGAAAGGGGAATATAATGCTTCTGACCCCCTTTTCCATTACTTTGTCTTCTAATAAATGAGGAGACTATTTATTATTGTGAATCATTACCAATGAGTTATTTTAGCAGTCTCCTAAGTAGGGGTCTTTTCAACCAGATTGAAGGCAAATTTTGACTCTTTCCCTAAATGAATATAAATACTCAGTATGACATTGACAGGACATACAGAAATTAGACTTTGTGGTTTTTTTCCCTACTATTATAAATTCGAAGACATTAATGACTTCGGCCCAGCTTGTCTTGCTGAGAATCAGTGACTGGATGAAAACACTTCCCCAAAAGGGACAGTGATTAATAAAATTCATAGGAATCAATCAATCTAACGAAATTGTTCAATAGTGTTGTGGAAGAATGTGAAGACATAAGTTATGAATCTGAAATTTTTTTTTAACAAGTAACAGGTTTGTAAAAAGTCCGTTGAGTTACATATACTGTTCAATTAGAAACGATGTAAATATATACCTCAAGGGACATTATCAGCTTCCCTGTATTATATAATATTATCACATTCAAGCTATATGGAATATGCTACACAGTAAATGATGGAGGAAAGTAATGAGCTTTGTGGTATTGCCTGGAGTGTAATCATGGAAAGATAGGCATCGTGGTTTATCTTTCTGTGAATAAGAAGATGACACTTTCCTTAGCAGTTCTCCATTTCTACTCTAAATTGCCTTGCCTGAACATCCCAAGGTGTGACTTCTGATGGACAATGAAATGTTCTGTGTGGAGAAAAATTCATGCCACTAATAATCTTTGAAAAAATCTGCTTGGGCTTCTGAAGGTTCAAAATTCACTGAATATTCACAGATCTCACCAATATGCTGGTGAGATCTGTGTTTGTGCTGATGACAGTTCAATATGTTATGTATGGACACAAATTCATGCATATATTATATGTCAGTTGTTCAGTTAGTGTTGTATCACTGTCTTTGAAATAAAATTGGCTTTGATTGTACTGGAAGAATAACACTAGTTTTCAGCTGTGATACCCTGTAGAAGATTGTTGCATAAAACTAACAACATGGCCAATAGAAGGTCAAAAGATCTTAGTAACAGATACGTTTAAATTCACAAATATTCAATATTTGCAGTCTTGAAGTACATTGGAACATCACAGAAAAAATAATACATTTTGTAGTCTTTTATTTCCCCATAAGAGAAATAATTAAAAGAGAAGGTGAAACATTTGTATGTGTGGATAGAGCATAAGATTCTTTTATAAAGTAACCTATAAAAATGATGTCTCTCTAGTCTAAACGCCTATTTCTCTTAAGCTTGGTTGTAATCCCAGGCTTCATATATCACCTACAAAGGTCTTTGTTACAGGAAAACCTTTCCATTCTCCACTCTTCAAAGCAATCTATTAAAGCCTATCTTTTTAGCCTGCCAAGCACTGCAAGAGGTTATGTGGATGTATGAATTGCACTTTGTAGTAGCAGAACTGAGCTTTTAAAGGCAATGGGGGTTGACAAGCTGCAAAGGTGGCCTTAACAGTAACTGTGCAAAGAGCTACTGTGTGACAGATTATTTAGAATTTATTATTTTGAATGTGTCCCAAGTATACGGGTCCTGCTTCAGAGCAGAGCTGCAAGCTGTGGCTAAGTTCAGTGACATTAGCTATTGCTCATAAGATTCTGAGGATTCTGAGCTAGGAAATGCTAGTCTTAAGGTGTAGTGTGATGTCAAGGCCATCCAAAGTTTGAACTTGTTCAGTGTCACTTTGGTGTGCTGTAGAGTTGAAAGGCAGAACAGTATCTGCTGTTACATGAAGGAGCTTTAGTTTGCTAGTAAATCTTAAAGGAATACCAATTTTAGTCCTTTGAGCAGCAGAATTCTTTTGAACTCCTGTTGGATACAGGGATCACAGGGATCAATCAGAGTACTGCAGACAGGATGTGTTCATTCAGTAGCAGCAGCTTTGGCACCAAAAGAGGATTGTTAGAGACTATTTTCCTTTTAGCAGCAGGAGTAAGTACTGTAAAGAAACAGGACTCAGCGAGATTGCGTGATGCATAAACAGTGTGTAATCCTCTGAATGTGCAGGGAATTATATATGAATGAGGAAGAAGAAGAACACTCCAGTTGCTGCTGCTGCACGTGCCTGGTGCTAAATATCCAAGTTTGAATTGTTGGTCAGGAATGCCTTTGTCTTCAGAGAGGAACTCTGAAACCATACCGCACTTTCTAGTTCCTCCTTTGGGATTTAATCAGAGAAGTCCAGAAGGTAAATGGATGTTTATTCAATAGTTTCAGCTTCACGGGTTTGTGTTTCGCAAATCAGATAAAATGCATTCCTTTTTACATTAACGGAATAGTCTGAGGGAAAAAGTAGTTATTGGATAGGTTTCTATAAACAAACATGGAATAAAGCCTAGCACTTCAGTAACTAGAAGCCAGAAGGGAAAGAGAATAAAAAAATAAAACCTAAAAAATCTGATATGCACTTTCCTGAAAATTACACTATAGAAAACCAAATGGCATACAATCAGAAAATGAAAAGATCTGTTGCAGACATCAAGTTATAACAATATTCCCTTTTTTTCTCATTCTTTGAGAATGCATGTATATACAGAAAGAAAACAGAGACACATTTAAAAATATAAAAAATAATAAGAATTTATTTTTTTTCTGTATTTTTTAATTTTTGTTTTCACAGAGACACTTTTGGCAAAATATTGAAACACTATAATAAAGGGATTAAAAAATGTCTGCACACGGGCATGCATGTATGCACATATATGCATATTTCTGTATTATATCTTGAGTTGAAAATTCACTTATTTTGAGGAAATAAACACAGAAACAGAAAGATCAGTAGCAGAAGGGTTTTGACAAACCTAATACCTGCAGCTGCATTTCTGTTTCTGTGAGAGATTTGATTTGACATCCATTCATGTTAGCATTTGGAAGAGAATAAGGCTTGGCATATGCTACTGTGTATTTTCCTCCTACAGAGGACAGAAGTGGCAGGCACCCTGCTATACCTTTTACACGGTTCCCTTATTGCACAAATTAAAAGAGAAATATTTAAACATATTTCAGAGGTTAATTTATAACAATTAGTTTCTCTCTTTAAAGGCATATTTGTTTTCTATTATTTGAAGTCTATAAAAATACAAATCACAAGAGACCAGTAAACGTTTCTAGTTTCATAAAAAAAGCTAAAAGCTTTCTTAAGGAACCAACTGTACCCATTGCCTGAAAAAGTACATCATATCTCTATGCCTTTTTCTTCTCAGGAAAGCAGACATGGAACCACTTCATCGTTGTGTTAAGAAATGAACTCCAGCATGTAGGAATTGTTGAAAATAGAAGGTTTATTCCAGTTATTACCGTCAAATAAGGTTCTGATGGTCCTGAGTGCAGAGGCAGTTGAGGTTATAGACATTATTTATAAAGCTGCTTAATGACATCTAGCAGCAAGCAAGACTCAGAAACTGAAGCTAGACAGCAGGACACAGGGTGGACTTTTCTAACAGTGAGGGACAGTTATTTGTCAGCTATGCAGAGCTATGCAGAGGTTCTTGTCACCAAGCTCCAAATCAAGTTTGCATATCCCTTGAAATAACGCTTTCTAGTTCAGGAAGAGATTTTAGGGCTTAGTACAGGATTGATGTAGGGATTCCAGTGGTCTTTTTTTACAGGTCAGATGAGCTTATAGAACAGTCACATCTGGTCCTCGGCCCTGTGAATCTTTTCACCAGATAAACACAGAGTTAGTGTATAAATCCATCAATGCTCCCCCTCATTTCCCTTTCTGCAACACAAGTTGTACTCCAGTGCAATGCAAGTTGTACTCCAATGTATTTGGTCGTGTAAAACAGGTCACTTGGCTTTTAAGCACTGTGATGCTGCACATCTATTTGTTTTCTATTTTGTAATTAAACTTGGTGGTGAAAAGTTGTGTCATACCTCTGCACCTCAGGCAACATAAAGCAAGAAACTGTAATATAGTGCTTATATATTTTTCTGAACCGCTATATCAGATCAGTGAAAGTTCATCAGTACTTACCTGGACAGGTGATTCCAGATGTGCTAGAGATACATTCTGTCTACAGAATACTCAGAGAAAAAGTTACACTCTGAGTGAGAAACTCATTTGTGTGTTTCTCACTTAGAGTGTGACTTTTTCTCTGAGTATTCTGTAGAATAGAATACTTTCTCCGGTGCAACAGTGACACTATGCAGAACAATGAGCTCAGTCTAAATAAAATTCAAGAACCTGAGTTAAAGATGGTTGAAAACTCATGTGTTGAGCTCTTTGGATCTGCACCATTTGATTTTTCAGGATTTGGTGTAATTTTGTCCTGTATAGAACAAGCAAGGAAAGACTGTAAGAAATTTCAGAGAGTTTGTGATTCAAATCTCCTTAGATCATGGCTAGGGAGATATAGCAGGTGAAGCAAAAAATAGCTGAATGCCCATGGAAATGTACAGAATATTTTGCAAAGTGTTGTGTGTCTCCACAGAGAAGGAGAATAAAGAAGCAGCAGTGGTCGACTATATTTTAGGCATTCAAAACAGTTGAAATCATGGAGATAAGCTTTTCCATGATGAGCTCAGGTAACACTACAGTGATGAAAGACTCACTTTTTGTGTAGACAGAGTGGAAAAATTGTAAGTGGCATAAGAACCCTGTTACCAGATTAAGAAGTCAAGGTTACACATACTCAGGCTTAAAAATTCAGTTTTCAGAATTTATTTTCTACACAGATTTATTCTATTTTCACTGAGGACAGGCACTTATTGTTAATTATTTGACCTAGGAGATTATCTGCACTCTCAAGTATCTGTCTCTGGTTGGACATTAGTTTTGCCAGTTCTTTTTCATTCAGAATCACCAGTGACTTGTGTTTTCCAGCTCTTAATGTGGCAGATAACAAGGACAATGGAAAGCACTCTGTGACAGATGCAACCTTGTTGGCATCTGCAGGTGCAAACATATTTTCAGTTTAGCATGCTAAAGGGCATCAGTTCAGAGCCTTAGGTGGTTTGGAGCATATGCTGCTGCTGAAAATAATAAGAAATAAGAATATTTTGAAGACAGTTATGGGGCAAGTGTGTGGAGCATTTAACTCTCTGAACACTGAGAATAAATGTCTAGACTAAGGCAGACTACTGTATGCCTGTGATGATAAAAATAAGGCTGCTCAAAGTCCTCTTGTAAGGAAAAGGCACTGGGGCTCTTGTACACTGCTACAGCACATGATGTTTTCTGTTGCAGCTTTCACAGAATACAATTGCCCTTGATATCACAGTGGTATTTCAACATTTCTTTATAGCCAGACCCTTATTATTAAGAATTTTTTCTTCATTAATAATTGATGACTGTGTTTAAGGCTTCTATTTGAAAATATCTCTCAAATCTACTTTATTAGATTTTGAGTAAATGTTCCCCGAATCTCCTCAGCATTTTGTTAAGAATGAATGTCATATATCTTTTGATAAAACCTACAGAGTTAAGTGCCTAATAAAATAGTACATGACTAAAATGGCTGTTAATATTTTAACATTATGCTGAAGTGTGAGTGTTCTCCCGGCAAAGGTATGAATCACTGGTTTTTCATTTCTTTAATTCTTTATTAATTGGTACTTAAGGCAATAAACCATAACATATAACTTTGGCTTCAGATAAGGTTTAATGAGTGCCTGACCTTTGCTTGGATAATTTTCTGTCAGTGAACCAATTCAGGATAACCCTTTGAAGCTTGAATTCCTGGATTGAGTGCTACTTGCTTTTCACTGTCCTTGACTTAAATGGGCTGTACTGAAAGTCGGCTTTCTATAAAAAAGGCTTCCATTAAGAAAACTTTTTTGAAAATGATTAATTTATTGGACATGTAATTTTTTTTGTCTCTCTGTTTCATTAATTATTCTTTAATAAAACAGATGTCTGATTATAGCTGAATCTGAAAGACCACCTCTCCTAACATAAGTGAGTTATAAAGCGTACTAAGGTGTCATAATCTGCTTGATGGCCCTTCCACCTGAATGTACATCATGTTTATGAAGATATACAGTAAAAATTCCAGCAGAGTAAGTTCTAATTCTTTTGAGTCTCACAGAGTATAGCTAGAGAAATCAGAAAGTTGTTACTGTATATATATATATCACTTGTATATTAGATAGGGGACCTGAATAGGTTTGATACCTTTCAGGTAATTCTAAAACAACTGCAGATATCTGACTGGTACAAGTTCAAATCTTGACTGAAGTCTCCAGAGAGAACAGGTTACCCCAGGGGTATCTCTAGTACTTTCTCCTTCTGTCTGGATTTGAAATACTATGAGAGCAATCACTCATGCTTTAAATTGGGATTTATGTTTTCTGTTCCTCTCTGAATCCCAAAGTGCAGCTAGGCATGAGAAAATGTGGCAATGACTGGCCTTATTCTGACTCTAAAAATATTTCATGATTTTAGACACTACTGAAAGATTAGGCAATGTATTCTCTATCTTAAAATATCTTACTTCTGTAATTTCCGACTACCATGTCTAGTGGTAGTAACGCCCCTAACACTTGTTTCCAAGCAGCCAAATGCAGAAGCTGACCTGTTATTTGGCATAGAGCATACATGAGGAAGACTAAATTAAATGCTTTCTCCAGTCTTTGGCAAGTATTTAAGTTATGTCTTGTAAGTGTGCCTTACACACTAGCTGTCATGGCCAGCTTGTATATTACATTCTCTATTGAAAGATTGTGTTTGTATATCTAAAATAAATAATATTCACTGGAGAAGGGTTTGGAACTTGAGGCTTATCCTTTTGAGCCATTTTAACCCTCAACAACAAATGTTGAATGATTGAATTCAAGATATAGCAGCTTCATTTCAAAATGCCTTTATATTAACAGTGTTTTAAATATATTCAGGGATTCAATTCCGGTTTTCAATCAGAAAACCTGAAATAACGATCAGGGATAAACAGACAGGAGAGTTCATCCTTGTCCTTTTGTGAAGGCAGAGAATTAACATACATTAAACCCATATAACCATATTTGTATGGTATCATATTACAATAATAGATCTAGCTTGGATAATATAATATTTCTATTTGTCAGATTCCAAACATCTTTGGGGCTTCGTTTTGATGTTTGGTTTTGGGTTTGTTTTTCTGTTTTGTTTTGTTTTTCTGTTTGTTTTTTTTTAATCTATACTTAGTACTATTTGTTGCTAATAATTTCCATCTTCAGGCATTCACAAGTAATTTAATGAACTGTATTCTGTAGTAAAACACTGAAAAGAAAGTAGCTAGTTACAATAATATGCTTAAATAAACATGTGCTTCAGTGCTTTGCTGAAACTTGTGCCCCAGGCCCTGGTTTTATCATTTGCATATGTTGATTCAAAAGATTTTAGAATTTGTACTCGTAAAATCTGCCAGTTTCCTTGTGGAGTCACAGTCAGTTCTGTATGAAGATTTGGACTCATTCTTCACACTGAACATGTCATTTGCAAAGACAAGATATCAGGGCTAGCGGGAACAACATAGAAAGGAAAAATGGATCCAGCTGCTTACAGTCAACAACATAAACCTATGGAAACAAGCTGCCTTGCCATGTTTAAGAGACTCCACTCCAGTGAACAGAATTAATTAAGTTCATTTCCATTCAGGACTGCTGTTGGTCCACAGAGAGTCAAAGGGCAGTTGAAGAGTATAATTACTTGTGTTAAAGAGAAAATGGCAATGGGAGTTAGCCCAGCATCACAACGTGTTTTAAAAGAACAGCATACCCTTATTGTATTTTTAGTTTGATATGGGTGAATTACAAAGCAAGGGGGAGAAAGCTCTGCGTGAAACAGTACTTACCAGATATAAATGGAAACAGTCATTCAAATACTTCATTCAAAGTAGTGAAGAAGACGTAAAGGAAAACAAAACCTAACCGTTCTGATAATATATCCAGCAGTGGGAACAAATGCCATAAATTATGGTTTGATTGAGATTACCGTAAAAATAAAAAACACTGCTAACACTACTAATTTTCAACTTTATTAGAAAATATTAGTTTTTGTGTGCAGTCTTTCCCTTTGATCCAGTATACATTAAGATTTTTTTCGTTTTCACCTTCTCTGTGCTGCATCATTCACTGTAGTGTTGCAGGTATTTTAACAGCCTCACTTTGACTACAGACTCTGCATGCCTCCAGGCCTTTTTCAAAGCTTGTGTAGCAACATATATTTTGTTTCCATCTTCCACATGATTGCCAAGTTTCTGGTTTTATTTTTGTCTCCCTACTTACAGTGATATTTGGGATTAATTATTAATACAATTTGGGATTACATTTTTATCTTAATCAAATGATATACATGTTGCGAAACTGTTATTCTCCTACCTTTTTACTGGAACCAGGCACATGGGAAGGAAGGAGTTGTAGCTGTGGTATCACTCTCACCTTGGATATTTGCAGTTTTGGTCACTGCAATGTAAGAAAGATATCACACAATTAGAAAGTGTCCAAAGGAGGGCAACGAAGATGGTGAAGGGCCTTGAGGGGAAGCTGTATGAAGAGTGGCTGAGATCACTTGGCGTGTTCAGGCTGGAAAAGAGGAGACTGAGGGGGGACCTCATTGCAGTTACAACTTCCTTGAAGGGGAAGAGGAGGGACAGGCACTGATCTCTTCTCTGTGGGAACCAGTGACAGGACCCAAGGGAATGGCCTGAAGTTGTGTCAGGGAAGTTTTACTTTGGATATTAGAAAAAGGTTCTTCCCCCAGAGGGTGGTTGGGCACTGAATAGGCTCCTCAGGGAAGTGGTCACATCACCAAGCCTGATAGAGTTCAAGAAGCATTTGGACAATGCTCTCAGGCATATGGTGTGTCTCTTGGGAATGGTCCTGTGCAGAGCTAAGGGTTGGACTTGATAATCCTTGTGGGTCCCTTCCAGTTGAGCACATTCTGTGATTTCAACAACCTGTTCCTCTTTTTACCCCATTCCACCTTGGGAGGATTCAAACAGATTGGAGTTTATCAGAGACTGGCATAATGCTACTGTTCTCTTTATTGATATATAAATTATACCATTACAGCCTAACAGTATTTCAGTGCCACAAGCAGTTCTAAGGAATATTATCTCTTCATGTAAACTTTTGTTCTGGCTTGAGCAGATCTTACTGTGTTCTAGAGTACCACAAACTGATAGCTGGATGCAAGCAAAGTGCAGAGGAGACTGCACCTCTGTTTAATAGGACTAGTAAAGCTGCAATATGCTACCAAGCTTAGAAAAAAGAAGATGGTGAAGTTTATCTCATATTAACAAAGGAATAACTATGCAGGGATTATTTTAGGTGCTGGATGAACTTTCTCCAATTCAGGTTTTTGAGATGTTGTTGAAAGCAATTATAAAAGATTATGCAGAATATAAAAAAGAAAGCTTTGAAATGTTCTCAATATGTGAACGATAAATAAGAGGCATATTTATTTTATCCAGGACCTCCAGGTTTCAGTTACTTAAACCCTTATTCCATAATATGTCTGAATAGTTTTAATCCAAACATGTGAAGATGTAATTTTGGGACTAAGAGAAAAGAAAAAAAGAAAAAAAAAAAGAAGGAAAAGGAAAGAAAAGAAGAGAAGAGAGCGTGGAAGCAACATTAATTGCTGAATCAGCTGTGTAGTAAAAAATCAGTGAGCTCACAGCAGCTTTTCAAAAACTCACAGTGATCTAAAAATATTGAAAGAAGGAGATAGAAAAATAAGTGGAACATGAAACTTTCACTTCAAAATGCACAGATGCGTAAGAAAAGGGGTAGCAACAATATAATGATGTGTAATTATGTGACAATATTCGTAGACTAGAGCAGTATGAAACAAAAATGATGAGACAATTCACAAACATAAGCCACATCTATTCTGTTTATTTGGATCAGGTCCTTATTGTAGACAGGAAGGAAGGAATTTGAAAAGATTTTCATGTTTGGAAAAAGACAGGGTTGTTTGTCCAGTTGCTTGTATAGTACTAGATAAAGGTTAAAGTGCTTGTGTGATTTATTGTATTTGGATTACAGATGCTAAGAAACATGGTTAGGGGAACGTAGAGCTGCCATGTGTAGAAAAGTCTTACAGACCTCGATGACAGCATTGCAGTTTAACAGGCTTAGTCGTTCAATCCCATTTCATCTGGAGGGGCAATGGGCAGTTCAGCAGTATTGCAGATAAGCAGAGGAAAACTTCCTGTTCTTCAGACAAATTTACAGTTCTCTGCAATGAACCTGGTATGTTTATTATAGTAGCAAATGTACTTCTGTATTTGTCTGCCTGCTACTGGGTTTGTCACACCTACCAGATTTGTCAGGAACAGTTAACACTGGTGCCTGATACTATCAACAGAGAAAGCTCAGACAACTAAGATATATTTTATGGGCCAGTAATCTACTTCAGGGACCCATCTCTTATCATTTTCTGTTCAGCGAAACCACGTACAGCTGGAGTTCTGACGTTGAGGGCTCAAGACAGATGACGTTGGTCTCGCTCATACTGGGCAGTGTAGTGTAACACAGAACTTTCTACAGTGAAGAAAAGCTACAAACTAATGAAAAAGCCTCTTCCATTTAGAAATGGTAAGTAACCCATGACAGGTATTTTCCTGGTGTGATATTCTATATACAGTTCAACCATTGCATTTCACCTCCTCAGTTTAGGATGTGTTCTGGCAGCATTTGCCCATGTGAAAAGTCCTGTTGCTCTGACTTGCTGCTGGCAACATCCCTTATCTCAGTCCTGGTTGGGACAAGCCGGGCTGAGCCCTTGCCAACCTCAAGACTGGATATTCCTATTGATATTAGGAATTAGGATTATCAGGAATTGGTTTTCAACATGATTGTGTGATCTATGTTCTCACATGTCTTCACTGCCCATTCACTACTAGAGTGAGTGATGACTTTCCAGGACCATGATGGATGTCTGAGGAGGGTTCACTTTGTGTATCTGACATTCTTAGGGAACTACTTTCCCTGGGCTCTGTGCATAGATAAAGGAAGAAGCCCCAGAAAGATATTCAGAGCAAGATGCAGCAAAAAGTCTCAAGTTTTCTCCTAGAGGCTATAAAGAAACCATACAGTCATATTCTAGCCTGACAACTAAACTGTGGAAATTCTCCCATAGAACCACCTTTTTTTACTGGTGTCGTGGTTTGGCCCTGGGTCAATTTGCTTTTACACCCCCCACACAATTACTCTAAGTTGAGACAAGGTTTATGCAGACAAAAGAGACTGGATTTGGGAAAATAACATGAACATTTATTACTAGCAAAATAAAAACTACTA